>JABSTQ010010728.1:0-337658 GCA_013358835.2 Ixodes persulcatus
AATTCTCTCCTAGTGTAATGACCAAATGAGCTTAATCAGATATTGATATTGAGTACTTACAATCTAGTAGACGCGACCATAGCCGAGATGGCCGAGTCCATAGCCGTAGCCAAGGCCATAGCCGGAAAGACCATAACCGTAGCCAAGGCGGTGGCCATAACCGAGACCATAGCCGTAGCCAAGTCCATGGCCGTAGCCGAGGGTCGAAACCACTGGAGCGCGGTGGAGCGTGGAGGAGTAGGAGGAGGTCAAGGGAGCAGCTACAGAGTAGCCGCCGTAGCCGAGGTAGCCAGCGAAGGCGCAGGTGGCCAGGGCCAGGACGAGAATGAAACGGAACTGCACAAGAATAATAAGGAATTATTGATATTTTAATGAGAGTCAGGACATAAAACTATGTGTAGGTTAGAGCTAAGATCCTACAAACAGCAAAACAAAATGTAAAAGCTGTAAAACATTTTCCTCATTATGAATGGAAATACTACATGTTTTTTGGGCATTGAAATTATTGCTGTTCTACTTCACTCTCATTTGGTTAGATCATCGCTAAACGAGCGGATACTTCTTGCAGTAAAATGAATACACGCTGTTCGGTAAGCCCAACTTTGCCACATATGGCACCTGGATAACATTATTTCGTTCTGCTCTCAAATAGTATCTCATTCGTGAGTGTATAAATGATTATCTTGGAAGATGAAGTCTTCTGGATGGGCTGTGAAGGAGAAGTGGAAAGCTAGATGTAAACAAATAACTGAATAGGTAAAATATCCTCAAGGCATTCGGAAAAAATGTATATTGTAATAGACGTCAGCGGGAGCACGAAAGCGGATTTCACAAAAATGCGAATCTTAAATGTTGGCATATAAATCTTTGCTGTCTGTCTTTTTGTTCCTGTCCCTTTCACTTCTGGTTATTCTAGTTATCCACCCAGTCCAAGGCGGTTCAAAGAACGGTTAAATCTGCACCAGCTCGCCTGTGCCGTCACAGTCTTACATTAATTGCAAAGTTCAGTTGACAGTTGCTTCTTAGCCTTCACAATCCTTTTATGCAGGTTTAGTAGTTTCAGATTACTTCAGAAGTTCCAACCCAAAACAAAATCTCACCATGGTTGGAAGAGTTAGTCTTGCTGGGAAAGCTCGAACTTATGATCTCAGCTAACCTTCCACGCCTTATATACAATTTCTTTCGTGCCCACGTTGCCTCGACGTCCTATGGGTGAAGTTCAATTCAGCGTTTCCGCCCATTTACGTTTTCCTCTTCTATTGAATAAAATATAAATATTCCAGTTTATAAGTCAATGCCTAAAATAAAATTAAAACAAATCTTAATAAAACGATGAGGAATTATTTTCTTAGAGATTCTGCTTCAGGTAACACATACTTGTTTCCATTCGTAAATGCCGCATATTTTCCCCTTCCTTCACTAGACGAAAACGAGAGGGGAACTGTTATCCGCTGCGCTGGAGAACCGAAAGTCTTACGCCATGGCATGCGCCACAACGGGGAGGGTTTAATGACACTCATTGCGGAATTCTTTGTGTGATTAGCCAGATTGAGTGACACATTTGGAGATGCGTATCTCGCACCACTGGCTGGTTACAAAAAATCTGTTAATTTGAAAAATATTCGTATACGGCGGCGTTGACGTTTCTAGTATAGACACATATATATTTGCAGAAATGTGAGAAAAATAATTACTAGTTTGGAGAAAATTAGAACATTAACACTATGTTTTCTCCTCCACTCAGTGTCCCCTTGAGAGCAACACATTTGTGCTCAAATTAAATTAGAATATATACGTAGTTACTCTTTTGCTGTTTTTTCTAAATGGCTAAACCTGAATTGTGGACACCTTATATTCAGACCTCCAAATTAAGTGTGCTCTGCTCTTTTTCTCTTTAAGTGTGACCGCAGCTGACGCTACGATCCCGTGCGGACAATCAACCGGTACCAAAGGGCATCGACGCGGCGCTCGTTGTTTCGGGCGCTTTCTAGAATCGGCTAAACGAATTAAACACGGAAAAAGTGCAAGTTCACTTTGCATTCACTCTGCGTGATTGGTTTAGCCGAGGACGGCGAACAGACAAATATGATTAGCGCCATGCCTTTACACATATGGCGCCGCTTGATCAACTCCATCTGCTCGCAGCATTCGCTGTGGTCGGAGCAAACGCGAGTACTGTGCGTTTGCGTTATCGTTGCCTGTTCCGCTCTCGAAATGGCGCATGGCGAAGTCGCGCCTTCGTGGAGTGGAGCTAGAATGCAACGCTAACGCAAACGGACTGCGCTTGCGTTTTCTACTAGACGCAAAACTAACTCCCTCTTAAAGGCTGTCTTGAAAATTGCCTTGAATCGAATAGCGCGGACTAATATCCAGTTTCAACACTGCAAATATAGCCGCTATGCCGTATTTTGTTTTTCGTGCGTTGCGAAGGCCATGATTCATACAGGACTATTCGATATGAACTACTATTAGGACACCCATACGTACGATGTCTACGCTTTTTGCTTTGTGAGTCGTTCTCTTGAGTTTCTGTCGCCTAATGCCGGGATCGCAATGGCTGGGAACGAAAATATTATGTGATATATGATATATTATATATGAAATATGATATATGATATATACTGATCGGGACACGCCACACTCTGTGTATCATGAGTTTTCAGTAACCATATGTGGCACTGCGATTGACGTTTCACATTATTATGTTCTTTTCGGGGTCGCAATAAAAAAGTTTGTTTATTTATTTTAACACCTTTTAGGCATTGTAACTATCCGAGGTCTCAGCCTAGATCTTATACTATAATTCCCAAAAAGTCAAACCGCAGCTGACGTTACGAGACGAGATGGAGACAATCAAGTAGCGCCATAAGCGCAATGTTGTGGTGTTCGTCGTCCTTTTGTGTGTCTGTGCTATGGCAACTGCCTCGAAAGAGGAAGCACTGTGATTCCGCCATGACTTTGTTCAAAGAAAGCGTCGTAAGTGTGGAGACGAGCTGAGTTCAAGACCGTTGTCCGGTCGATTTTCTCGCTTCAACGTTTTGATGATTCTTTTCTACCCCAGTCTCAGGTTAGTTCAACCGTGATTTTATTCTTTATACTCCGTTTAACTTCAAAGCTGACCGCAGCTACTCCTAAAGTCCGAGGTAGCCAGTCAAAAAGGGCCAAGATGTGCGTCGTCACGGCGCTCGTGGTCGTTGTGGTGCTTTGCGATCACCGCGGCCACACCAATGACCCAGAAAAGGAAGCGCATGGTTGCGGCACATACACCGTGAGTCATTGGTTTAACTGATGAGAGTTACTGTAGCGTTTGTATGACGATAAACAAATAGCTGGATCATCGCCACGTGTCTATGCTAGCGCGCCGCCCCCCTTCCTCTTGTTTCTATCTTTATGTAAGCGCTTCATGGCTTTCTGTACGGGAGTGCTTGACCAGCGATACACGTGGCCTGACGGCCGGCTGATAATAAGCCCATGTTGTTGTGACTACTCGGCTGGCGTCCCCCTTCTAAGGCACAACAAGATCTTGGCGAGGAGGATGACGCAGACTGGTGAGCACTTCCACGGGGACCGTTAAGACGGAGAATCCACCAAGCGTGCTAGAAGGACCACGGAGTATCGACTCAGATGCATCCAGGATGGCTACGATTGGTCAAGTGAAACCTTTTGATGTATCTCAGTCAGTTTGGGAGACATACAAAGAAAGGATTAACGTATTTCTGCGAGTGAATAAGATTCCAGACGCCAACAAAGTAGACGCCTTCCTGAGTATCACGGGTCCGAAGTCGTACAAGTTGTTGTAGAGTTTGACCGCCCCGAGCACGCCGGCCAGTCAGCCTTTGGTAGAGCTACAAAAAGCATTACGGGAGCATCTTTGGCCCAGGCCATCAGTTATCACGGAAAGAGCAAAGTTTCACCGGAAAGCGCAAAAGGAGACCGAGAGCATTGCGAAGTTCGTGGCAGGCCTCAAGCGATCGGCAGAAACATGCAACTTTGGTGCGAACCTAGAAGAAACGCTGAGAGACAGATTCGTATGTGGGTTGGCCCGGACTGAAATCCAGAAGAGGCTTTTTGTTGAGGGTGCGTCTCTGACGTTCAAAAAGGCGGTAGAGATCGCATTACCAGTAGAGGTGGCATCCAAGAACGTGACAGAGTGCCGACCTAGCAGAGCAGCCCACGAGGACTTTCACAAGTTTTCTGCAGAGGGAGGCCGGGCGCGAAAAGGTTCTCTTTGCACGCGTTGCGGCTTGAGTCGCACATAAAATATGGTGATGTCGCGTTAGTGTTTGCTTAAGGATCTAACTAAAAAAATTATGAACGTTGGGTGTAATTTAGTTCTTTATTGATTGGAAGAAAGTACCTTCTTACATTCTATCTTTAAAGGTATGGTACTGATGTGGAGTTTAATTTTAAAGGAATACTGCAAACATGGCGCTTTACGGCGTTGAAAAAGAAAAACACTCAATGAACCTTTTTCAAGAAGAGTTCTACGCATGCGTGAGCTCCCGACGCCCAGCGGCGAACGCTCGAATTACACCAGGTTGATCGGCCGAAGTGGAAGAAAGCTACGAGTTACCAGTAATGTCGACGCGTCGACCTGGGTCAGACGAAAACCGCCTAGACCAAGGGTGCCTCAATGTCCTTCACTTTGATGCTATCCCTTGTAGTACCCAATGTTTGAGAGCACGCGCTCACATGGGAAATACAAAAAAAAAATTGCTGAACACAATAAATATCGCCGTAGCACACTCGGAGAAACGAGCGCGTACATGGACGCGCTCTTTCACGCGCTTCAGGACAAAAAAAAAAAGAATAGGCGTTCGGAACAAAATGGCCAGATGTCATCACCCCAGGCCAAACGCACATGAAGGAACCCTAGCTAGACCTACCACCAAAGTATCGCATGCGATAGTGTCCGTTGTGACGGTTCTATTTTATGCTTGATCGTCCATTTTGGCGGCGAAACACTTATGGGGGTTTCAGGGATGCCATTCCCCCTCTTCCAAGAGGACGCGCCGCGAATCACCACCGGAGTTAGGACTCGCCCGGGTAGGGACGCGCTATCTAAAATCTTCGGTGTGACATGGTTGTCTGAAATTAATAATAATTGTGGCGCAAATGCTAGGAAGCTAAAATTCGATCACCATGCCGCTCCTGCGATTCCGTGCTAATCTCCATTAAACGTTCTTACAAAAATAGTTTTTTTTTCATTTGTTTTACACAAAAAACATGCTTTCTAAACGCTCATGATAACCACGGTACAAAAAAAATATTGAGTCGCCATCTTGGCGTTATCGAGACTTCGAGGTTTGGTACTCTGGAAACATTTAGTGACACTAGTCAATACAAACCGAAAAGTTATGACAGTTGGTAAAGCAGGTCACTTAAATCACTTCTATACTTTGTTGCAGTTTAAGTCCAGACGAAGTCGACGCTACGAGGTAAAGAGACAAATCAAGCCGCGTCAAAAGCGCAGGTCACTAGACCTTTTTTGTTTATGATTGCTTCAGCAATGACGGAACACTATGATGGTGCGCTTTTGACGCCCTCTGATTGGTCCCATCAGCTTGTAGCGCCGACTGCGTCTGGGCTTAATTTAAATTAAAGTATGATTCGTACATCCAGTGCCGGGTTGCGTCTTTATGTGTAAAAGGTCTATTTGAAATACTTTTTTTTTATAGGAGCACATTACTGTGATGTGCCAAGAATTCAGGTGTTTCCATCTGCACGATCTGGATTCCGTAGGTTATGGTTCGCGATCGCAATATGAGCTTCCATGAAGGTGATAAAAGCGTTCATTGTCCGCAGCTGTTTCAGCCTCTCCAACTGATTTCGTCTTCATCACGCGACGACGCAACGCATGTGCACTTGCGACCAATGTTCCAAGTTTTCACCAAATGAGGAACACATTGGGCAGTGGGATGCATGAGAATAACTTTATTTTAATTCAATCCATTCTTTGCATAAGGACGCCTGGTGTTCTTAAGTGCAGACAAAGGCAGCAAGAGTCGGTGTTGTCAGGTGTTTAAGATTCTGCAAGAAGGAAAAGGAATACAGTGGTAACGTCTGGGTGTACATTTGAAAAAAAAAAACAGCTTCAAATTCTTATTTGATATAAAAATAACTGTACAAATCTAATTTTATTATAATTTCATTACGCCCAGAAAAGTTACCATTTAAATAGAAATATTGCTATATTCGTAGTATAAACACATAATTAAATTAGGCCAGATAACTGCATTTGTTAATCTCTATATTCTGGAAGGACAAACTTAAATATTTTATTGAGCACTCAAATTTCTAGTAGAAGCGACCACAGCCGAGATGACCGAGTCCATAGCCGTGACCAAGACCATAGCTGGAAAGGCGTAACCATAGCCAAGCCGGTACTTCCGCCCATTTACTTTTTACTCTTCTATTTATAACATAATATTATCAAGGTTTATAAGTTCTTACCTAAAATAAAGATAAAAGATATATAGGGAAATAATTTTTTCCCCTCTGAGATTCTACTTCAGGTAACGCAGACGTGTTTTCATTAAAAAATGTCAAATATTTTCCCCGTCCTTCGCCAGCCGAGAGAGAGAGAACTGTAATTCACTCTGTTTCCGTGCGGAACGTCATAAACTAAGATTCGCTTCACCCGATAAGGTTTTACGAGGCTATTCGCCTATTTGTCTGCGCAAGTAGCCGGATTGAGTGTCCAATTTCGAGTACATATCTCGGAAAACGAGCTATATACGAGACATCAACGGAATGGAAAAGGCTGCCCTGAAGTTTCAAGTTTAAACAAAAAACCTAATGGCAGAAATTGAGAACAAAGTATCACTAAATTTGACAAAACTAGGACATTAACAATCTGATCTGCCGCTCCTGCGATTCCGTGCTAATCTCCATTAAACGTTCTTACAAAAATAGTTTTTTTTTCATTTGTTTTACACAAAAACATGCTTTCTAAACGCTCATGATAACCACGGTACAAAAAAAATATGAGTCGCCATCTTGGCGTTATCGAGACTTCGAGGTTTGGTACTCTGGAAACATTTAGTGACACTAGTCAATACAAACCGAAAAGTTATGACAGTTGGTAAAGCAGGTCACTTAAATCACTTCTATACTTTGTTGCAGTTTAAGTCCAGACGAAGTCGACGCTACGAGGTAAAGAGACAAATCAAGCCGCGTCAAAAGCGCAGGTCACTAGACCTTTTTTGTTTATGATTGCTTCAGCAATGACGGAACACTATGATGGTGCGCTTTTGACGCCCTCTGATTGGTCCCATCAGCTTGTAGCGCCGACTGCGTCTGGGCTTAATTTAAATTAAAGTATGATTCGTACATCCAGTGCCGGGTTGCGTCTTTATGTGTAAAAGGTCTATTTGAAATACTTTTTTTTTATAGGAGCACATTACTGTGATGTGCCAAGAATTCAGGGTGTTTCCATCTGCACGATCTGGATTCCGTAGGTTATGGTTCGCGATCGCAATATGAGCTTCCATGAAGGTGATAAAAGCGTTCATTGTCCGCAGCTGTTTCAGCCTCTCCAACTGATTTCGTCTTCATCACGCGACGACGCAACGCATGTGCACTTGCGACCAATGTTCCAAGTTTTCACCAAATGAGGAACACATTGGGCAGTGGGATGCATGAGAATAACTTTATTTTAATTCAATCCATTCTTTGCATAAGGACGCCTGGTGTTCTTAAGTGCAGACAAAGGCAGCAAGAGTCGGTGTTGTCAGGTGTTTAGATTCTGCAAGAAGGAAAAGGAATACAGTGGTAACGTCTGGGTGTACATTTGAAAAAAAAAAACAGCTTCAAATTCTTATTTGATATAAAAATAACTGTACAAATCTAATTTTATTATAATTTCATTACGCCCAGAAAAGTTACCATTTAAATAGAAATATTGCTATATTCGTAGTATAAACACATAATTAAATTAGGCCAGATAACTGCATTTGTTAATCTCTATATTCTGGAAGGACAAACTTAAATATTTTATTGAGCACTCAAATTTCTAGTAGAAGCGACCACAGCCGAGATGACCGAGTCCATAGCCGTGACCAAGACCATAGCTGGAAAGGCGTAACCATAGCCAAGCCGGTACTTCCGCCCATTTACTTTTTACTCTTCTATTTATAACATAATATTATCAAGGTTTATAAGTTCTTACCTAAAATAAAGATAAAAGATATATAGGGAAATAATTTTTTCCCCTCTGAGATTCTACTTCAGGTAACGCAGACGTGTTTTCATTAAAAAATGTCAAATATTTTCCCCGTCCTTCGCCAGCCGAGAGAGAGAAGAACTGTAATTCACTCTGTTTCCGTGCGGAACGTCATAAACTAAGATATTCGCTTCACCCGATAAGGTTTTACGAGGCTATTCGCCTATTTGTCTGCGCAAGTAGCCGGATTGAGTGTCCAATTTCGAGTACATATCTCGGAAAACGAGCTATATACGAGACATCAACGGAATGGAAAAGGCTGCCCTGAAGTTTCAAGTTTAAACAAAAAACCTAATGGCAGAAATTGAGAACAAAGTATCACTAAATTTGACAAAACTAGGACATTAACAATCTGATCTTCCCTCTCTTTCGTGTCCTCTTGAGAGCTACATTTGTGTGTTAAAACAAATTTAAAGTAGCTTCCGTAGATTTTTTTATGTCTATATTTTAATTGTAGACACCATATATTCAGCTCTAAACAATACGTCTGCTCTACTCCGTTTGATCTTGAGACCCACCGATGCTGGCGCTGAAATCCGGTGGAGCATAGTGGAGCAAATAAAGAAGCGCCAAAAGGGCATAAACATAGCGCTAGCTGTTTTTGGGCGCTTTCTAAAACCGGCTAAACCAATCAGACTCAGAGAAAAGTGCTGGTTCACGCCGCCCGCACTTTGAGTGATTGGTTTATCTGAGGGTGGCAAATGCACAAATACGACAAACGCCACGACTTTATGCGTTTGACACTGCTTTTGAATTACCTCATTTGTATCGTAAGGTTGGCTGTGGTCAAACTTAAATGGATTGTATGGTCAAACTTTCTGTTTCAGAAAGCAATTGAATATCATTGTTATTGCCTCGAAACGCATCATCCGTACAATATCTGCATTTTATGTGCCGTTCTGAATGACTAATTGAATTTTAAACGGTTACAATCGCATCCTAGCGTAAACGGTGCTTTTGTTGGCAACATTGAAGCTCTGACGCCACACAACTCAAAGCAAGCATTTCAGTCTTGTTGTTTGCCTGCGAGTGAATGGTGCAGCATGCTTCCTTTTGTTTTTGTGCTTGATTTGTTTCAAACAAAAGAGCTAATCTGTTAGAGCCCTCCTACATCTCTTTTGGTTGCATTAAGTCCAAAATGTTGAGGTATGTATTGATAAAACAGATTTTTTGCACATTTATCTTTGTGAGGACGCCCAGAGAGTGGAATGTTCCAGAACATAGTATGTGCATTGATGACAACAAAGTTTTCTTACCATAATGGCAGAAGCCCATGTCAGAAAAATGTATATAAATATAAAAAGGACACTGAGCACAACGCAATACATAAAGTATTATGCTCGGTATTTCATGGCAGGCCTATGCCCAAACTATGTATTTCGTAATCTGTCTTCATTCGTCGCTTTGAGTAGACGAATTAATTTTAAGAATACAAACAAGGTGTGTTCCGGCTTCATCACCACGGTCTATTCACTGGGAGACTTTAAAGTGTAGACAGAGCGCACCAACAACGGATGATTAGTTTGTGAGATCAAAAACAGAGGTCGGGGCGCCCATAATATTAAAGAAAACAATACATTTTGTAATGTGTTGTTAAACAAGCAAACGCATATAGTGCCTTTCATAGAGGTATAACCCGAGATGCTCTGACAATATAACTTAAAATTCTTCGCCAAATAAGAAACACATCAGGCAGTTGAATGTTCGAGAACTTTTTTTTATTTCATTTCATTCTTCTGATACGCACTCCTGATGATGTTGAGTGCAGTCATGGGGATCTTGATTCGGTGCTGTCAGCAACATGGATTCTGCAAAAAATGCCAAGGAATACGTTAGTAACGTGGGTGTGTAGATAAAAACAAATAACTTCAAATTGTAATCCAATATCACATTTAAAAGTAAAAATGTATATTTATTAAACTTATTAGACCCATAAAATATATTTAAATAATCAAAATATTGTTATATTCGTAGCATAAATAAATCAATGCAGTACGCCAAATAACTACATTTATTAAATTCTATCTTCCAATGTATTGATCAAATACGCCTAATAAAATATTTATATTCCGTACTCACACTTCTAGTAGAAGCGGCCGTAGCCGAGATGGCCGAGTCCATAACCGTACCCAAGGCCATGGCCGGAAAGGCCATAACCATAGCCAAGGCGGTGGCCATAACCAAGACCATAGCCGTAGCCAAGTCCATGGCCGTAGCCGAGAGTAGAAACAACTGGTGCGCGGTGAAGCGTGGAGGAGTAGGAGGAGGTCAAGGGAGCAGCCACAGAGTAGCCGCCGTAGCCAAGGTAGCCAGCGAACGCGCAGGTGGCCAGGGCCAGGACAAGAATGCAACGGAACTGCACATAATATAAGACGGCACAAAAGTAATAACTTATTTATATTTTAATAAAAGTCAGGGCTATAAAAAATTGTGTACGCTATAGTTTGTTTCACGCAAACAGCCAAAAAACATGAAAGTTGTAATACATTATTCTCATTATTAATAAACGTAGTAGATGTTTGTTGAGAATTGAAGTTATTGATTTTTTATTTCTCTATGATTTTATTAAATAATCTGAAAACGAACGGATACCTTATGTAGTAAAATGAATTAACACTTTTCGATGAGCATAATTTTGCCACAGCCGCTACAGGGATAATTTCTGTCGTACTGAATTTAAATATTATAGTATTTTTCAGAGGGTTTAAATGATTATTATGGAAGATGAAGTTTGCTAAAAAAGGCTGTGTAAGCACAAGTTGGAAGTTGGATGAAGTAGAATATCTTACATCGTTACATATTCTAAGTGCTCAGATTAGGAAAAGGCGGAAAGTATAATAAACGACAGCGTGACCACGAGAAAAGAATATGCTAAAAGGGGTATCTTTAAACACAGCAAGGTGACTGGTGCGCGACCGAAAAAGTCTGCCTGGTTTATTATCGAAATAGTGACCTCTCCGTTTCCAGTGGAGCCTTCTACCAGCTAACCTAACCAGGGGTTAGACGTCAGTAAAGCAAAATTGTTTCATCAGCTGCCATCAGTCTAGCCCCACCACAGGTGTACGGCCTGCATTTTAAAATGTTCGAATATAAATGTGTGTTGTAAAACTAAGAATAATCAAACCATTATATTTTACTAAGTGCAAAGTTCAGTTAACAGTTTTATCTTAACCTTTATAACTCTTCTTTATAGGTTTAGAAGGTTCACATTGCTTGAGAAGTAGACCCAAAGCGAAATCTCACCATGGTTGTAAGTGTTAGTCTTGCCGGGGAAGCTCGAACTTGTGAGCATTGCTAATCTTCGACACTTTATATACAATTTCTTCCCTGCCCACGTTGCCTCAACATCCGATGGGTGAACTCCAGTTAAGCGTTTCCGCCTATTTACGTTTCACTGGTCTACAAAATAAAAAAATAGAATATTGCAATTAACAAATTAATGCTTAAAATCTAACAAAACAAAAAAATAAACTGCTCAGGAATTTTCGTTTAGTGATTTTCTGCTTCAGGTAACCCAGACGTGTTCTCAATTCACAAATGCAGCATATTTTAAGCGCGCTTCGCCAGTCGAGAGCGAGAGGGGAACTGGTATTCACATCGTTGCAGTACGGAAAGTCCTACGCCATGACATGCGCCACAACGGGGAAGGTATCAGGCCGCTCATCGCGGGATTCTTTGTTTAATTAGCCAGATTGAGTGGCCAATTTGGAGACGCAAAGCTCGGAGTACTGGCTGGTTACAAAAAATTATAAAATTGAACAGTAGTCGTGTACGGCTCCCTTGAAGTTTCTAGTATATAAACATATATATTGGTAGAAGTTGAAAAACAAAAACAAACGACTGAATTTAAGCTATTTAGGATATTAACACAATGGATTCCCCTCCTCTCGGTGTACGCGTGATAGAGACACATTCGTGCCAAAAGGAATGAAGAGTAGCTACGGTAGTTGGTTTCTTTTTAAATGTCCAAATCTTAATTCCGGACGCCAAATATTCAGACCTCCCAATTAAGTCTGCCATTCTTCGCTTCACTTTAAAAGTCTGACCGCAGCTGACTCTGCAATCCCATGGTGTTAATCAAACGGGACCAAAAGGGCATGGTCAGGGCGCTTGTTGTTTTTGGGCGTTTGAAATAACCGGCTAAAGCAATAACGACCGGAAAAAAAAGTGCATGGTCACACCGCATTCACTCTGCGTATTTGGTTTAGCCATAAATAACAAACATGCAAATACGAGGGGTGCCATGACGTCGCACATTTGGCGCTGCTTGATGAACTCTTTGGGATCGCAGCGTTGGCTTCGAGATCAGACTTAAAAGGTGAAACGGAGTATGGCCTCACTGACGGTGAATATTAAAAAAACAATCCGGGGCATGCAGTGCATGGCTTGTTCTGAGTGAGAAGTTGAAAAAAACAAAAACAAACGACTTAATTTAAGCTATTTATGAAATTAACACTATGACTGCCCCTCAACTCGGTGTCCGCGTGAGAGAAACACATACGTGCTAAGAGGAATTAAGAGTATTACGAGACTTTTGCATGGCTTATCAGCAGGGCGAAAAGCGCTGAGTCACTGAGCTGTGGACGCATGCGCAGCGTCTGATATACCGCACAGAAGATAAACAGCGCGTGCCCAGAAGGCGTTCCACGGCCCAGCAGACAAAGATGGTAGCGCGCAGAATGTGATTTTTGCAAAGGGTCTATACGAACGAGAGCCAGCACTGAGCGCTTGCGTTGCGTGTTCCACTCTGCGCGTACGCGGAGCCCAAACTGCGCTTTTGAAACGGTGCATGGCGACGACGCCCATCCGCTGGGTGGAGCTAGCATGCAACGCTAACCCAAACGAGCGCTGCATTCTTAAAAAAAAGCTAGTAAAAAGCTAGTAACTCCAGCAGTTACTACCTATTTCTGAGCGTTACTACCTTTCACTAACTATTTACTACCTCAAACGGGCGATAGGTAGGAAAAAGCTAGCAAATGCAGACATTACTACCTTTTTCTAACCGTTACTACCCTTTTACTAGCTATTTACTACCGCAAAGGCGCGGATAAGATGGCGGCGCTTGCTTCATACCCGATTGCCAGCGTTAGCGACGTACTTGCTGTTTCGGATCGCAGGGGGAGGCATCTACACGCAATTGTAGCGTCAAATATTGTATGAGGGGGCATGTTTAAGGGTTGGAGCTGACTTTATAACGATCGCAGCCTCCGTACCAGCACGACGTGGAAGCCAGCGCTGCAGCGAGCGCAGCAGCCATTGTTGATGCAATGACCATGCGGCTTATTTACCTTCCTTCTCGTTTGCATTCGTTTGTGAGCGTTTATATTTTCGTTTTGGTTTTAACTGGGATGAAAATAGCCACTTACCACACTAAAAACATTTCCGAAAACAAATAAAAAAGTTCATTCCGTTTTCTATATTTTTTTTATTTTTGTATTTTTATAAACTGATGTTTTTCTTTCACAAGAGACGCTTGGCAACATTGTACGACAAGCAAGTTGGGGCCAGTCGGAGTGGTCGGAGTTCGCAAGACGCTAGTTTCTCCGATGTGAACCTGCCGTTTTTGCCTTGTGTCGTGGGCAGTTCTCGTGTTCCCGTGTTGGAGTGCATAGTTAACGTTCGTGCGCTCGACGGGGCGAGTGTGTGCGTGGACCTGGACTGCTCTGAGGATAGTTCTAACGAGCCGGTGCCGCTGTCACTGGATTGGGTTTCGTCGTCCAAGAAGCTTTTCTCTGCCTCCTCCTACTTGACACTGAGAACTTCTTCACGGTTTGTGTGTGCTCGGTGGTTCAATGATTCTGATTGAGCTGTCTTCGGTCGTGACAGTGCACTGTCACAACCATTGATGTGCGTTGCTAATTGTGTATGTAGCTTTAGGACTAATGGAAAAAAACTCTTTTGGCATTCTACGAGTCTTTCTAAATTTGCTTATTTCTTCCCCAAAAACGCGAGCATTCGTCAGCGTATAGTACAAAAATTAAGATGCGAGCTGCACGCGGTATTAATTTTGCATGCATTTTTGTAGCGCAGCACGCGAAAGAATTGCAGCTGCCGTCGTACTCCCCGTCGTCGCGGGAAAGCACTCTCTCGCCGACGGCGACCGCATTCGTTTTAAAAGCTGAACCGCATGTAATCGATTTAGCGAGTGACGAGACTATCGACGGAGGCAGCGACGAGCGACGGCGATTTCTCACGGTCACCCGTCGCGTCGCTCGGTTTTTTAATTTCTAGGAAATGCCGCTCATCGGCTTGGCCGCTTGTTCCCGTCACTTTTATGCGGTTTGCCTCGTCGCGCAACTGACCTAGCGACTGCGAAGAACTGACGTGCTGATACACAACAAGAAGTTTGCGCACTCAAGTGGTCAGTATAAAAGACTGAAGGACAGTCAAGGTAGTTAGCAGGGAGGAAGTGGCCGAGTGGGCTAACGCGTCTAAACTTGTAAGCTTGCGGTGGGAAAACCTCCTGGGTTCGATTCCCACTGCCTCCGTACGTAAGTTAGCGATTAGTGTGATCGTGTGTTTGTGTTGAATGTATTGTGTCGGTTGTGTGCTAAAATGTGGGTGGGTGTATGTATGCATCAAATCGCGAATGTGAAAGAATTGAAATAAACTATAAATAATCGCCGTCCTTTTTGGTGTACATTTAATTGGACGTTGACTAGCGCCCCCTGGATTACTCATTTCCAGTTTGAATTTTTCTTGCGCCTGCCACCTGGTGGTAAGTGGCATAACCCCACACCTTTTTTATCCACAGGAAATCACGTGACTAGTTGCGTTTCCGGTCTTCCGTCGGGAGGTCGCGCTAGTTGCTAGCTAGAGGTAGTAAAATGCATGGATTCTACTTTGAGGCTAGTAACAGTTACTAGCTTCTTGACCTAGTAACCGTTACTAGCTTGACCGTTGCTACCTAAAGTTACTAGGTACCTAGTAACATATGTGACAAGCGGTTACTAGCTCTTACCTAGTAAATACTACTAGCTTTTTCTTAAGAGTGTGGGCTTGCATTTGCTACTTTACGCAATACTGAAACTCTTTGTTAGGGCTGTCGCGAAGATTGCTTTAAATCGCATAGCGCTGGCTAGTCTTAGTTGTAGCACTGCTAAGATAGCCGCTATGCGTGTTTTATCTTCTTGCTCTGTGAAGTCCATGATGAAAAGACCACTATTCTATATGAAGTTTTGTAGGTGTTACCGAAAAAAATTAACGAGATACGTTAATTACTCGTTATTTGGAAATAAAACGAACGCGTTGCCGACCTGCGTTACCTAAAAATAAAACTAACGCGTTACCGTTGCCGTTATCGTCAAAAGAAAATCCACGTTATTTCGCCTTATTTTTTGTAATATGGTGAACACGGTTTACTCTTTTAACGTTAAAGGTATGCATAAGCGACATATTTCAAGACACACCATGCCTTTCCAAAACCTGACCTTAATCACTTTATCTTTTTGGTTCTACGTAAATACTCTCATAAGAAAACGCGAATAAAAAAACAAAAATTCGAACAGTTATATGGCGTGGCGCCTTACACAAAACATCTCCACGTTGTGAATGATGTTGAATGGGGTGAAGCTCTGGTTGTGCTGATGATACTGATTTTATTGTTCATAGGTAGAGCTGATGGTGCTGATTTTTTTATTGCTCATTGGTAGTGCTGAGTTCCGGGTTCCGTTTCGACTTCATTATTACTGCTTTATGGTCGGTGAAATGCAAGCCAGTGGTTCTTCTAGCGGATCAGCATAGATCCGCTAGAAGCCGTGGGAACACATCTCCACCGCTTAAGTCAAGGGTCCATGTCAGAAAGAGAATGTGTTGTAGGGAACGGGGTTATATACGCATTTGAGCATTTGACCGCAGCGCCCTCTCGTCTATAAACGTTGAGCAAATGCATGCAAAGTTTAACGCGATTATATGTGCATTTGACCGCAGCGCGCTCTCCAGTATAGACGTTGAGCGGCTACTTGCAACGTTTTATCCATGACATCCCCAGCTCTTGAGTTACTACCACATCTCAGAGCCCCCTACTCCTCCCGCAGTCGTGGCCGAATGGTTAAGGCGATGGACTAGAAATCCATTGGGGTCTCCCCGCACAGGTTCGAATCCTGTCGACTGCGCAAACATTTTTTTTTTTTTTAAGAAGACAGATGGGATGGCAATAGATGTGAGCACGGACGGACGGACGGACGGACAAGGCTAGACCCTAAAGAGCTTCGCCCCTATAAAAAATATTGAAGTGTAATTATTTACGTTTTAGGAAGAATATGTAACGGGTAACGTAACTACCTAGTTCGACGTGAGTGCGTTGGTGAATGTAAATAAAGAAGAAAGAATAAACATAGGGTCGGAGAGGACAGCACCGAAATAAGAGAGGTGGTGTTCTGTCCGTCCCTATGTTTCTTCTTTGTTTTATTTAACGTAACTACGTTACATGTTCCTAGAAATAAGTAACGTAAGTATGTTACATGTTACAGTGTGGAAATTTAATGAGTACGTTACCACGTTACCTAAATAAGTAACGCATTACCGGTAACGCCGTTACTTGTAACGCGTCACCGGCAACACTGGGTGTCAACTACCATAAAGAAATCCTTACTTGTTATGTCAAAGTTTTTTTGCTTTCTGAATTGTTCTTCGGCGTTCTTGTCTCCTAATGTCGCAATCCCTGTTGCTGGGAGCGAGAATATAAATTATGATATATGATATGTTACCTATGACATACGACATATGATATATGATATACGATATATGATGTCCGGGACTCGACACACTTTGCGTATCCAGAGTTTTCAGCGACTATATGTAACACCGTGATTGACATTTTACATTCTTAGGTTATGCTCGGGGTCACAACAAAAAAGCTTTATTTCTTTATTTGAACTTACGTTGGGCTTTGTAACTCTCCGCGTCTCACCCTAGAACTCATTGTTCGATTCCCGATAAGTCAAAGCGCAACCGACATTAGGAGTCGAGATTGAGGCAGTCAAGCGGATCCATGTGCGCTAAAGTTCCGAGATAAAAGGTTCCTACAAGTAGCTACATTCTTTAAAGCGCCGACTGCGTGACGGTGCACATTTGAAGAAGCGAATGTCGGCGCACAGCAAAAATTGAACTGAATTACACCATTTGGTTTCGACGGGATGTGCTTCGTCATTCGTTGAGTTGTCGTTACTTATAAAAAAAAAAAACATGAACTTTAAAGAGCGAAGTGTCGTGGCCTTTCTTCTGCTTTTGTGCGTGTGCTTTTAGTCCTTGAAGGAAAACAGACTGCTCGCCAGGAAGACAGCTGATATTTCGCTTGTGTTGGAGATTTGCGCGACTCAGCCCATGGGCTCAAAACTCGTCAGACACAAAGTTGGAGCCGAAAGTTCGCAGAGCGCGCCGATTGGACACCGGTGCGAAGTCATCGTCGTGATAGTTCAATCAGTGCTCTCCATGAACTTCGGTCCCAACTTTGTGTTTTATGGGTTCGGAGCCCCAGCACTGCTGAAAGTGTTTACCAAACTCAAACAAAACTGGCGGATCTTTTAGTTTACTATGATTGTTCAGACATTACATGGTAGAGGGAGCTTTGCGAGTTGTGGAATGCCAGTTAACGAATGTCTTGATTCGCGTTCACCCAACTATTTCGTCAACAATGATGTGTTGACATTTGACAAGTCCCACTGACGGAATTTGCACTCGCTCAAACAATGAGCATTTATCCAAACGTAACATCTCCAAATACTATCACTTTCTTTCTTTTTTTACAGCGAAGGAGTATATCACTCACAGGTCGAATTTCTGGAATTTCTTTGTGTCGTCGTCCTCACGAAAAAAAGCTAGTGATTGAAGCGAAAAGTGCATGTCACGCATACAACATGCAGCACAGCATTCGTTTCAATAAAGAAAGAGCACAAAACAAGCATCCCAAGCCGACAATTGATAATAAGGCGCTCCTGATAATGCGAAGCACGTAGCGCTCACCGCAAACACTTCCCGGTACAGAATACTATTGCGCAAGCTGCCGCGGCGACGGGAGCTCGCTTCGTGGGGAGTGACGTCACTAGACTTTTATATATAAAAGTAGTATTACTACGGCGCATTTACTTTTTTTTCAAACATTTGGTATAGACCCTTTTCGCTGCAAACCTGAACTGCCGCGTGTGTCCCAAGCGACTTTCGGTCGCACCGTCTTTGCAAGCCTGTTCAGCTTGCTCAAGTAACCAGTGCAAGAAAGCTTATAAATGCTACACGAACAACAAAGTTAGAGATTTAACGAGGGCCTTCGGCTGTGCAATATTACATAATGTAGGAAGCAAGTTGGCTAACAAGAATATTTGAAACATTTTAAGAAGGACGACGGGTTTTTGACAATTGTCGTTTGTGCCATATTTAAGTGCGCTATAGCCGAAGATATATGGTAGAGATGTTAACCTTTTTAAGAATGATCTATGTATAGCCTAGGTAAGTGTCGTCTTAAGATATGATTATTGTTGTTCAAAACGAGTTTGGAAAAAGTTTTAAACATGCATCTACGGGCAATTATACCCTAAACTTGGTAATTTTTGTTCGTCGAAATTGTTTGAGGTATCGCATTTAAATTAACACCACAGACAGCACATATCATTACGATCTGCAGAATACAAATTAATGTATCTATTGTTCTTTTCACGTTGAGGAATAAATTAACTCAGGGAAAAAGATTTCTAATAGTGTTCAAAATAGCGTCATAAAAAAAAAATTTTTTTTTTTTTATTTTACGTTTTTGTGACGTAGCCTGTACACATTTTGGTAGGAGAAACTTGTTTCGTAGTTCTGGGCCTCTGAATATGCATAAATACAACACTTCCGGCGGGTTCTTGACAGTTTTTTTTTTCTCCAGCTTTTTATTTTTTGCATTTATTGTTATGTTTATTTATTTATTCTTTTTTACCAATGGCACAGTTATTTAGGTCAAAAAGACATAGCTTTGAACTTCCGAACCACCGAGCATGTGACGAGTAGTTCCTTCTGACAAAGAGTTTCTAACAATGAACATCTACGCGATCTTTTATGCAGTGAAGAGCGACAGTACCTATAGATATGGATAAATAATTTCAGATTAAAATAAGCTTGACCATGCCCTCTTTCCCCGTATTGTTTTCTTTACCAGTCCAAAATATCTGGGGGGGGGGGGGGAGGAGACTGGAGCCCCCCCCCCCCCCCCCCCCTTCCTCTCGTTTTTCCTCTTCCGACGCCACTGGCATGGTAGAACGCTCCTCGAACTCAAGTTGTGTCAGCTTCTGTGCTTTTTGCTCGGCGCTTCTTTCGTCTCGGAAAATTAACCTCCGAAGCAATTACAAACTAAAAAAATTGTCAAGGTGCAGACGAGCTGGTGTATGTTGATCATGATGCAAAATCCTGAGACTGGGAATAAAATTCGAAAGAAATAGTGTAAGAAGAAAGAAAAAAGGGGACAGGACAACGTCTCAAAATCAGCTGAGTTGGGTTTGAGACGTTGTATTGGGCTGAGTTTTCAGCTGAGTTGAGTTTGAGACATTGTCCTGAGCTGAGTTTGAGACATTGTCCTGTCCCCTTTTTTTCTCTCATCTTATACTTTTTCTTTCAAATTTCATTCCCAGAGCTGCGTATGAGGCGTTGTCCTGTCCCCTTTTTTCTGTATTCTTATACTTTTTTTTTTCAAATTTCATTCCCAGTATCAGGATTTTGCATCATGTAGAAACTAAACTTACTATATGCCAGCGCTGCTCGGGCGGCGTTCGAGCGGTTTACTACCAGCGTGCAAGGGGGTAGGGAGGCAGTTTGCCAGATCGCTTCAAGGTTTTTCTGAGCCTCAACCACCTGCCTGTCCCTGGCCGTTTCGAACTGGATGAGTATCGCTAAACAGTGCGTTCGTGTGATCACTACTGCGTGATGCACGTTAAAGACCCCCCCAGGCTGGCGGCCACAATTACTGATCTGCACACGTCACTTTGCACTGGCAAATATTCCAGCACATCCGGAACACTCGTCGTCTCATTTAATTGCCTGACCAACTTCGCGGAGTCTAAATATCACACCCTAACTCTTCTAAACCTGATTTCGTGAAAACCAGTGAGGCGAGAAAACGTTATTTGAAACTGAAACTGTGGCGGAACATGAAAACCGGACTTCGAACTTTGCGCACTTGGACTTGAAAGAAATTGGAAACCTTCGAATTTTTTTTTTTTCAAAATTAGCTCTAAAAGAGAATTGAAACCTTCGAACTTTTCGAACTTTATATAGTAAGAAATTCGAAATCTTCGAATTTTTCTAACTTTCTGTCTATAGGAATTCGAAACGTTCGATTTTTCGAATTTCAGATCCAAATAAATTTGAAACATTTGAATCTCTCGAATTGGAAGTTAGGAAAGTTCAAAATTTTCGAATTTTCTCGAACCTCAAGTAAAAAAATATTCGAAATAATCGAACCCGAACTTTTAGAAACCGTGAAAGCTTCGAACCTTTCAAATTCGAAACTCCACGATTTTTGAAAGATGCGATTTTTCGAATTCGAATCTCCGTACGGTCGGAAATATCGAAACCTTTCCATTTCGAACATCAGTTCGGTTTGAAAATATCGAAACCTTTCGAATTCGAACCTAAGGTGGTTCGCGGTATCCCTACTTTGCAGTACCCAATGCTGAGGGTACGCGCTCACATGGGAAACACAAAGAAATCGCAGAACACAAAAACAAAATGTCACCGTGGCACACCCGGAGCAACGAGCGCGCAGGGACGCATTCTTTCACGTGTTTCAGAACAAAAATTAAAACTAGGCGTTCGAAACAAAATGGCCAAATATCATCACTCTAAGCCAAGCGCACATGAAGGCACCCTACTAGAGCAACCTCCACAGTATCGCAGTCGATGGAGTCCGTTTTGACGGTTCTATTTTAGGTTAGATCGGCCATTTTGACGACGAAACATATACGGTGGGAAAGGGCATCAGGGATTCCAACCCCCGTCTTCCAAGAGGACGCGCCTCAAACCACCACCGAAGTTAGGACGCGCCAGGGTCGGGACGCGCCGCCTAAAATCAGCGGTGAGACATGGTTGTATACAATCAGTATGATTTGTGACGCAAAATCATGTAAGCAAACATTTGATAAAAACAGCACGCTTCTGTGATTTTGTAGTAATCTCCATAAATACATGATGTTTATATCATGATGACGGAAATTCATTTAGGTGTATCAACGCATATCCCGATACTTCTATATGTTTGGAGGACACTCATTAGGAATCAGATCAAATGAAACTTTAATTATTTTGATAGTACATGCCCACAACGCACTGCACCTATTTGTATGAAAAAAAAAAAACGGGCGTTCAGTTTTTGAGCAGAAGGCTACTTATAATGTTCCATGATTTTGTAACTGTTATCATCAAACAAATATTTCCGTAGTTCGGCTAGTTAGTGGGCCATTCTCTGAATATCACCTAGTCTATCCTTGTACTTGTGCCGACATATGTGCACTTAACTTCTATTTAAAGGCTCTTAAAAACACTCAACACTGTTCGCGTGTCATTCCACAAACAAGTTGGCAGGGTGAGTTATCTATAGCTGAAATAAATATGATGTAGAGTTTCGCTAATTATTTATAAAAAAAACCCTGCGGTTGCTTTTTAATGTTTATTTATAGTGCAAAATGTGTGTATTTAGGCGCTTCATATTCTGTTCGGACGCTAGAAGCAGTGATGTTTAACCAAACACCGATGGGATTTATACATATACGTTTGCTTAATTTGTACTCGACCGTATACACGACATGTAATATTTCGTCCCGCATACGAACCTTCTAAAGATTCTCCGATACACCATTGAACAGCAAGGTACCCTAACGTTTCAAAACGAGGCTGGCATCAACATAGCTCCTTAGAACGTCTAAACGTATACCCGAAGGCGACAGCGGTGGCACATTAAAACAAACAGTTTGCACAGAAGTGTGGTACCTGCATAGGATCCCGGGTACCTACATTCCTCAGTGATTTTTACCTCGCAGCATGTGGATCTGCCATCCAAGAACGATTAAAATGTCTCAGAGTTGAGGCCATCTTCTGAAATTGGAACCATTTTATAATATTGTCATGACTGACAATTGATGAGGTGATAATAACTGAAGAAACTAAACGTTTAATGGGGCGAACTTGTGCCCAAGAATAAAAAGGGAACAGAAGAAACCAGAGGGTCGCGGGCGTCGAAGTCGGCGTGACAGTAGAGTCGAACGCTGGGGCGAGACTGACCTTGGCTTGCCACACGGAGCGCCTTTTGTAGCCGCGTGGGTTACCGGAACATTCAACCTAGAACGTTCGGCGCGTAGAACATTCGGGCCGCGAACAAGCAAGAGGATTCTCGAATTTACCAGAAAACTGAATTCCAATAATAAATAAAAGACGCGTCACTCCCAGGAATTGAACCCCGACTTTGTGCGTGGGAGGCAGGCACAATACCCGTTAGGCCACGCGCGCGCTGCCTACTTCGCCAGCTGCGCACGTGGCACTATTGTCTAACATTGATGTAAATGAACCATTCAATGGGTGCAAAGAGGTAGTCATACAATTTTTCGAACAAATGTACTCGGATCTTGCCTTCGCATATGAAACTCCTGTGATCTAATGCATAAAATACTGGATTTATTCTTAGATTCATAGAAGGACACGTGTGCTGAAAAAATCAGGCAAGGTTTTGCAAGGCATTGCTCTCTTTTTGGGTCCGGACATTCGAAGATGTCAAAAGAGGAGTTGCCACCACAGCGCTCACTTGTGTCCTTAAAATGTCATGTCAGCATCAGGTGGGGCGGAGTTTTTCGACGCAAATCTCCACGTTTCTGAATGCTCGTCACCCTAACGCACTCCTGGTATCGATATGCGAAAACATCTGCAAGAAAGCGAAGCGCCAATCTGAAGGAAATGACGATGCAAAAACAAAAAAAAACATCTAACGCCCTTTGTGGTAGGACCCTATATCCACGGGCTCACTCATCGATTAAATATTATTGATGACTGGCGGGGCGTTCAGGTGATACGCCAGAAGGTGTCAAGAAAACAAAAACTGCAACGTATACGAGAAAACTAAGTACAGCAAATATGAGGAGGAGGTTGCATAACGTAAAGGGCTGGGGGCCGGACAGGCTGGAGACGGGGTTTGGGCTAGAGGATGCCGATGTTTGACGAGACGTGATTAGATGATGGTAGCTTTGGTCAGTCCCATTTTTTTACGCCGGACGAGTCCGTGAGCCCATCTTATACTACCGCGGTGACGCGGCGATATTGCGTCACCAGTACGATCCTGGTGTGATTCCTGGTGGCTGTTGGCTTCGATGAAAGTGAAGTCCAAGAGCCTCTGTCATTGGCCTGTAGGTTTATGTCGTCGCAGTAGCAGCTTTTCTTGGTGTTAAAAGGCGACGAACACGAAGACCCATTGATGTTGGTAATTTCGGCAGATGTTCTAAAGCTTTGGGTTCAGGTCTTTGAGAAGGCCTTTGTCGAGCGATGGCGGTGCAGCCGTCCATGTAAATTCGCCGTGATTCGTGCACAGGCTCGTCGGGGTAGAAACACAACAACCACATATTCCAGTCTCTTAAGGTCAAAGGAACATGGTGCAAACTGGGAAGTCCGTCAACGACCGGGTGAGGGGACATGCACCTTTGGTGAAGTCCATCGCAGCAGCAGGGCACCAAGCAGGCCATTGTCGTGCGTGTCAGTGTGCACCAGATTTTTATGGCCTAAGCATTACAAACTTTTTTGTTTATATTAACCTATTTTGGCGGTGTAATTTGCCGATCTTCCTCTGTTGATTCTTTACTTTTCACAATAAGTCAGATGGCAGCCGACTTCAGTAGCCGATGGAACTTAACAAAGCAGTGTCAGAAGCGCTACGCCATGACATTTTTTTCTTCTTTCGGGCTTTTGTTCTACCAGCCGGTTTGAACAATATAAAAACTGTGAATGCACCGTCACCTTGGCTTCGTAATTACTGTCTGTGTTTCCTATGTTGTCTTACCTTTGGCTAAGACCTTGCTTATAGTAAAAAAAACAGTATATTAATATTGGATCTTCCAGTGCTATGCGATGATCCAACCGCAAGGCTAATCTAATACACAGTATGATGCGTGTATACGAAGCAGATATGGCAAAAAATAGTGCACTTCTGCCTAACTTAATTGTAATGCTTGGAAGTACACAATAATCATGGACAACTTAAGAAAAGCGCAGCGTGGCGAGTTCCGAACAACTAATAATTGATCTGCTGACAAAGATATTGCGGCATTTGTGGATAAGAATGCCACAGAACGAACACAAAGCAAAATGCGTTAAGATAATTGGTCACGCCATGGGTGCCTTAAGTTGTCCGGGACCATACAGCCACACAAGTGACGACATTGTATGGAGTCATTGGTGAAGTCAAAATAATGATTACATTTAAAAGTGAAAGTTCCTATGACACCTTGAGCATAACGAAATTACGTACGTGGAAAATCGTGTTCAGCGTTTCTTTGCAGCCTTTATCTTTAGACGTATATCCGGTCTCCTCTCATCATTGTCCGAGGTTTGTTTATTCATTGCAGTGAGGGATGTTTGTGCTTCGCATGACGAAAATGTATTTCTAATAAGGATGATTTCAAAAGTTTTCTATGTAACTTATATATAACAAAACATTGTAGCCTCCGATAGAGCGCTTGCTGATAGTAAAACCAAGTATGCGTATAGATTCTGCTCTTGGTCTGCGGGAAAGCAGCCGCATGGGCAGATATACCGCGTACGGGAGCAAGCGTTTAGGTTAGAGATAGTGAACGTAGTTCGCTTTGAAATTCCCTCTGCGACAATGAAGACTGGGGCTCCGTGGTCTTGTTTTGAATAATTTTCGTGCCCCGCAAGCATCTATGTTCTGTGCAGTTAGTGACAACGTCGAAAGTGATTAGACATAAATATCAACCGCGGAATATTAATAAATATAATGCGTTTTTAAATGTTTTTATTTTATAACAAGCATTCGTACACAGGACCGCCTTTTAGGCCGGAACAGAAACTCGTGAGAAAATAATGTCATCTCGCAAAATTACCTAAGCTTTTTATCAAATTGGTGTAATCCATCTAAAGGGAGCATCAATTTAAATAAATGTGCACACATTTGTTTTTCAACACACCTAACGCATCTTTGTCAAGATTAAGTTATTAATATTACAATTCAAATAAGTCACTAGGTATACATAAGGGTATTGTTCACAGTTTAACTTCATTGGAATTGTTCAATGGAGCACACACTAACGAAGGCAAGCAAAATGCTATATTGTAAGCGTCAAAATGTATGTGCGCGTCACGCAATGTAAAATAAACACTGTATTCTTGTTCTTATAGGCTTTTTAGATTACGCTTGTCTCGTTGGGTTCTATATTATGACTATATTAAAAATAAGTTTAAAAAACATTAAACTAAGGTCGCTCGTTTTGTTCTAAATAACTATGAACTTTACGCTTCCATATCAGCACTGAAAGCCGTGGTGAAAAAGGAAACGCTTCACATCAGTAGGAAAAAACAGACTCAAATTTGTTTTTAATGACATATTAAAAAAAAAAAAACTGGATTTGAAAAAAGATCTTATTTTTTGGAGCCCTCCTACATATATTCTGTTTGCGATAACTCAAAATGTTGATGCATGTACTTATGGAACAGTGTTTAGTAAATTTATTATTTGTGAAGACGCCCAGAGAGTGGAACAACGTTCGAAACGTAATATGTGCATTGAGGACAATGATATTTTGTAGCATAATCTTAGGAGGCGATGTCGGTACGATGTACATAGTGTAAATAAGACACTGATCATAACGTATGACAGTGGTCTCGGCCAATGGGAACCCGGTGTGTGGTGACGTGGGTGTGGTGGATTGTTCGGGATTTTTCGCGGCCTTCATGTTTTTCTTAATAAATTTCAGTTGTAAGTCAGCGTCTTGTCTGTGTGTATACTCTTCTACTGGTCCGTCGTTTTGTTTGCGCTGTTTTCTCATTCCGGTTCTAAACCATTGATGTGTCACGGGCCCCATGTGAATCAGTAGATATGATGGAGCACCCCGTTCGTGATGAAAAGAAGGTAAAGGTATGGGTTAATTATAATAATAATTTAATAAACGAATATAACTAAGGGCGAGTGTCAATTCGACTTGTCTTATTGATATACACACGAGAAAACTTGCCCGAACATTAAAGTGTTTCTTCTAACTCTAAAACAAACTCAAATTCTATTGCTGGCCTTGACAAAAAAGGCAGCCCTCTTCTCAGAACCTACAGTGTCACCGCGGACGCCAAAGGGTCTGCGGACCCCATTCGAGATCAAGCGAAGTAAGATAATGAATGAAATATAATACTCAGTAATCAATTGCAGGCCTATGCCCAGTCTCGGCATGAGCTAAGCTGTATTTGTTCATCGCTTTGATTGGGTGAAGTAATTTTAGGAACAAAAAGAAGGTGTCTTCCGGCTGCACCACCGTGGTATATTCACTCAGTTACTTTAGAGTTTAGTCAGATGCTTAGTTTGTGAGATCCAAAACAGGGGTCGGGGTGCCCAAGTAATTAAAACTCAAAATATTTCATACAGTTTTGATATATAAGCCAGTGCACTTAGTGCTTTTCAAAGACGGATAAAC
Source organism: Ixodes persulcatus (assembly GCA_013358835.2). Classification (NCBI taxonomy): domain Eukaryota; kingdom Metazoa; phylum Arthropoda; class Arachnida; order Ixodida; family Ixodidae; genus Ixodes; species Ixodes persulcatus. The sequence continues at coordinate 26,866 of JABSTQ010010728.1, forward strand.
CGAGATACTCTGACAATATCACTTAAAATACTTCGATAAATGAGGAACACATTAGGCAGTCTGATGTTCAAGAACTTTATTTTATTTAATTTCATCCTTCGCATAAGCACTCCTGATGCTGTTGAGTGCAGTCTTGGGGATCTTGATTCGATGTTGTCAGGAATATGGATTCTGCAAAAAATGACAAGGAATACGTTAGTAAGGTGTGTGTATTTATTAAACTTAATATGCACATAAAAATGTTTTTTTTAAATAAAAAAATAATGTTATAATCGTAGTATAAATAAATCAATGAAGTAGGCCAAATAACTAAATTTATTAAATTCTCTCCTAGTGTAATGACCAAATGAGCTTAATCAGATATTGATATTGAAAACTTACACATCTAGTAGACGCGACCATAGCCGAGATGGCCAAGTCCATAGCCGTAGCCAAGGCCATAGCCGGAAAGACCATAACCGTAGCCAAGGCGGTGGCCATAACCGAGACCATAGCCGTAGCCAAGTCCATGGCCGTAGCCGAGGGTCGAAACCACTGGAGCGCGGTGGAGCGTGGAGGAGTAGGAGGAGGTCAAGGGAGCAGCTACAGAGTAGCCGCCGTAGCCGAGGTAGCCAGCGAAGGCGCAGGTGGCCAGGGCCAGGACGAGAATGAAACGGAACTGCACAAGAATAATAAGGAATTATTGATATTTTAATGAGAGTCAGGACATAAAACTATGTGTAGGTTAGAGCTAAAATCCTACAAACAGCAAAACAAAATGTAAAAGCTGTAAAACATTTTCCTCATTATGAATGGAAATACTACATGTTTTTTGGGCATTGAAATTATTGCTGTTCTACTTCACTCCCATTTGGTTAGATCATCGCTAAACGAGCGGATACTTCTTGCAGTAAAATGAATACACGCTGTTCGGTAAGTCCAACTTTGCCACATATGGCACCTGGATAACATTATTTCGTTCTGCTCTCAAATAGTATCTCATTCGTGAGTGTATAAATGATTATCTTGGAAGATGAAGTCTTCTGGATGGGCTGTGAAGGAGAAGTGGAAAGCTAGATGTAAACAAATAACTGAATAGGTAAAATATCCTCAAGGCATTCGGAAAAAATGTATATTGTAATAGACGTCAGCGGGAGCACGAAAGCGGATTTCACAAAAATGCGAATCTTAAATGTTGGCATATAAATCTTTGCTGTCTGTCTTTCTGTTCCTGTCCCTTCCACTTTTGGTTATTCTAGTTATCCACCCTGTCCAAGGTGGTTCAAAGAACTGTTAAATCTACACCAGCTCGCCTGTGCCATTACAGTCTTACAATAATTGCAAAGTTCAGTTGACAGTTGCTTCTTAGCGTTCACAATCCTTTTTTGCAGGTTTAGTAGTTTCAGATTACTTCAGAAGTTACAACCCAAAACAAAATCTCACCATGGTTGGAAGAGTTAGTCTTGCTGGGGAAGCTCGAACTTATGATCTCAGCTAAGCTTCTACGCCTTATATACAATTTCTTTCGTGCCCACGTTGCCTCGACGTCCAATGGGTGAAGTCCAATTCAGCGTTCCCGCCCATTTACGTTTTACTCTTCTATTGAATAAAATATAAATATTGCAGTTTATAAGTCAATGCCTAAAATAAAAAAAAAACTTAATAACACGATGAGGAATTATTTTCATAGAGATTCTGCTTCAGGTAACACATACTTGTTTTCCTTCGTAAATGCCGCATATTTTCCCCTTCCTTCACTAGACGAAAACGAGAGGGGAACTGTTATCCGCTGCGCTGGAGAACCGAAAGTCTTACGCCATGGCATGCGCCACAACGGGGAGGGTTTAATGACACTCATTGCGGAATTCTTTGTGTGATTAGTCAGATTGAGTGACACATTTGGAGATGCGTATCTCGCACCACGGGCTGGTTACAAAAAATCTGTGAATTTGAAAAATATTCGTATACGGTGGCGTTGATGTTTCTAGTATAGACACATATATATTTGCAGAATTTTTAGAAAAATAATTAATAGTTCGGAGAAAATTAGAAGATTAACACTATGTTTTCTCCTCCACTCACACTTGAGAGCAACACATTTGTGCTCAAATTAAATTAGAATATATACCGTAGTTACTCTTTTGCTGTTTTTCAAAATGGCTAAACCTTAATTGTGGACACCTTATATTCAGACCTAAAAATTAAGTGTGCTCTGCTCTTTTTCTCTTTAAGTGTGACCGCAGCTGACGCTACGATCCCGTGCGGACAATCGACCGGTACCAAAGGGCATCGTCGCAGCGCTCGTTGTTTCGGGCGTTTTCTGGAATCGGCGAAACGAATTAAACACGGAAAAAGGAAAGTTCACTTTGCATTCACTCTGCGTGATTGGTTTAGCCGAGGATGGCGAACAGACAAATATGACTAGCGCCATGCCTTTACATATATGGCGCCGCTTGATAAACTCCATCTGCTCGCAGCATTCGCTGTGGTCGGAGCAAACGCGACTCGAGTACTGTGCGTTTGCGTTATCGTTGCCTGTTCCGCTCTCGAAATGGCGCATGGCGAAGTCGCGCCTTCGTGGAGTGGAGCTAGCATGCAACGCTAACGCAAACGGACTGCGCTTGCGTTTTCTACTAGAGGCAACACTAACTCCCTCTTAAAGGCTGTCTTGAAAATTGCCTTGAATCGAATAGCGCGGACTAATATCCAGTTTGAACACTGCAAAGATAGCCGCTATGCCGTATTTTGTTTTTCGTGCGTTGCGAAGGCCATGATTCAAACAGCACTATTCGATATGAACTACTTTCAGGACACCCATACTTACGATGTCTACGCTTTTTGCTTTGTGAGTCGTTCTCTGGAGTTCCTGTCGCCTAATGCCGGGATCGCAATGGCTGGGAACGAAAATATGATTTAATATATGATATATTATATATATGAAATATGATATATGATATATAGTGATCGGGACTCGCCACATTCTGTGTTTCATGAGTTTTCAGTAACCAGATGTGGCACTGCGATTGACGTTTCACATGATTATGTTCTTTTCGGGGTCGCATTAAAAAAGTTTGTTTGCTTATTTTAACACCTTTTAGGCATTGTAACTATCCGAGGTCTCAGCCTAGAACTTATACTTCAATTCCCAATAAGTCAAACCGCAGCTGACGTTACGAGACGAGATGGAGACAATCAAGTAGCGCCATAAGCGCAATGTTGTGGTGTTCGTCGTCCTTTTGTGTGGTTGTGCTATGGCAACTGCCTCGAAAGAGGAAGCACTGTGATTCCGGCATGACTTTTTTCAAAGAAAGCGTCGTAAGTGTGGAGACGAGCTGAGTTCAAGACCGTTGTCCGGTCGATTTTCTCACTTCAACGTTTTGATGCTTCTTTTCTACCCCAGTCTCAGGTTAATCCAACCGTGATTTTATTCTTTATACTCCGCTTAACTTCAAAGCTGACCGCAGCTAATCCTAAAGTTCGAGGTAGCCAATCAAAAAGGGCCAAGATGTGCGTCGTCACGGCGCTCGTGGTCGTTGTGGAGCTTTGCGATCACCGCGGCCGCACCAAGGACCCACAAAAGGAAGCGCATGGTTCCGGCACATACACCGTGAGTCATTGGTTTAATTGATGAGAGTAAACTGTAGCGTTTGTATGACGATAAACAAAAAGCTGGATCATCGCCACGTGTCTATGCTAGCGCGCCGCCCCCCTTCCTCTTGCTTCTATCTTTATGTAAGCGCTTCATGGCTTTCTGTACGGGAGTGCTTGACCAGCGATGCACGTGGCCTGACGGCCGGCTGATAATAAGCCCATGTTGTTGTGACTACTCGGCTTGCGTCCCCCTTTTAAGACACAACAAGATCTTGGCGAGGAGGATGACGCAGACTGGTGAGCACTTCCACGGGGACCGTTAAGACGGAGACTCCACCAAGCGTGCTAGAAGGACCACGGAGTATCGACTCAGAAGCATCCAGGATGGCTACGATTGGTTAAGTGGAACCTTTTGATGAATCTCAGTCAGTTTGGGAGGCATACAAAGAAAGGATTAACGTATTTCTGAGAGTGAATAAGATTCGAGACGCCAACAAAGTAGACACCTTCCTGAGTATCACGGGTCCGAAGTCGTACAAGTTGTTGTAGAGTTTGACCGCCCCGAGCACGCCGGCCAGTCAGCCTTTGGTAGAGCTACAAAAAGCATTACGAGAGCATCTTTCGCCCAGGCCATCAGTTATCACGGAAAGAGCAAAGTTTCACCGGAAAGCGCAACAGGAGACCGAGAGCATTGCGAAGTTCGTGGCAGGCATCAAGCGATAGGCAGAAACATGCAACTTTGGTGCGAACCTAGAAGAAACGCTGAGAGACCGATTCGTATGTGGGTTGGCCCGGACTGAAATCCAGAAGAGGCTTTTTGTTGAGGGTGCGTCTCTGACGTTCAAAACGGCGGTAGAGATCGCATTACCAGTAGAGGTGGCATCCAAGAACGTGGCAGAGTGCCGACCTAGCAGGGCAGCCCACGAGGACTTCCACAAGTTTTCTGCAGAGGGAGGCCTGGCGCGAAAAGGTTCTCTGTGCACGCGTTGCGGCTTGCGACGCACATAAAATATGGTGATTTCGCGTTAGTGTTTGCTTAAGGACCTAACTAGAAAAATTATGAACGTTGGGTGTAATTTGGTTCTTTATTGATTGGAAGAAAGTACCTTCTTACATTCTATCTTTAAAGATATGGTACTGATGTGGAGTTTAATTTTAAAGGAATACTGCAAACATGGCGCTTTACGGCGTTGAAAAAGAAAAACACTCAATGGACCTCTTTCAAGAAGAGTTCTACGCATGCGTGAGCTCCCGACGCCCAGCGGCGAACGCTCGAATTACACCCGGTTGATCGGCCGAAGTGGAAGAAAGCTACGAGTTACCAGTAATGTCGACGCGTCGACCTGGGTCCGACGAAAACCGCCTAGACCAAGGGTGCCTCAATGTCCTTCACTTTGATGTTATCCCTTGTAGTACCCAATGTTAGAGGGCACGCGCTCACATAGGAAATACAAAAAAATCGCTGAACACAATAAATATCGCCCTAGCACACTCGGAGACACGAGCGCGTACATGGACGCGCTCTTTCACGCGCTTCAGGACAAAAAAGAAGAATAGGCGTTTGGAACAAAATGGCCAGATGTCATCACCCCAGGCAAAACGCACATGAAGGAACCCTACCTAGACCTACCACCAAAGTATCGCATGCGATAGTGTCCGTTGTGATGGTTCTATTTTAGGCTTGATCGTCCATTTTGGCGGCGAAACACATATGGGGGTTTCAGGGATGCCATTCCCCCTCTTCCAAGAGGACGCGCCGCGAATCACTACCGGAGTTAGGACTCGCCCGGGTAGGGACGCGCTATCTAAAATCTTCGGTGTGACATGGTTGTCTTAAATTAATAATAATTGTGGCGCAAACGCTAGGAAGCTACAATTCGATGAACCATCACGCTCCTGTGATTCCGTGCTAATCTCCATTAAAAGTTCTTACAAAAATAGTTTTTTTCATCTGTTTTACACAAAAACATGCTTTATAAACGTTCATGATGACCACGGTACAAAAAAAATATTGAGCCGCCATCTTGCCGTTATTGAGACTTGGAGGTTTGGTACTTTGGAAACATTCAGTGACACTAGTCAATACAAACCGAAAGGTTATGAAAGTTGGTAAAGCAGGTCACTTAAATCACTTCTATACTTTGTTGCAGTTTAAGTCCAGACGCAGTCGACGCAACGAGGTAAAGAGACAAATCAAGCAGCGTCAAAAGCGCAGGTCACTAGACCTTTTTTGTTTATGATTGCTTCAGCAATGACGGAACACTATGATGGTGCGCTTTTGACGCGCTCAGATTGGTCTCATCAGCTTGTAGCGTCGACTGCGTCTGGGCTTAATTTAAATTAAAGTATGGTTCGTACATCCAGTGCCGAGTTCCGTCTTTATGTGTAAAAGGTCTATTTGAAATACTTTTTTTTTTTTTTATAGGAGCACATTACTGTAATGTGCCAAGAATTCAGGGTGTTTCCATCTGCTTGATCTGGATTCCGTAGGTTATGGTTCGCGTTCGCAATATGAGCTTCCATGTAGGTGATAAAAGCGTTCATTGTCCGCAGCTTTTTCAGCCTCTCCAACTCATTTCGTCTTCATCACGCGACGACGCAACGCATGGGCACTTGCGACCAATGTTCCAAGGAATCATCTGCGATTAAAATACAAACTCTCTTTATTGCTTGGGCGGCCCCCGCTCTTAACTTTACGTTTTCTACAGAACTGTATACCATCGGTCCTCTTCCCGTGGTAAAGGTTCCCTGTGAACATACCGGAACTAAAGCGGACTCAACGAGGCTTCCCCGATAGGGCAAAAACAAGTCCACGAGCCCTTATTCTAGACATCCGTACAGTAGCGCTACGCGAACTGTTTGGACTTACCGCTCGGGGCAACCTTAAAACTAATCTCAAGCCCAAGCTTGAACCATGCGTCATCGTAACCGCCAAGGTTTCAGCAAGCTAGGGCAACCATCCGGATACCATACAGCACGGCAATATGGGTGGAAAGACGCATTCGGCGAAACATACAAAGGTTTGTCAATGATTCGATCGCGGGAACCTTTCGATGAAACAAATGCATGTCTTACTTTGCAGTGTCGACGAAACCCCGTGTCGATGAAACGTTGTTCGACGAACGGATTGCCATCGCAGATAAAGCTAAGCAACGTGGACTTTGCCTTTGAACAGTTGCTACCTGAGGAAGACTTGGAAATATACTAGATCCGCACGATTGAATTCAACGACTGTATTTGAACATATATTGTCAAGCTCACCCAAGAAATGCCGAAAAAAACAAACAAAAAAACAGCATGGCCGGGTTTACAACACCTGCAACGAAAACGTTGCAACTTTAAAGGTGAAGCTTTCGAAACTGGAATTCAACCGATTTGTCGGTGCAGCAACCGACTGTTAGCTGTCCTAGGAACAGTTCAAACAAGCGATTCCTTACAACGACAAGCTGCGTCACACTGGTACGTTTTTATATCTACAATCGGCGATCACCTGAAAAGTAGCAGCACTGGTAGCCGATATTCAAGTGACGGGAGAAACCTACAACGCTGTCATTGCAATTCTTAGCTAGCGCTTCAGTTGATCAGATATTTCTATTCTAGAATATCTCACTCAACTGCTCGACGTGATAGCGATACAAAACTCAAGGAAGGTGAACGGGCTACGACGTCTCTGTCATAATTTGGATAGTCACAAAGCCACTCTCACGGAACTAGGGATCAAGGACGGTTATCAAGCCATGCTCTGCTCCGCACCACTGAAAATGATTCTGCAGGTTTCGTGGTTCAGTAACACAGGTGTCGACATATTTCAGACCAGGAATACTGCGATCTAAAACTAGACATTTCGGAACCTTTTTTAAGATGGATGTGGAGAGCTGGGGAAAAAAAAGCTGTACGATATTATCAGCTTGTAGGCAAACGTACAGGTCACAATGACGCAACTGAAGTCAGAAGGGCTCGCTCCCAATGCGTCCCCAGCATAATATTTCTCAAAAATTCGTTTCAAACACTGGAACTTTGCGCAATCTGTGCTGCACTTTCTCTAGATGAAAATATTTAAAAAAAAACATATTTGGAGATGCAGGGCGATGCATGGGGTGTGCGATCAAGAGGCACAATTTCATAAAATGCCGCAACAAAATAGTTATTTTCACCTATAGACTGCTAGTTTACACTCAAGAAACAAAAAAATAATTCCGGATTCAACATCTGAAGGATGTAGTCAACACTAAAAAAGTGTTTAACGCTTCCTTGGAATAGATATTATAACTAAAGGTACAGCTCTCCAATTGTATTTCCGTAATGGGTAAAACAATTTTCAGAACACAAATTAGTTGTTTCGCGTCTGAATCACCATGCTCTTCGCACTCACCAAGTCAGTCGCCGAGTGCGAACATCATCATAATATTGTCACAATCAGCAACGGCAGTTTGTCTCTGAGTGTTTTAAGAAATCACCTAACACCCACTCCCCCCTGTAATGAATTTAATCCTGGGAGTATTTAAAATAAAAATATAGATACACAGGAGATTATTTGTCCGTTATCATATAGTGAAATAATTTTAGGAACACAAATTATATTCAATCGGCAACTTCAGAGTGTAGACAGAGCACCCCAATCACAGATGCTTAGTTTGCTAATTGAAAAAAAAAGGTCGGGTTAGCCAAAATATTATAACTTTTTTATATACCATTCTCATATGCAGGTAAAGGTTCTTAGTGATTTCGTGGAGAGACAACCCAAAATACTCCTACAATACAGCGTAAAAGTTTTCACCAAATAAGGAACACATTGGGCGGTGGGATGGATGAGAATAACTTTATTTTAATTCATTCTATTCTTTGCATAAGGACGCCTGGTGTTCGTAAGTGCAGACAAAGGCAGCAAGAGTCGGTGTTGTCAGGTGTTTAGATTCTGCAAGAAGGAAATGGAATACATTGGTAACGTTCGGGTGTACATTTGAAAAAAAAAAACTAAACTTCAAATTCTTATATGATATAAAAATAACTGTACAAATCTAATTTTATTATAATTTCATTACGCCCAGAAAAGTTACCATTTAAATAGAAATATTGCTATATTCGTAGTATAAACACATAATTAAATTAGGACCAGATAACTGCATTTGTTAATCTTTATATTCTGGATGGACAAACTTAAATATTATATTGAGCACTCAAATTTCTAGTAGAAGCGACCACAGCCGAGATGACCGAGTCCATAGCCGTGACCAAGACCATAGCTGGAAAGGCCGTAACCGTAGCCAAGCCGGTACTTCCGCCCATTTACTTTTTACTCTTCTATTTATAACATAATATTATCCAGGTTTATAAGTTCTTACCTAAAATAAAGATAAAAGATATTTAGGGAAATAATTTTTTCCCCTCTGAGATTCTTGTTCAGGTAACGCAGACGTGTTTTCATTAAAAAATGTCACATATTTTCCTCGTCCTTCGCCAGCCGAGAGGGAGAAGAACTGTAATTCACTCTGTTTCCGTGCGGAACGTCATAAACTTAGAAATGCGCTTCACCCGATAAGGTTTTACGAGGCTATTCGCCTATTTGTCTGCGCAAGTAGCCGGATTGAGTGTCCAATTTCGAGTACATATCTCGGAAAACGAGCTATTTACGAGACATCAACGAAATGGAAAAGGCAGCCCTGAAGTTGCTAGTTTAAACAAATACCCTAATGGCAGAAATAGAGAACAAAGTATCACTAAATTTGACAAAACTAGGACATTAACAATCTGATCTTCCCTCTCTTTCGTGTCCTCTTGAGAGCTACATTTGTGTGTTAAAACAAATTTAAAGTAGCTTCCGTAGATTGTTTTTATGTTTATATTTTAGTTGTAGACACCATATATTCAGCTCTAAAAAATGAGTCTGCTCTACTTCGTTTGATCTTGAGACCCACCGATGCTGGCGCTGAAATCCGGTGGAGCATAGTGGAGCAAATAAAGTAGCGCCAAAAGGGCATAAACATAGCGCTAGCTGTTTTGGGGCGCTTTCTAAAACCGGCTAAACCAATCAGACTCAGAGAAAAGTGCTGGTTCACGCCGCCCGCACTTTGAGTGATTGGTTTATCTGAGGGTGGCAAATGCACAAATACGACAAACGCCACGACTTTATGCGTTTGACACTGCTTTTGAATTACCTCATTTGTATCGTAGGGTTGGCTGTGGTCAAACTTAAATGGATTGTATGGTCAAACTTTCTGTTTCAGAAAGCAATTGAATATCATTTTTATTGCCTCGAAACGCATCATCCGTACAATATCTGCATTTTATGTGCCGTTCTGAATGACTAATTGAATTTTAAACGGTTACAATCGCATCCTAGCGTAAACGGTGCTTTTGTTGGCAACATTGAAGCTCTGACGCCACACAATTCAAAGCAAGCATTTCAGTCTTGTTGTTTGCCTGCGAGTGAATGGTGCAGCATGCTTCCTTTTGTTTTTGTGCTTGATTTGTTTCAAACAAAAGAGCTAATCTGTTAGAGCCCTCCTACATCTCTTTTGGTTGCATTAAGTCCAAAATGTTGAGGTATGTATTGATAAAACAGATTTTTTGCTAATTTATTTTTGTGAGGACGCCCAGAGAGTGGAATGTTCCAGAACATAGTATGTGCATTGATGACAACAAAGTTTTCTTACCATAATGGCAGAAGCCCATGTCAGAAAAATGTATTTAAATATAAAAAGGACACTGAGCACAACGTAATACATAAAGTATTATGCTCGGTATTTCATGGCAGGCCTATGCCCAAACTATGTATTTCGTAATCTGTCTTCATTCATCGCTTTGATTAGACGAATTAATTTTAAGAACACAAACAAGGTGTGTTCCGGCTTCATCACCACGGTCTATTCACTGGGAGACTTTAAAGTGTAGACAGAGCGCACCAACAACGGATGATTAGTTTGTGAGATCAAAAACAGAGGTCGGGGCGCCCATAATATTAAAGAAAACAATACATTTTATAATGTGTTGTTATACAAGCAAACGCATATAGTGCCTTTCATAGAGGTATAACCCGAGATGCTCTGACAATATAACTAAAAATTCTTCGCCAAATAAGAAACACATCAGGCAGTTGGATGTTCGAGAACTTTTTTTATTTCATTTCATTCTTCTGATACGCACTCCTGATGATGTTGAGTGCAGTCATGGGGATCTTGATTCGGTGCTGTCAGCAACATGGATTCTGCAAAAAATGCCAAGGAATACGTTAGTAACGTGGGTGTGTAGATAAAAACAAATAACTTCAAATTGTAATCCAATATCACATTTAAAAGTAAAAATGTATATTTATTAAACTTATTAGACCCATAAAATATATTTAAATAAACAAAATATTGTTATATTCGTAGCATAAATAAATCAATGCAGTACGCCAAATAACTACATTTATTAAATTCTATCTTCCAATGTGTTGATCAAATACGCCTAATAAAATATTTATATTCCGTACTCACACTTCTAGTAGAAGCGGCCGTAGCCGAGATGGCCGAGTCCATAACCGTACCCAAGGCCATGGCCGGAAAGGCCATAACCATAGCCAAGGCGGTGGCCATAACCAAGACCATAGCCGTAGCCAAGTCCATGGCCGTAGCCGAGAGTAGAAACAACTGGTGCGCGGTGAAGCGTGGAGGAGTAGGAGGAGGTCAAGGGAGCAGCCACAGAGTAGCCGCCGTAGCCAAGGTAGCCAGCGAACGCGCAGGTGGCCAGGGCCAGGACAAGAATGCAACGGAACTGCACATAATATAAGACGGCACAAAAGTAATAAATTATTTATATTTTAATAAAAGTCAGGGCTATAAAAAATTGTGTACGCTATAGTTTGTTTCACGCAAACAGCCAAAAAACATGAAAGTTGTAATACATTATTCTCATTATTAATAAACGTAGTAGATGTTTGTTGAGAATTGAAGTTATTGCTTTTTTATTTCTCTATGATTTTGTTAAATAATCTGAAAACGAACGGATACCTTATGTAGTAAAATGAATTAACACTTTTCGATGAGCATAATTTTGCCACAGCCGCTACAGGGATAATATTCTGTCGTACTGAATCCAAATATTAAAGTATTTTTCAGAGGGTTTAAATGATTATTATGGAAGATGAAGTTTGCTAAAAAAGGCTGTGTAAGCACAAGTTGGAAGTTGGATGAAGTAGAATATCTTACATCGTTACATATTCTAAGTGCTCAGATTAGGAAAAGGCGGAAAGTATAATAAACGACAGCGTGACCACGAGAAAAGAATATGCTAAAAGGGGTATCTTTAAACACAGCAAGGTGACTGGTGCGCGACCGAAAAAGTCTGCCTGGTTTATTATCGAAATAGTGACCTCTCCGTTTCCAGTGGAGCCTTCTACCAGCTAACCTAACCAGGGGTTAGACGTCAGTAGAGCAAAATTGTTTCATCAGCTGCCATCAGTCTAGCCCCACCACAGGTGTACGGCCTGCATTTTAAAATGTTCGAATATAAATGTTGGTTGTAAAACTAAGAATAATCAAACCATTATATTTTACTAAGTGCAAAGTTCAGTTAACAGTTTTATCTTAACCTTTATAACTCTTCTTTATAGGTTTAGAAGGTTCACATTGCTTGAGAAGTAGACCCAAAGCGAAATCTCACCATGGTTGTAAGTGTTAGTCTTGCCGGGGAAGCTCGAACTTGTGAGCATTGCTAATCTTCGACACTTTATATACAATTTCTTCCCTGCCCACGTTGCCTCAACATCCGATGGGTGAACTCCAGTTAAGCGTTTCCGCCTATTTACGTTTCACTGGTCTACAAAATAAAAAAATAGAATATTGCAATTAACAAATTAATGCTTAAAATCTAACAAAACAAAAAAATAAACTGCTCAGGAATTTTCGTTTAGTGATTTTCTGCTTCAGGTAACCCAGACGTGTTCTCAATTCACAAATGCAGCATATTTTAAGCGCGCTTCGCCAGTCGAGAGCGAGAGGGGAACTGGTATTCACATCGTTGCAGTACGGAAAGTCCTACGCCATGACATGCGCCACAACGGGGAAGGTATCAGGCCGCTCATCGCGGGATTCTTTGTTTAATTAGCCAGATTGAGTGGCCAATTTGGAGACGCAAAGCTCGGAGTACTGGCTGGTTACAAAAAATTATAAAATTGAACAGTAGTCGTGTACGGCCCCGTTGAAGTTTCTAGTATATAAACATATATATTGGTAGAAGTTGAGAAACAAAAACAAACGACAGAATTTAAGCTATTTAGGATATTAACACAATGACTTCCCCTCCTCTCGGTGTACGCGTGATAGAGACACATTCGTGCCAAAAGGAATGAAGAGTAGCTACGGTAGTTGGTTTCTTTTTAAATGTCCAAATCTTAATTCCGGACGCCAAATATTCAGACCTCCCAATTAAGTCTGCCATTCTCCGCTTCACTTTAAAAGTCTGACCGCAGCTGACTCCGCAATCCCATGGTGTTAATCAAACGGGACCAAAAGGGCATGGTCAGGGCGCTTGTTGTTTTTGGGCGTTTGAAATAACCGGCTAAAGCAATAACGACCAGGAAAAAAGTGCATGGTCACACCGCATTCACTCTGCGTATTTGGTTTAGCCATGAATGGCAAACATGCAAATACGAGGGGTGCCATGACGTCGCACATTTGGCGCTGCTTGATGAACTCTTTGGGATCGCAGCGTTGGCTTCGAGATCAGACTTAAAAGGTGAAACGGAGTATGGCCTCACTGACGGTGAATATTAAAAAACAATCCGGGGCATGCAGTGCATGGCTTGTTCTGAGTGAGAAGTTGAAAAAAAAAGAAAAACGACTTAATTTAAGCTATTTATGAAATTAACACTATGACTGCCCCTCCACTCGGTGTCCGCGTGAGAGAAACACATTCGTGCTAAGAGGAATTAAGAGTATTACGAGACTTTTGCATGGCTTATCAGCAGGGCGAAAAGCGCTGAGTCAGTGAGCTGTGGACGCATGCGCAGCGTCTGATATACCGCACAGAAGATAAACAGCGCGTGCACAGAAGGCGTTCCACGGCCCACCAGACAAAGATGGTAGCGCGCAGAATGTGATTTTTGCAAAGGGTCTATACGAACGAGCGCCAGCACTGAGCGCTTGCGTTGCGTGTTCCACTCTGCGCGTACGCGGAGCCCAAACTGCGCTTTTGAAACGGTGCATGGCGACGACGCCCATTCGCTGGGTGGAGCTAGCATGCAACGCTAACCCAAACGAGCGCTGTTGCATTTGCTACTTTACGCAATACTGAAACTCTTTGTTAGGGCTGTCGCGAAGATTGCTTTGAATCGCATAGCGCTGGCTAGTCTTAGTTGTAGCACTGCTAAGATAGCCGCTATGCGTGTTTTATCTTCTTGCTCTGTGAAGTCCATGATGAAAAGAGCACTATTCGATATAAGTGTTGTAGGTGTTACCGAAAAACAAATAACGAGATACGTTAATTACTCGTTATTTGGAAATAAAACGAACGCGTTGCCGACCTGCGTTACCTAAAAATAAAACTAACGCGTTACCGTTGCCGTTATCGATAAAAGAAAATCCACGTTATTTCGCCTTATTTTTTGTAATATGATGAACACGGTTTACTCTTTTAACGTTAAAGGTATGCATAAGCGACATATTTCAAGACACATCATGCCTTTCCAAAACCTGACCTTAATCACTTTATCTTTTTGGTTCTACGTAAATACTCTCATAAGAAAACGCGAATAAAAAAACAAAAATTCGAACAGTTATATGGCGTGGCGCCTTACACAAAACATCTCCACGTTGTGAATGATGTTGAATGGGGTGAAGCTCTGGTGGTGCTGATGATACTGATTTTATTGTTCATAGGTAGAGCTGATGGTGCTGATTTTTTTATTGCTCATTGGTAGTGCTGAGTTCCGGGTTGCGTTTCGACTTCATTATTACTGCTTTATGGTCGGTGAAATGCAAGCCAGTTGTTCTTCTAGCGGATCAGCATGGATCCGCTAGAAGCCGTGGGAACACATCTCCACCGCTTAAGTCAAGGGTCCATGTCAGAAAGAGAATGTGTTGTATGGAACGGGGTTATATAAGCATTTGAGCATTTGACCGCAGCGCCCTCTCGTCTATAAACGTTGAGCCAATGCATGCAAAGTTTAACGCGATTATATGCGCATTTGACCGCAGCGCCCTCTCCAGTATAGACGTTGAGCGGCTACTTGCAACGTTTTATCCATGACATCCCCAGCTCTTGAGTTACTACCACATCTCAGAGCCCCCTACTCGTCCCGCAGTCGTGGCCGAATGGTTAAGGCGATGGACTAGAAATCCATTGGGGTCTCCCCGCACAGGTTCGAATCCTGTCGACTGCGCAAACATTTTTTTTTTTTAAGAAGACAGATGGGATGGCAATAGATGTGAGCACGGACGGACGGACGGACGGACAAGGCTAGACCCTAAAGAGCTTCGCCCCTAAAAAAATATTGAAGTGTAATTATTTACGTTTTAGGAAGAATATTTAACGGGTAACGTAACTACCTAGTTCGACGTGAGTGCGTTGGTGAATGTAAATAAAAAAGAAAGAATAAACATAGGGTCGGAGAGGACAGCACCGAAATAAGAGAGGTGGTGTTCTGTCCGTCCCTATGTTTCTTCCTTGTTTTATTTAACGTAACTACGTTACATGTTCCTAGAAATAAGTAACGTAAGTATGTTACACGTTACAGTGTGGAAATTTAATGAGTACGTTACCACGTTACCTAAAAAAGTAACGCATTACCGGTAACGCCGTTACTTGTAACGCGTCACCGGCAACACTGGGTGTCAACTACCATAAAGAAATCCCTACTTGTTATGTCAAAGTTTTTTTGCTTTCTGAATTGTTCTTCGGCGTTCTTGTCGCCTAATGTCGCAATCCCTGTTGCTGGGAGCGAGAATATAAATTATGATATATGATATGTTACCTATGACATACGACATATGATATATGATATACGATATATGATGTCCGGGACTCGACACATTTTGCGTATCCAGAGTTTTCAGCGACTATATGTAACACCGTGATTGACATTTTACATTCTTAGGTTATGCTCGGGGTCACAACAAAAAATGCTTTATTTCTTTATTTGAACTTACGTTTGGCTTTGTAACTCTCCGCGTCTCACCCTAGAACTCATTGTTCAATTCCCGATAAGTCAAAGCGCAACCGACATTAGGAGTCGAGATTGAGGCAGTCAAGCGGATCCATGTGCGCTAAAGTTCCTAGATAAAAGGTTCCTACAAGTAGCTACATTCTTTAAAGCGCCGACTGCGTGACGGTGCACATTTGAGGAAGCGAATGTCGGCGCACAGCAAAAATTGAACTGAATTACACCATTTGGTTTCGACGGGATGTGCTTCGTCATTCGTTGAGTTGTCTTTACTTATAAAAAAAAAAACATGACCTTTAAATAGCGAAGTGTCGTGGCCTTTGTTCTGCTTTTGTGCGTGTGCTTTTAGTCCTTGAAGGAAAACAGAATGCTCGCCAGGAAGACAGCTGATATTTCGCTTGTGTTGGAGATTTGCGCGACTCAGCCCATGGGCCCAAAACTCGTCAGACACAAAGTTGGAGCCGAAAGTTCGCAGAGCGCGCCGATTGGACACCGGTGCGAAGTCATCGTCGTGATAGTTCAATCAGTGCTCTCCATGAACTTCGGTCCCAACTTTGTGTTTTATGGGTTCGGAGCCCCAGCACTGCTGAAAGTGTTTACCAAACTCAAACAAAACTGGCGGATCTTTTAGTTTACTATGATTGTTCAGACATTACATGGTAGAGGGAGCTTTGCGAGTTGTGGAATGCCAGTTAACGAATGTCTTGATTCGCATTCACCCAACTATTTCGTCAACAATGATGTGTTGACATTTGACAAGTTCCATTGACGGAATTTGCACTCGCTCAAACAATGAGCATTTATCCAAACGTAACATCTCCAAATACTATCACTTTCTTTCTTTTTTTACAGCGAAGGAGTATATGACTCACAGGTCGGATTTCTGGAATTTCTTTGTGTCGTCGTCCTCACGAAAAAAAGCTAGTGATTGAAGCGAAAAGTGCATGTCACGCATGCAACATGCAGCACAGCATTCGTTTCAATAAAGAAAGAGCACAAAACAAGCATCCCAAGCCGACAATTGATAATAAGGCGCTCCTGATAATGCGAAGCACGTAGCGCTCACCGCAAACACTTCCCGGTACAGAATACTATTGCGCAAGCTGCCGCGGCGACGGGAGCTCGCTTCGTGGGGAGTGACGTCACTAGACTTTTATATATAAAAGAAGTATTACTACGGCGCATTTACTTTTTTTTTCAAACATTTGGTATAGACCCTTTTCGCTGTTTACAAACCTGAACTGCCGCGTGTGTCCCAAGCGACTTTCGGTCGCACCGTCTTTGCAAGCCTGTTCAGCTTGCTCATGTAACCTGTGCAAGAAAGCTTATAAATGCTACACGAACAACAAAGTTAGAGATTTAACGAGGGCCTTCGGCTGTGCAATATTACATAATGTAGGAAGCAAGTTGGCTAACAAGAATATTTGAAACATTTTAACAAATTTTGCATTCCTTCCTTTTTTCGACGTTCAGATGGAGAATTGGTGATTAAACGCTCCATCTACAATTCAAGCAACGGTGTCAGGGTGGCCTTCATTCATTCTTTTTATCAAACAAAAGTTCTCTGTAACGTCAAAGACTGGAGCATAACCTGGTGGAATTTGCCATAAAAATGGTCTATATTGCAGTGGGCAGTCGTTGCAGGTAATACCACAACATTGTTGTCCAACCACCTTCACAGCGTGGATTGGAGCCCCAAGCCCCAAGTTTGTAGAAAACGCGTTTTCATCCCCGCAGTCTCGCAGTTACAGTAAAATTCCACCACCTCAATCACTAAAACAAACTTTCTGAGAACAAGTCGAGACTCGTCTCTGCGTTTCCCCGTGACCGACCTTTCTGGGTAGTCCTATGTTGATCTCAAAATCCGCAATGAAGCACTTGATGCGCGGCACGTTCCACTCAAAAAGCACATTCAGGGGCAGTATCCAGACGCGTTCATGATATCGTCGTCGTTGCTTCACAAAATATTCCAGGTGAACAACAAACCACGCGTGCAACGTCAGCCATTACAACACCGTGCCCGTAGCAAAACGGATGCGAAATAAAAAAACAAAGCACCCTAGAAAATTGAAGACGTTAGAAAAGGAAACGAAAGAAGGAAATGAAAAATCAACGTGTTTGCTTGTACGTCACTTGTCGGGCGTGGGTGAAGACCTCCCTTTTTGGAGGGCTGGGGCCCCATTGCTGTGTCCGTGTGTTCTGTGTAGTGCGAGAAGGAAAAGGGATTTTCTGCTGTGTGCCCAAATACTTTACGAGGGGGAATACAAGACACTCCCCGTGAATAAAATGGCCTCGGGGACGACAGGTTTTGCGCACTTTGAATGGGTGGATGTTTCATGGCATTGCGGTTTTCCCCTTTAGGATCGGATGGTGAGTAGCGCTGTCTCTCGGTGCGGGATATTTTACTACCGGCCGAACCTCTTTCAGTGTGTGCACGCTGTTCGGTCGCGGCGGCGTAGGTCGTCTGTTGAATTGAAAAACCTGCGGACACTTTATTGGTGACTCATCTAAAGGGCGCGCATACGTAGGATGAGCTCTATGTCTACGTTCTGTTATATAAACCGCACGCATGTAGCTTGATCAGCGAGTATCGAAATTTGTAAGGACAGTTTTGAAAGCTGCTCTAATAAGTGTGGTTAGTCGTAATTATATTTCAAAGCAGTACGGAGCAACTAATTTTAAGGAACTATGTCAACACGAGAAGCACGTTTTGCAGGCACAGCAATGTATTGTCATATACTGCACCGTAAGTATGTCTACTATGATTATCGCTAAAGCGCATGAAAAGGCACTTTGAGTAAATGACCCTATTTTTGCGAGCTCGGTATGTCGGGAATTTTCTAAAGTGCTGGTTTCGTTAACGTCTCGCTGGCACAAAATTCTGATATCAGCAGTGGGGTTCTGTGTATTAGATATGAGACGATTCAACCGAGTGATTCATTTCTCGCTATTTTCAAATTGCAAATAGATGGGGCTTTGCAGCAGCCCAAGGGAACAGAAAAAATATTCAGATGTTTGGGAATATTTTTTTATTACTTCGTTGATAGTCAACATTATTCCTAATAGACCATGCTGGCTTTGAACAAAGTTGGTTTGAATTATTTTAGTATTTCTACAATGATAATTGAAGGTGCGAACTCAGATTCCACTCATAAATGTCATTCGACAGTTTTTTTGCTGAAACAATGTTTATTGCACATTGAACAGATATGTAGAGCTTTGCATTCAACAAACACGAATCTCTGTTTACACACGACAATAACACTTTGTACAAATATATACAGCTGAGCATTCAACAAACACGGATCATATATATGTTTTACACACACAATTAGAATAAGGTAGGTCAGCATGAGAAACGCGACGCCGAAGTTGTTTACTTACGTGATTTGATCTGGAGGGAACCGAAAGAATGACAGGTTCTTGCCCTGCAAGGTTCGGTTCTTGCAGTGGAGAACGGAGCACACTGTCCCTCCTGCCATCTTCACTGACTGTTTACAGCGGCGAACGCGTCATACTTGGTGCACTACAACAAGACACTGTAGCATGTCATCCGCAGAGAAGGACGCCGGCATCAACATGCGGTGACAGGTCGCGCAATGGTGGCCGCTGATAGTCGTCGCGCCCGGCATAGCCCGGCGCCCGCGTGATCGCCCGCCCGCGTTTGGCATCGTCGGTGACGCATATCGGTCACGTGTTCTGGCGGGAGGAGAAAATGGGAGAGGAGGGGAGGAAAATAGGGAGAGGGACACACCCAAATTATCCCGCGCCACCAGGGGAGGAATTGGCACGGCCATCGCTCCGTCTAATGCAAATGAGCGGAGTGTCCTGTTTTCCCTCTAGTAAAGTATTTGGTGCGCCCTTCCCTCCCCGCCGCGTTTCCCTTTCCCTCACATTCTTTCTTATAATAATAATAATAATAGCAATAATAATGCTTATTTTTCTATCAAACAAATGATGGAGGGAGACCGAGGATAAAAGCTGCATCATGCAGCTTGACGAGTCCCCGGCCCCCCTCTCACACAAACAGCAGTGACACAAGAAAAAATAAACAAGACACAATGACATTCAAAGAGTAATCGGGCGGCAATATTTACGTGTTTCGTAGTAATATGATACATACATTAAAAGTTCTATGGAACTATGTACACAGAAAATGTCATACATATATACATTTAGATATATACGCAGAAAACACGAAGTATTATACATCTCAAAGCTCTGGAAAGGACTACTAAAAAACCACACTGGAAAAAAATTCTCGAATATCTTTTCTCGATGACATAACAGGATCCATATTTTTGGAGCTAAGAAATTGAAGTAGGTTTGGAAGCGTATAAGATAACATTTGCTCAGCATATGTCGTTCTAATATTGGGTAACTTCCACTTTTACAAACTTCGAGTGGGATAAGTTGGCACTTTTGGAGCAAGAGAAGCCGGGTCAATCAGGTTAAGATGATTTTTTTTATCTTCAGATTTAGAGCACACATACAAACGATATTTATATATACTATTAACATTAATCAATTTTAAACTTTTAAATAAGATTTCACTAGGGTGGTCGTATGGGACATTGGAAATGTTTCTTAGCATTTCTTTCTCCAACAGAAGTAGTTTATTTAAGTTTGTACTTGTACTATTACCCCAAACAAGGTGGCAGTAGTTTATATGAGAGAAAAATAAAAAGTTATAAAATTAAAAGTTTGACACTTCTTGGCAAAAGATGGCGGTGTCGATACATCAAGCCAACAACACGCGATAGTTTAAGCAAAATATAATTAATATGATCGTCCCATCGCATTTGATCCGTGAATACAACACCAAGAGTCTTAAAGCTAGTGAGGTCTTCAATTTTAGTCGAATTTAAAACGATATGACAAGTAAAAGTAACATTCTTTTTTTTGGGTGAAATAAAACCGCTTTTGTTTTATTTTAATTGGTTTTTAGGTCATTACAGCTACACCACTTAACAAGGTCTTTAAGAGTTTCATTTGCGCTATTTATTAGTTCGTTACAGTTATTACCTTCAAATAGTAAACTAGTATCGTCCGCGTAAATTATATATTTGATATTTTTATTTAAGTTCACGATATCATTGACATATAAATTAAACAAAAAGGGACCTAGAATACTTCCTTGGGGAACTCCAGATTCAATTGGTTTGATATTAGAAGAATGGCCATTTATATGGACGTATTGCTTACGATGTGAAAGATAGGACGATATTAAAGTTGATGCCTGTCCACGAAAACCATACGTTTCTTGTTTTTTTATTAACAGATTACGATTTAGATGATTTAGATGATGCTCCTCGCTAACAAGAAACATAAGGTGCGTCGGGAAAATGAGAATGGGGGGGGGGGGGGGGGGGTCTATGTTTGATCGAATAAACCTGTTTCTAGTAAGTTGATATACAGCTTTCGTCAGAAGTTGGTCGCTCTGTTTTTTCACCCCGAGTCTTCTCCGATTATTGCGCGATCCTCTTTGAATTCACGGCGCTGCAGCACTGTACTTGATCTGTTTTGAAAGTCACAAGTCAAGGGAACTCTATGAAGGTATGTCGAAGTATTTCTGTTTATGGTGTACACATGAATTGTGGCTTCAGAAAGTGTTTTAAGTTGGAGCGCGTTCTCGAGCTTGCAAATCTCGCGCCATGCTCTACTGCTCTTGACCCTATGTGTGCTGATTTTGGTATGTCGCATAGAGACCTGATAATTCAATCGTATGCGGTTACCTTATCAAAGCAAAAGAAACGGCAATTCTAACGTTGAGTTTTTTTGCGTTTTGCAGACTCTGGCAGCGGCCGCTTGACCATAAGAGAGACTATAGGGAGTTTTTTTTAGATCGTTTTCGCCAACCCGCAACACTCTCCGCAACCCGCTAATACCCAGAACTATACAGTCAAGGCCATCGGCCCGCAGGCGCTGGAGCGGCGTCTACTTTGCAGAGGGCTCAGGAAGGGGGGGGGGGGGGGAGGGGGGGGGGGGACGGGTCTACGAAAACTCCTCATTTGTTCAACCGTACACTAGACCCTCGCGTTGCTAGCGAGAGCTCGTGCCGTCAATTTGAAACATAGAATGAGCACGCGCACGATGGGTCTCTAATTCGCACTGAACGGTTCACTAAAACTCTAATATTGCGCTGGTCTGCTGCTGCCAAGAATTCGCATGTTATATGTGAACCGTTGCAGCACTTAAGCAGCCTAATTGTCATTTGATTATGAGTGTGCTATGTCTCATACGTTTGTCGAGCGATCGGTTATTTCAAGCTGCCACTGTTACTAATAATTCAAATCCCTCGTGAACAGAAAAGAAGCTGCAGGTGCCCGAATAAACATTGCTTGTAACACAACCGGTTTCGACAGACGTCCCAGTGTCCAAGTCATCGTCGACGGAAATGCACTCTTCAGAATTCGGCTTTAGCGTTGATTCTACTGCACAGGAACTTAGACTTCGGTCATCCTTGAATCTGATGTGTATCTACGAGGCAATAAATCTATGTTTATCTTGAACTTCATAATTTTGTTTCAAATATTGCACAACACTAGGGAACCAGTAGACTTGCGTGGAGCTTGTTTCTTCAGTTCTGCGCAATTTGTATGGAGCAACTTTCAGGCAAAGACCCAGGCAGCGCAAGGTGTTGGGCCAATATTGGAAGAGCATTGGCAAAAAAAGGTCCAATAATGGTCCACCTTAGCCAATCTGTCCCAATATTGTCTATGCCATTATATAGAATCTTCAGTGATGGCCCAGCTTCTCCAATGACCAACCAATATTGGAAGCACATTGGCATAAAATGGGCAATCTTGGCCTGTCAGTTCCATTCGCTTGCGAATATTGGATGAACACTGGCGAAACACGGGCAATGCTGGCCTGACAGTTCCATTGGCTTACGAATATCGGATGAACACTGGCATGAAATGAGCAATGTTGGCCTGTCAGTTCCATTGGCTTGCGAATATTGGATGAACACTGGTATAAAATGGGCAATCTTGGCCTGTCAGTTCCATTGGCTTGCGAATATTGGATGAATACTGGCGTAAAGCGGACAATGTTGGCCTTTGAGTACCCTTGGCTTGCTAACATTGGATGAACCCTGGAATAAAATGGTCAACGTTGGCCTGTTCGTGCCGTTGGCATTTCAATATTTGATGGGGACTGACATAAAATGGACACTGTTGGCTTGTCTGTAGCATTGGCTTGCCAATGTTGGATAAACACGAGCTTATAATGGTATACTGTTGTCCTGTTAGCACCATTGGCTCATCGCTATTTCAAGAACACAGTGGCATATAATGGTCAGTGTGTGTTAGTCTGATAATACCATTGGCTTAATAGTGGAAGCATGTTGGAATATGC
Source organism: Ixodes persulcatus (assembly GCA_013358835.2). Classification (NCBI taxonomy): domain Eukaryota; kingdom Metazoa; phylum Arthropoda; class Arachnida; order Ixodida; family Ixodidae; genus Ixodes; species Ixodes persulcatus. Next base: position 49,934 of record JABSTQ010010728.1, read on the forward strand.
TGGTTTAGGCGTGCTCGTTTTACCTCAACAAGTTGAAATTGCTCGAGCGCTTGTCAATTTTATGTTATTATGTCAAAGCGGGATTCAGGTTTTTTTCTGCAAAGTAAACAATACAATAACAAGGTACAGAACGTAATGGCGATGTTTTGCTCCTTCACTGTGCATATTAAAGAGTCGCCAGCGATATGGGCTCATCAGGACCGCCAACTGGAAAAAAAAAAAAAAAAAAAAAAACGATGTCCGCGTTATAGAGTCAGCATAATAGATTATTATGTTGACTCTATGATCTTGACAGAAAAGCTTCGTACCCTAACTACGGGCTTGTGGACTGCACCTCGTGTCAGGTGAAGAACTTCTTTGCGATTAACTCGAACAAGACACTATTCTGAAATGTGGTTATATAATGATGGCTCTATGACTTTACGGCACTACTGGTGCCACAATAAGAGAACTAATGCCTCCTACATGGCGCCAAGGCACTGATAGCAGACGAAAATGTTGGTCTTGATCTAGAGTCTAGCCGGATTGTCTAGCCGGATGTTGGTCTTAATTTAGAGTCTAGCCCCTTTTTTCCGCATTTGATTTATCATTGTCTCTTTTTAATTTTGACATTATGCTCCGAGCTGATTTCGAAGCTTCGTGTCTGTCAGTCTCTTTTCGTCCTCTTGCTGTAGAGTTATCATGTCTAAGCAATCTCTACTACATTGGTTTTTTGGAAACCCAGATAGCAGATACCAGCAGAGACAAACGAAAGAATTCGAGAGAGAGAAGTCTGCAGGGGAGGGTCGCGCCGACAGCCTCGGAACGCCTTCAGAAAGGGCGAGAGAGGCTATAGAGAGAACAGTTCCCCTTCCGTTTTCCCCACGCCGTCACTACTCTCTCCGAATCTCTCCTTTGTGAGCGAAGAGGACTCGGCGTCCTTGAGGGAGGAGGACCCTGCGAATCCTAAGCTGATAGTGCCGGGAGAGCTACGCGCCGGCCGGACCTATGGAGCCTACATGTACGCGTTGCTAGGGTGATGCCACCCTTCGTAATACCACTCGCCGACAAACCAGCAGCCATTTTGGCTTCTCAGGCGATAATCCGTGGGGCTTATAACCCTCCCGGAAACAGGCACCTTATCTCACAAGTTCGGAGCAGCGTTGTGGAACCCACGGAGGGAGGATTAGCTTTTCCCCCCTCGGATGGGAGGACCGATGGACACAAAGGCCACTTTCCCGGCGCACTGGGAAACAATGAGGGGAACAAAATGGCGGTGGAAGAGGGTGTGGGAAAGGTAAACAGGCAGTTGGCATCACTCTATGCGAAGCGTACATGAAGGCACCCTAGCCGGACGAGTCATCACCTGCACCACTCTCTGCGCGTGGTTACGGGAGAGAGCATGATCACGTGATTAAAAATAGACCTGCGATTGGTTCACCGAGCTTCTTAGCTTCCTCTACACTCACAGCTTTGGGGTTATGAAGTCCAGCCCGCGAAACACACGCACACACGCACACACACGCACACAGAAAGTGGGACACACAGCAAGGCCACACGATAAGGTAATGACTGGAAGACGGTGGGGACGGTCTCCTCAATTTCCAACAAGCGCATCCGCGAACTGCAAGTGGGCAGATGCGCTTCGCAATTCATGCATGTTTTTTGTTTTGCTTTTTGTGGCAGAAATAGCTATTTTCTCCAAGGAACAAGAATGGCAAGCTAATCATGCGGATACCAGGACACCGTGTTGTCCGTTTCCAAGTTGTCTGAGTGAATTTGATTGCTTAGCAGACTGTTTTTATCGGGCGAAGCGGCTCGGTATCTCCGCCATCCACGCTACCCTATACTGGAACCGGCAAGAACCGTGGTTCTAGAGTTCCGATCACCAGCAGCGCATTTCGTCTTAGTGCCATGTGCGATCTTCAACATGCGGATTGCCAAGACCATGAATATTCTTTCGGCAGCGCCTACAAACCGGTGATCTTCCTTTGTTGTGGGCATACATGTGACCATGAGCTTCGACGGACCGAAGACATGACAGACCGCCTTCTTTTCCATGTGAGTGACAAGGAGAGGTCCTCCTGACCAGTGGGGATAGGTATTCTTGCTACGCAATGTACGTTTTGTCACTATCCGATGAGTTTGAACCGTGTCGAACTCTGTGCCAGGAATCTCCGACGAGTTCAACGTGTAATCCACAGCGATCGGCCCGAAAGGCCCTGTACAGCGCTATTTGTAATTGCTTTTTGTTTTAATAGACCGTGAGAGACGTTCTGATTGGTTATTTCTGTGTTCGAAGTCATTTTTATTTCATTCTTCTTGTTAATATATGTCTGTCTTCTTGGCTGTAGATGTGTGCTGTAGTAAGCAGTTCTCCCGGTATGTCCAAAGCCGAATACCGTAGAGCGTTGAGCAGTCCTTATTTGCCAAGGTTCGGCTTGTTGGGTGCGAGTGGAGTGGCAGGTCAGTTATGTTACCGCGCTCTGCGAGTGTAATTGTCAGGAATTGCCTTTACACGACAAACTATTTTATGTGTGTGATTTATTTTAATTGCATGATCGATTCAAGTATCTAGTTCTGTTCAACTGTCATGTTCTTACGTATAACGGGGTATTTATTGAACTGTTAATTTAGTAGTGTGTTTGACACTGGTGAGCTGAAGAGGGAGGCCAGCGGTTGGATTTATAAATTGTAAATATTATGGAGGCTATATAGGTACATTTATAACTACATTTTTCCGTGCCGCAAATACCGTAAATCTTAAAAACGTTTTTTTCTTCAAATCAACGTAGAAATATCGGTGTGTACCTAAATGGTGAGATTGTAATTCTTAAGACTTTTTTAAAGCTAGATAAAAGGTTGAGGGACGCCATGATGTTGCAATAGTAGAGCTAAGCAATTTATGAAATAACATTCGTACTATTTGAATACTTTTTAAATCACTATAAATATTTTAATCTAGATCGATCGAGCTCTGAGTAAGGACAAGTCGGACGAACAAAACATAGTAAACGCCGGGGCCGTCTTGCTAGAAACAGCGTCTCAGCTGAGACGGGGGGACAGAAAGCACTGTCAAAGCCAGCGTACGAGCTGAACGGGACTCAAACCTCGACTCAAGACGCTCGCGCGTCCCAGCCTTTACAGTGCTTTCTTTCACCCAGTTTCAGCTGAGAGACTGATTCCAGCAAGCCGGCCCCGGTTTCTTACCTGCGCATATATTTATTTTAGAAGGCAGTAGTGAGTTTTTTACATACAAAATAACGAAACACAATTCACTGGAAAAGAAAGTTTATAATATGGAAAAGTAAACATAAAAAGTCGGTAGGCCCTTCCGAGATTTCATACTTAAAGAGCAACTGAGGCGATTAATCGAATAGTTAATTAAAGGGCGGCGATTAATAATGAAGCTATGTTTTATTTTGATATTCATTATTGACAAGCGTCAGAGAGAACTGAGAGCCTCTGAAACCCTTCACCTGAATCCACCCCCCCCCCCCCTTTTCTGTCTCTTTCAGAATCCTGTGGCCAGGCCCCTGCGTGGAACCTCTTTGCCCAGCCCTTCACCCAGGCCTGTGCCCTGTTCACTACCGAGCCTGCCGCCGAGTCTGCCTAGCCCCCCTTGGTTGCAAAATTGTTTAAAACTTTTTATTCGAATTAAATAAATTATGAACTTTCAAACGTTATGAACAATTCATTTGCAGTGCTTTAATGATTTCTAAAGTGTCCAAATATAATAAAAGTGCTGCATTGATTAGATTTTAGTATCAGCAAAAAAAAAAACAGTGTTTGAGGAAAAAGGGCAAGGGACTTGCTTGGTTCTCTGCACTGATTTTGTGACGCTGGTTAGAACACTGGCTGAAACATGGCCTCTAATAATGGCATAGACAATGGATGCAAAAAAATAGCCAGTGTATTAGACTGGATGCCAATATTGGAATAGCCAATATTTAAGCCAATGTTGGAAGAGCCAGTGTGTAAGGCGCTGGATGCCAATGTTGGTTCAGCCAACGGATGAAACCTCTATGCCAATATTGGATAAAAAAGCGCAAACCACGTTGGTCCAACGTGGGCTAGAACGTTGGCAAACCAGTGGTCCAACATTGGCACCAATGTTGACCACCATTGGATCGGGTGGCGTTTTCGAAAATGCCAACGTCAGGCCAATATTGGAACCATTTTTCGCCAACATTGGGCCAACGGGGGTCCAACAATCGTGTGGTGCCTGGGGAGGACTAACACCAAGGGTTCATAATTTAGTGGCTCGGGACCAAATGTAAAGGATTAACTTTTAGTCCCAGGGGTCTAAATGAAAGGGCTCAACATTTAGAGCCAGGGGTCTACATGCAAGGGCGCAACATATTTTGTTTCTTTATTTGTTTCGCGGATACTTTTCCGCATGGGGGCAGAGATAAAGGCACAATTGCCTGATGGAGCCTCTGCCCCCCCCCCCCCCCCCCCCCAACGGTTTAGCTGTGGCAGAAAAGACAAAGCAGAACTAATATACACACTCTGGCAGCAGGAATCACAAGATCGCAAAAGCCAAGCAAAGCGCACCATCAATGACAAGAAAACAAAACAAAAAGGCAACGAAGCAGAATGAAGATTAGATTATACACACACAATCAGCTGAAATAGTAAAACCACTAGCGTCACACATCACATTAATAACATCATTAATGCTAGTCATGAGCAAAGTAATGCATGCTGTACACAAAAAATAAGAAAAAATAAAAAAGTACATTCAGGTAGGTCACTAGTATAGAACTTTGTCCAAGAAAAAAGAATGATCTAAATTCATACACATAGACATCACGAATAATTTCAGAAACTAGAAAAGGAAAAGAAAACTTCACAATGAAAATGTAATAGCACCACCTACAGAAGCGTTCTGCATTTACTTTTGAATTTATGGAAAGTTGTGTGATAGTCTATGTTCATATTTTTATTGTTTAAATTTTTATTATTTGAAAAGTTAAAGTTTGTCGGCCATAATTTGTTCTTACGGTGGGAATTTTTATCTTTGGATCTCGAAGCCTATATGCGCTCACGCAATTTTGGGGGTGTTGTGCAGTTCGTTCTGATGTATCCATTGTAACAGTTTAAAGTAGGAAACCTGGTCTGCCTTGAGCATATTATATTTTACAAAGAGTGGCTGTGTCCTTAAGTTTATTTTATGACCCCTGTAGCTTTCACATATACGTAGTATTTCCTTTTGTAATATAATTATTTTATTGGAATTCGTAGCTCTTGTTGTTTCCCAGACCAATATACCGTAAATAAGTTTAGAGTAAAATAAGGAATAGTATGACGTTCGTTTCAACCAGGTAGGTACTAAGTTTTGTGTGTTATATAAGCTTCCAGTAACTCGAGATAATTCAGTTTTAAGTTTATTAACAAGAGTATTTCACGATAGATCCACAGAAAACCATACACCCAAAAATATTTGATCTCCTACTTGCTCTAATAAGGTGCCATCAAACGTTATATTGATAGAGCTGCAATCACCTAGAGTCTCAATGCAAGGGCGCAACATTCAGACTCAAGGCTCTAAATGCAAGGGCGCAAAGATTAGTCCTGGGGGTTCAACTTTGAGGGGACTAACGGTAGGGGTGCAAAGGTTGCTCCCGTTCCCGTTAGCCACCCAGAGGACTAATAGAAGTAAGTGTAAGCGCATCTAGCCCCATGAGAGCTAAGTAGCGCTCCTTTTTTTCTTAGAGTTTACGCATCGCGTAGACAAGCTGTTTATGTCAGATTGATGTTTCTAAAGGACCTATCTAGAAAATAACGTTCGGTGTACTCTGATTCATTATTGATTTTAAGAAAGAACCTTGTTAATTACTAAATATGAAGGTAAACTGCAGACATTGTGTTTTACAGCACTAAAATACACTCAATTTTGAAATGTTTTTGTGTTTTCATTCCTTATCAAACCAGATCACTCCAGTGTGCCGAGAATTCAGAGTAATTCCAACTTGATCATGATCCCGTGGTTTCTGGGCCGTGTTCGCAATATCAGCTGCGAGGAGGTGATAAAAGCGAGAATAGTCTGGAACTGTTTCCTCCCCTCCGCCTGCTTTCCTCTTCGTCACGCGACAGCGCAACGCATGCGCACTTGCCACCAATCGTCCCAGGAATCGTCTGCGATTACATTAAAACGTTCTCTATAGATTTAGTTTCCACTCTCTTTAATCTAAGGTTTCAACATCACGGCCAAGCCAGCACAGAGTTCTGGGCCAAAATTTGGCTTTTGTGTGAGAGTTTAGGGCCTTGAAAAGCCCGAAGAAGCCAAAGTAGTGCCAAACCGGACCTTCCTTGGCAAGAGTCTGGGTATTTTGGCCCTAATTCGCCAAACATGTGCCAAACTTAGGCTTCACTGCCTCGTAGCTCGGCAGTCATCTGGCATCTTTGGGCCTAAATCGCCCAACAAATGCCAGAGTTAGGTTTACTGCCCGGTACTTCGGCTGACATTTGGCATTTTTGGGCCAAAATTGTCAAACAAATGCAAAAGTTAGGCCTAACTTTTTATAGTTCGACTCTCATCTGGCACCTTTGGGCCAAAATCGCCATAGATGTGCCAGAGATAGGCCACAGATGTGCCAGAGACAGGCTTACTGCCTTGTAGTTCTGCTGACATCTGGCATCTTTGGGCCCGAGTCACCAAAGAAGTGCCAAAGTTAGGCTTCGCTTCCTGCTAGTTCGGCTGTCATCTGGCAGCTACGGGCCAATGTCGCCAAACAAGTGCAAGAACTAGGCATACTGCCTTGCAGTTTGGTTGATCAGCTATTGGATGTACGCGAGTGGTCTGCAACTTAATTAAACAGAAATCAAGTTTTATTCTGCTCGCAACTTTTGATTTTATTTTGGGTGTTTCTTGATTTCTCCAGGCCAAAGGTAGGCTGAATGTTTTGCCGCGGCTGAACCAGGCTTTGCGAACGCAGATTTCGCCGGATTGTTGCGGTCGCGCGTAGGTACACACGCCAATATCGGGACGCGCAGTGAGAATGGTTCGACGTTGCAGAAACTGGTGCCGTCAAGCAAGCGCTGCGCGAGACTTATGTGCGCACGTCTCCTTAACATATATCATTATTAGGCGGCGCATTGCAAGAGCGAGTGTAGCTCTGTGCGTGTCTTGCATTGCGATTGAGCACTGTCAAATCCTAGCGATAACAGAAAGCGAGAGCGACGGTGGCTCTGTGGTTTTGCGCACGCTTCACACTCGGGGAACTAAAATAGAATCCTGGCGGGGATGAGTTTTTTAAAGTTAATTTGAAGCATTTGACAGCATCAACCCAGACCCTTCTTTCCCTCACAATCTTTCACTCCTCCCTCCCCCCCCCCCCAACCCCCGTCCCCGCCTCCCCCCCTAACCAAAGGTGACATTCCAAGCCGCGGGTAGGAGGCATGGAATGTCTTCTCTTTCAGTGAAACATGCCGATTGAGCTTAGCTACATTGTTCGTGCCCCTTCGACCTCGACGTTTGCTAAGCCTCCCCACCCGCTCTTGAGTCTTCGTGTGGCTGTCAGCGAGCGCGACGGCCGCATTAAGCAAATCAGAAGGGTGGAGCGAAACGCGGGACCATACTCCGTAAGACGCGTAGTACAAAAACGCTTGGACGAAAATTTGACACGTGACTCTCTCTGTCGCGCTGACTACGTTTACATGGATGCGACTGCAGCGCATCGGATCCAGTTAACGAATCGAATCGGTCCGAGTAAACGACTCGGTTCGGATCGGATTCGATCCGATCCGATCCGCTGGGAGGGGGTGGTTTGAAATGGTCAATCCGAATCGAAACTTTCCATGTAAACGCTAGCAAATCGAATCTAGTGCTCAAGCGAGGGATCGCGCGAGCGTCGCGTCGCATGCCGCTAGGTAAACCGGGAACTCCGGAAACAATCTAAAGGTCACGAGGTTTGCTTTAAGATCCTTCGACACGAGGTGCCGCTACTGGTCCATCCGAATCCATGTAAACGCATGGGTTGAAGTGGATCCGATTCCCTAAATGGATCCGATGCGCTGCTGTCGCATCCATGTAAAAGTAGCCAGTGATGGGATCTCTGGGGCTGTTTTTTTTGGGCCGTTTGCCAAGTTATAGAAATATTTAGAAAGTGCAGACACATAATGGACAATGCAGACAGGACAATCTTTCAACTTCAACAACATTTATTTTCGGCTTCAAGCTCAAAGCCCACCCGCTCCGTGGGAGTACGTGAAAGGGAAATCTTGGGGGAGGTAGAGGAAGTGGAGGAAGTGAGGAGGTTGTCAAGCAAAAAAGGAGAGGAGGGAAGGGGGGCTCGACTGGGGGTGCGGAATAACGGAATGAAAGGGAAGGCCGCTTCTTCCAGTGACCTTGTCGCCTTGCCTAGTCTGTCAGCGTTCGGCTTAAATTGTGGGCCTCAGAAAGATAATCCCCTTTCTCGAGAGCGAAATGGAAGGGGTGGTTATGTTTTGCGGGCTTGTTGCCATCCGATAGGACTCAATGATTTCTCTCCTGACTCGCTCGCAGTGGCCTCCCATGGCTATCGACCGGCGAAATTAGGAGCGCAGCCAGGACATTTTCTCCCATGAATGACGATCGGGCGCTGAGAATCCGAAGCAGCTCTTTCAGCGTCCATTTGATGTTCTCGGAGTCGGTCGTTGAGGCATCGCCCCGTTTGCCCGATGTACCTGGCCCCGCAGGACAGGGGGTCGCGTACACTTTCTCCGTCATGCAAACGCTAAACTTGCTTGCCTTTTTTTTGGTGCCGCTGGGCTGTGGGGGTCCCTCTCTGTTGACGGCCCTACACATGTCGCCGAGCCTCGATTTGCATGTGAACACCACTTTTGAGGCGAGAGCTTTTAGGCGGTGAGATGTTGTGTGGATGTATGGAATTCACGCTGGTCCTCTGGTGACGGCTGAAGTCTGGGCGCTTGGCCTGGCCCGGGGGTTTGTAGCCAATTTTTGCGAGGTAGCCAAAAGCAAATCTGCAGGGTAGCCTGCCCTCCGAAGCCGTGCGTACTGTTGGCTTATGGTGAATTCCCCTCGCAGATCTTGAGCGCTCCACAAGCGCTCCATTTGGAGCGCGCATATTACGCTAGCAGATCTGGCTCGAGCTGGTCATCTTCCCCTCGTAGATCTCTGGCAACGCCCGTTCCACGGAGCGCCTCAAACTCCGCCGAACTTGCTCTCCGCGATTTCACATATCTTTCCGGAAGTTGACAAAGCGGCCCACGTGATTTCCTTCTAAATCGGCAGTGCGCATGCGCGGCGAGGTTGGAGAGGACGGCGGGCCGGTTGGGCCATGGTCGGGTCGTCGAGTTGTAGCTGATCGGATGCGTCGGTTGTTTAAGCGGGATTGTTGCGGCTCGAACGCTTCTACCTCGCGTAGATCAGGGCTACAAAGCCGGGACTGTGGAGCATGGTAAATCTTAAGCGCTGACATGTTTGACCGTGAGAGGAAGAACGAGAAAAAGAACGACAGAAAAGCCGGAGGCAGACGCAAGGTTAGGCCTGTTCATTCTGCAGCCAATGATTGTTTACCTTTTTACACTGCATTCCGCCGGCGTTTTCCCGTGCAATAAAGCAAGAAGAGATTAGGCAACGACCGTGCAAGTGATGGTTTGTTACCTCTTTGTTTATTAAAGTCGTACCAGAAATCTGAACTCCACCGCTGGCAATCGCTGTCCGTGCCCCGCCGCTCCGAGGCGGCCGAAAGGTATGTGACCGTGCCGAACGCGGACGTCTTCGTTATTTGTGACATGGCCGCCGTGGTACGTATAATTTCGCCCGCCCTGTGTCGCGTGTTATTTCTGCAGCTAAGCAGTGACAGTTGTCACTGATCGCCAGAAAGATCAGTTGGCTGAGGCGTTGGAGGGCATGTCAAGTTCGAGCAGCGGCCATTTTGAACGGCGGAGGGGGAAGCGGTAGGCAGGGGTGTGGGGGAGGTCGCTCCAAAAATGCAAGTTTTTCTTCCCCTCGTCGATTCGCAGCGGGTCCCACCCAGCGGAATTTTGCCTCTCTTGCGGATTTTGGAAAGCGCTCCGGATCTACGAGTGCAATTTACGATTAGGCTGGCCTCCCGTCTAAAACTATCGCCTAAAAGCTCTCGCCTCAAAATACGAGACAAAAGTGCTTTTCACGTGCAAATCGAGACTCGGCGACATCTGTAGGGCCGTCAACAGAGATGGACCGCCACAACCCAGCTGCACCAAAAAACACGCAAGCAAGTTCACCGCCTGCATGACGGAGAAAGTGTACGCGATCCCCCTGTCCTGCGGGGCCAGGCACATCGGGCAAACGGGGCGATGCCTCAACGACCGACTCCGAGAACATCAAATGGACGCCGAAAGAGCTGCTTCGGATTCTCAGCCCCCGATCGTCATTCACGGGAGAAAATGTCCCGGCTGCGCTCCTAATTGCGCCGGCACGACAGCCATGGGAGGCCACTGCGAGCGAGTCGGGAGAGAAATAATTGAGGCCTATCAGATGGCGACAAGCCGGTAAAACATAAGCACTCCTTCCATTTCGCTCTCAAGAAAGGAGATTATCTTTCTGAGGCCCACAATGAAAGCCGAACTCTGACAGACTAGGCAAGGCGGCAAGGTCACCGGCAGAAGCGGTCTTTCCTTTCATTCCGTTATCCCGCACCTCCAGTTGAGCGGGCCCCCTTCCCTCCTCTCCCTTCCTCGTATAGCAACCTCCTCACTTCCTCCGCTTCCTCTCCTTCCCCCAAGATTTCTCTTTCTTGTACTCCCACGGAGCAAGCGGGCTTGAGCTTGAAGCCGAAAATAAATTTTGTTGAAGTTGAAAGATTTTCCTGTCTGTATCGTCCCGACTCCCTTATGTGTCTCCACTTTCTAAATGTTTAAAAAGCACCAACACGCTCAACTAGTACAAGTTATAGAAATAGGCAGGCCACGTAGGCCCGGTTTCCGAAATGGGCTCTTCAGTGTTCTGTTGTTTTCGTGCGTTGCAGATGCGGCCGTGCTTTTTTGGTTGTAAACGGCCGGAATACGTTCGGGGAATTCTTGTGCTGTGTTTGTTGGACAGGCTTCGACAAAAACTGCTTCTCGCCGACGACAAAACATCAGTTGAATGAGCGCAACCTTCTGTCTCGACTGTGTTTTCGGGCTGCCCGACTCGGATCATGCATCTATGAAGGATTACATATCGCTTTTATTAGTAAGTAGACTGCAAGTATGCTTCTGATGGTAGTTCTGCTTTCTTCTTAATCTGCGTGGTTTTTTGTGTTTTAATTTATGAGTTTTGCTTGGCATGAAATTAGTGTTAATTATATTTTATCATTTGCTTTTTTACTTTACAGAGAAGTATGACTATTGTAATTACGTCGACAATAAGCTCTCTGTAATTATATTGATTTAATAAACTTCTGGGAGCGTTCGAAAAAAATTCGTTCGTCCGTGTATGTTAATGATATGCAACAAACGATATACAACGCCCTACACAACACAGACTTGTACGACGTGCGGCCAATACGGAGCTGACGCATCGTAGAGTATTCGCACGATATTGTGCGAACACTAGACCGGGGCAAAACGACTGTACGGCAATACCTGCCAGATATTTAACGGTGGTTAAAAACTAGACATTTTAGCAATATTGAAACCGACTTTCAGCCGGTACTGGCACTACACTGCCAAGTATCGCCGTGCTGCGTGGGAACGCAGATTGTGAGATCCAACCATCGTGTTTCCAACGCTTATTTAATTTAATTTTTTTTTCTGGAGCGCGTGAAAGAGCACTTCTGTTCCACACCAGAGAAATTCCAAACTTCGGCAGGCCTCTGAGCTTTCTTTGGCACTTTTGGCACTTCCTTCGTACTCCAGTGGCTGTTCAGAAAAGAACCAAACGTCGGCATGCCCCGAATTCCCAAATTAGGATTAACTTCGGCAGGTATGGCTCAAGTCTGGCACTTACTTTGGCACAACTGTGGCGAACCAAAGAAGAGCCAAACTTTGGCTTACCCGAAATACCCAAATTTGGCGCTGCTTTGGCAGTTATGGCTCCAGTATGGCACTTACTTCGGCATTCTTGTGGCGGACCAGAGAAAAGGAAAAATTTGCCATGTCCGAAATACCCAAATTAGACTTTGCTTTGGCAGTTATGGTTCCAGTATGGCACTTACTTCGGCACTCCTGTGGCGGGCCAGAGAAAATCCAAACTTTGGCATGTCCGAAATACAGAAATTAGGCGTTGCTCTGGCACTAATGGATGAAGTGTGGCACACCTTCGGCACCCCTGTGGCGGGCCAGAGAAAAGCCAAACTTTGGCATTTCCGAAATACCCAAATTAGGCGTTGCCTTGGCAGTTATGGCTGAAGTATGGCACTGCTTCGGCACTCATCTAGCGGACCAGAGAAAAGCCAAACTTTGGCATGCCCTAGTATCGCCCAACTTGGGCTATCGTTAGGCAACGTACTTTGGCACTGAAGAACGCCATGGTGTAAAACATAACTGTGCCAAAGTTGGGCCCTTACGTTTGCCGGACCTTTGCCCAAGTTGGACATTTCTCTGGCGTGGTACCTGGGCCGAATTCCCAAATTAGGATTTACTATAGCAGTTATGGGTGAAGTATGGCACCAAATTTAGCACTCCTCTGGCGGACCAGAGAAACGCCAAACTTTGGCATGTCCGAAAAACCCAAATTAGGCGTTGCTCTGGCGTTGTGGCTCAAGTATGGCACTACTTCGGCACTCCTGTGGCGGACCAGAGAAATGCCAAACTTTGGGATGTCCGAAATACTCATATTAGGCGTTGCTCTGGCAGTTATGGCTCAAGTATGGCACTACTTCGGCAGTCCTGTGGCGGACCAGAGAAAAGCCAAACTTTGGCATGTCAAAATACGCAAATTAGGCGTTGCTCTGGCAGTTGTGGCTCAAGTATGGCGCTACTTCGGCACTCCTGTGGCCTACCAGAGAAACGCCAAACCTTGGCATGCCCCGAATTTCCAGATTAGGATTTACTATGGCAGTTATGGCTCAAGTACGGCGCCAACTTTGGCGCTCCTCTGGGCTACGAGAGAAGAGCCAACTTTGGCATGCCCTAGGATCGTCCAACTAAGCTATAGTTAGGCACCGTACTTTGGCACTGATGAGTGCCATGGTGCAAAACCTAACTGCGCTAAAGTTGGGCCCTTATGTTTGCCAGACCTTTGCCCAAGTTGGGCATTCCTCTGGCGTGCTACCTGGGTGTACACCAGCGGTCCTGCTCCCCTTGGTCGCAGTTCCCTGGAAATATACCGGGACTAAAGCGGACTCCACCAGGCTGCCGCGATAGGGCAAAAAGAAGTTCGGGAGCCCTAATCCTAGACATCCGAGCAGTTAGCGCTACGCGGACTGTTTAGACTGATCACTCGGGGAAACATTAATATAATCTCAGGCCTTAATTTTCACCAAAAGTCATCGTAACCGCCAAGGTTTTGACAAGCTAGGCTACTAACCGGATGCCGTCGACCGTGGCGATATGCGTTGAAAAACGCTTTCGGCGAACCATTGCAGGTCTGTAAATGATTCGTTTGCGAGAACCTTTCGAAGAAACGAAATGTTTATGATACTTTGGAGTGTCGACGAAACGATCTGTCAGTAAAGCTTTGTTCGACAAAAGTATTGCCACCGCAGACACAGCTATACAGCGTGTACTTCGCCAGTGAATAGTTGCTACCCAAGGAAGAAGTGGAAAAATTCTGCTTTCGTAAGAATTAAATCAACGACTGTATCCGAACTTACATATCCAATATCAACCAGGAAGTGGCGGAAGTCAGAAAAGCAGCGCGGGTTCACGACAACGGCAACGGAAACGTTGCCACTTCTAAGGTGAAGCTTTCGAAGCTGGAATTCCACCGATTTATCTGTGCAGCAACTGATTGGCCACTGATCTAGGAAAAGTTGAAGCAAGATATTCCTTAAGACAACGGGCTGTTTAACTCTGAGAAGTGTCTATATCTACGATCGGCTCCCACGGGAAGGGCCGCAGCAGCAGTAGCCGGTATGCAAGTGACGGGAGAAAACTACACCGCTGCCATCGATCACACCAGAGAGCGCCTAGGCTGATCAGATATTTAAATTCAGGGACATCTGTCCCAACTGCTCGAATATCTAGCTGTAAAAAAGTCAAGCGAGGTGAGCGGTTTGCGACATCTCTGTGATCATTTGGAAGGTGACATAGCCGCTCTCACGGAACTCGCAGTCAAGAACGGTTACGAAGCCATGCTCTGCTCTGCACTACTCAAAATGCTGCCAGGAGGTTTCGGGATTTAGAATCACAAGTATCGTCATTCTCCAGAGTAGGAATACAGCGGTCTATAAATATAAGTTTTGCAACGCGTTTTGAAGAATACAGCGCGCAGGCAAACGGATAAGTCACAAGGACGGAACTGAAGTCAGAAGGGCTCAGACTCCCAATGCGTCCGCAGCATATTTTTCACATTACAAGCACCGGGGACCTTGGGCATCTTCCCCTGCAAAGATTCATCTGAGTAAAGATTGCAAGTCATTTCTTTCCCTAGATGAAATTAAAAAGAAAGACGCTTTAAGATGCAGGTCGGTGCTTCCGGTTTTCGATCAAGAGACGCAATTTCAAAGAATGACGCAAAAAAAAAATAATTTATTTACAAATATAGACGGCAACCGTCAACTCAAGGAACAGATAAAACTCCGGATGCAACATCCGGAGGTCATGTGGTCAATGCGACAGAAAAAGCGTCCAGCGCTTCCCTGAATTAGGTCTTATAAATGAAGGGTACAGCTCACCAGTCGTACTTCCGTATTGGGTGAACTTATTTGGGGAATACAAATAAGTTGCTTTTGCGGCTGCGTCCCCTTGTTGTTTGCACTCGGGGACGTCATATTTTGTAGACAGTGCACGCCAACTCAGGATGCATGGTTTCTTCGATCGAAATCCACGGTCGAGGGTTCCCTTACGAAAATGGCTTACAAAAATATAGATATGGTTATATAAAAAATTGGGCAGATCTGGCCATATCAAGTAAATCAGTTTATATAAGCCTTATCAAGCCAGATCTGCCCAATTTTTTATATATCCTTATCAGGGTCTGTTAAATAGGGGTATATCTGCCTCCCATATAAGGGCAGATATGTTCCAATCACGTAAGGCAACCTTGATATAAAGGGTGTTTTTTTTTTATTCTTGTAGATTTGTTTTTAAAAAAGCCATGAAAGCTACGCTTATGCGGTTTGTGCGAGTGAGTTATACGCCCAGGGGGACATTATGTGGGTGGCTAATCTTTGCAATAAGTCGGCTAATGATTTGAAATTCACTACTTAACTTTTCAATTAGTGAAAATAGACATATGGTTCCAATTAGAAACTTGCTGAACGTCGTCCAAAATCCCTACATCAGTCATTTCCAGAAAGACTTTCAGCGCGTGACAAAGTTACCACTCGTGGAGCAGGTACAAGCTAGCGGTTTCGGTCAGGCGCCCGCGCAATTTTGCCGTCTCTTATCTAGCCACAGCCTTGTACCTGGTCCACGAGTGGTAACTTCAGCGCAGTACTGCGCTTCACACGCGCTCAAAGTTTTTCTAAAAATTACTGATTTATGGGTCTTGGACGACGCTCAGCAAGTTTCTAATTGAAACCATATGTCTATTTCCTCTAATTAAAAGTAAATTAGTGAATTTTAATAAATAAGCCGACTTATCGCAAAGATTAGCAAAGTATACAATGTCCCCCTGGGCGTATAACTCACTCGCACAAACCGCATAAGTGTAGTTCTCACGGCTTCTTTTAAAACAAATCTGCAAGAATAAAAAAAAAAAAAAAACACCCGGTATTCAAGCATTGCACGTACGTCACATCATGACGTCGAACCCCGGTAACCATCATGCTGGTGGTTGACTCTTCGACCCTGCACAGCGAGAGCAATGGTAAACTGTGCCGCGCTCGGCTGTAGCAGTGACCCGGTATCCCGACGATCGTCCGATCGTTTCGTCGGCATGAACCGCGAGACAGAGTGTCCGTCAAGTTAGAGAAAGTACGAGCGGCAGGAGAGGGATACGTCCGCGGATTACCGAGGTTGCGGCACGCATCTCATAGCGGCGAGCAACTGCACTTTTCAACCGTTGTTTACGTTCGCGCACGGCTTTGCATCGGCTTTTGCCCATTCGTGGTGTAGATGCCCTTTGCCTTTCGTTACATAACGCCGTTTCCCCGCTTCGAGCGATTGTCGCGCCTCGAGCCCGACGAGACTGCGATCGAGCGGCGGCGGCCCCGTGTGCAAGCTAGCCGAGACGCCGCAGTCAGGGGATGGGTTTGTGCCGTCTGCAAGACGGTAACCTTTGCAAGGAGCGAAAGTATGTAGGCAAGCCGGTTAGGAAACATCATAATATAAACCCTGAGTCAATAAGAGTTGTACGTTATTTGATTTATCCTTATCTCAGGGTTTAGAGCATGACGGTAACCTAGAGTTGTTTACCAGTATTTCGCAAAATCGTAACAATCTACAAGCGACTCGTAAAGCCGCTCGTGAAATTTTAGAACGCGCAATTAAGATTCTTTGTTGTTCTTCTTTTTGGCGACACGTCAAAACTTTGTCGGCGGCATATCGTAATTTTCTGCCTGTAGCGCAGTCGCACCAATGCCGAAACATTCTGCACAATTATTCTCCCGGCTGCCAGGAGATAGACACGGCCTAATTCTAGAGGTAATCTGGAAGAGTGCTTTTAGGAAAACGATCTATTGTCGCGAAGTAGGTTGCAGCGCACTTACGTTGACGGGACGGGACTTGAAAGGTAATCCGAGATAGATGTCGACACGGCCACGGCGGAATCACCACTCAAACACAATAACGAGAAGGAAGGTGTCCGTGAAGATTCAACATGATGTAGCACAAGCTGTCATTTGTAGAAACCGAGCACATTTTTGTGAACGCATCACAAAAAATTCTTGGAATTCTTTGAAGAAATCGCTTGTTGCCGACATACGGGTAGGACTTTTCGATCGAGATACCCTTCACCATAGAAGCGAAATTCACCGCAGCCCCGCGGGCCGCACGACACGCGAAACTAGGTCCGCAAGCAGGCATTCCGGGATCGGCAACGGCTAATGCGTCATCCGTCAAACCACATGATCAGGCTCCTTCCGTTACACGCGCACAGAGAGCTGAGTCAAGCGAAGAAAAGTCTATCGTTTATTGGTCCGCCGAGTGCGCACCTTCTAAAATGCTTTCAGCTTAGGGAGAGAGAGAAAACAGAGGAGTTGAAAAGCAGAGCTCCTTCAAGGCCAGAATGGGGGTGCGACCACAAAGACTAATCTTCAGGGGCATACCAACAATGAACAGAACGAGAGAATGTGTCACTTATATCCTGTTGACAGTTCGACCCAAGGTTGATAGTGCAGTGGATGCTATGTGTGGCTTTGGGCTTAAGGCAGGTGCCGTGTTCAGCGTTATCACCAGCTTCGAGACTGTTGTCACGTGACCCTAACCGGAGACACGATTGGCCTAAAATATGCATAGCGTATACCCTGCTGTCAATACCGAGTGAACATACAGCTTTATGAAGACCAACTTTTGAACTTCCAAAGAAGCTGTCTATCTCGAAAGTGACCCAAAACGATGCGAGTTTGAAGATACTATGTTTTACGCCGTATAACCCACATCATCATTTAAAATGAAGAAATAAGCGCGACTATTTTTTTTGCGCACGATGTCCACAAATAAATAAATAAATAAATATGTATATATATATTTTTTTACCAATAAATTTAAAATTGTGTGTACACTGTTAGATTCGCGTTTTTAAATTTCAAATTTTTTTACGAAAGAGTTGCACATAAAAGACACCACGGACAGCACATCTTCTGACTTTCAACACACGATGAATCACAGACGCTTGCAAGCGGATGGTTACGTTGCTGCGCGAACGGTTTTTGAAAGATACTGCGTAGGGCGCAACGGCTTCGCAGGCGTTCGAAGGAAAAAGGATTCGGGACGACAAAGTAGCGTCTTGCATCTTCAGTAAGCTAACGGTTCGGGTTTCCCCACTCAATTTAGCGGGGAAACAAGAACAAAATTAGTTTCACTGCTAGATTTAGCGGAAAAATTGACGTCAAGTGACAAAAGTACCAATTCAATTTCTCGCTAAATTTAGCGGGGCGGTTACTCGATGGCGACGCCGAAACCGCTTAACTTGGATACGGGCGCCTAAAGGCTGAACTCCATGGAACGAATTATGTGACGAATAAGTGGCGAACGCCGCCCGACGGCACGCTCGCTTTGCGCGGGACGTAGCAGCCACTGTGTTGATTCCACGCGCAGAGCAAACGCCGCCGGGCACACTTCGTCGGTTATTCGCAGCATATTCGTCCCATGGAGTTCAGCCTTAAGAGCTGCGATCTCAAATCCATTATTTGATTAACTCGCTTTCCGATCTTATGCACTTCGTCATAATGTCACACGTCAAACATACAACCAAATTTCATTTGTCTTTCAATCTTCAAAATGCGCAATTGGTTAATTGGTCCAAATACCTGGAATAACTGCACTTTAACGATGTTAACAATAATTAACACACTATATGAGACTCATGCAATATAGATCCATCAACTTGTCTTGGCGAGTACATGACTTATTGCTTGCACGACCGAAACGGGCCCATATATCATTATCAGGGGCAATATTTGCATGCGTATTTGGCGAGATATGGTCGTATTTACGCCCTTATACGGCCGCATCTGGCAGTATTTGCCCACTTATATGGCGATATCTGGGCGTATCTGCTCCCACATATAGCGGTATATTTCCCGATCTGACTACTTATATTATCATATATGGCCGTATATAAAATATATCAGGGCCATATCTGCCATTTTTGTAAGGGTTGGGATGCCCCAAATATTACAAAATATTTTTTCTTTTAGTTTTGATATACTAGTAATTGTTCGTTTTCTTATTTCAAGGATGGACATTCAGAGTTTATTTTCACAATATATTTCAACATTGTTTACCAAATGTAGAACACATTAGGCATTTTATTGGTAGTGAATGATAATTTTATGCAAGTTTATTTTTTCATATACGCTCTTGGTGTCGTTCAGTGCAGACAGGGCCCACTTTAGCGTAATTTCTGTTCTGGGAGTGTTGAAATGCACACATGTGAATACTTTATTGGGTGCTCACACTTCTAGTAGAAGCGGCCATTGCCGAGAGGGCCGGTTTCATAGACGTGGCCAAGATTGTAGCCGCAAAGGCCATAACCGCCGTCAAGACGGTGGCCAAACTTTTTTTTTTTTACACATTAACAATTTTTCTGCATCGCACCTCTCAATTTCGGCTCTATGTAGAGCTGCGACCTGTCTTTTTTGTCATCTGCGCCTTTAAAAAGAAGACTAGTTTGTATTTCCTTGGCATCAGGAGCCGCCGACAGAATGGAAAACACTGGCGTACGGGAAACACAACCGAGACGTGCTTGTAAAATATTTGAGCCGCCGCTAGCCAGGACGGGTATGCTTGACGTTTCCACAGAACACAATGTCATATTATAGTTAAATGCGAGCAATCGTTTAGGAAGTGCTATAGGTGCGGTATCACACCCATGTGCGAGAGTTGAGCGTGACTGAAAAAATGTTTCTCCGGCTTCTGCTAAAATTTGATTCCTAAAACGCTACAAAGAAGAGGTTCACCTCTCTACAAGAGAGTCTGCAATACACGAGACTCTAAAAGAAGTATCAATTTAAGCCTAGGGTGTACAAACAGGATTCTTCAGAACGCGTGAGTCGACACTTCTCCGCCCTTTGAATGAAATTTGAAGTCTGGCAGTCCCTCTTCTGTTGGGACATTCAGCTGGCAAACATCGCGGCTTTTCTCCTCCTCTCCACTCCTTTTCAATATCGTCGATCCTCGTCAGATGTGACATCACACGCCACCTACAAATGGTGTGCATGTTGCCTGTCCATGCGTTCTGTCTCGCACAGGTATCCTTTCCTTTCTTGTTTTCAACACTTAAAGAACAGCGGAGGCCTTAAACGATAGACGGATAGCAAAGAGAGCGTGTGAGTGGCTGTCCGTACACACGTGATGAGTATACTCTAGCCTCCGTGAAGGACACAAGCCGACGTGGAGGAGTGAAACATTCCCCCAGCAGTAAAAACGAACGGAAGCGTATCGCCGCACTACATGTGGCGGAGAAGTGTCACCTCACGCTTGCTTTAAAGGGGTCGTGCAAAGAAAATAGATCTGCCCAGAGTTAATGTTATAAAATTGATGAGACCTCAAATATCGCGGCGAAATATTGCGTTCACAGTTCATAAACCGTGTTTGAAAATCGTGTTTCTTAGGGTGCCTGGAACGACCATGCGATACTGTTGGCCAGGGTCAGCATCAAAACGTCACAAAAATACCTGTGTAAGGTTGAAGATCTACTCTTCAACCTTACTTTTTTTTGTGTTCGACAAATGAAAAAAAAAAATGAAAATTGTGAGGAACTTACTCGAGTTCTAAAACTAATTCGGCGGTACTATGTCACGTGATTAGTGGTAAGTTTTGTTTTCAAACACATCCGAGATTCCGATCGTCTAGCAACCACAACAACGTCCGCTTCTGTCGTCTGCTGTTCGCTGCACCAGTGTTGCCACTCCTACTGATTTATCAGTATATCTGATTTTTTTAGGAATCCTGCTGATTCAGTGATGATACCCCAGAATCTACTGATTTTTTCTCCTTCTTGCCTGCACATGGTCTAAAACTACTACTATTTGCTCCAAGGCGTGCCCATCGAGTTATTCCAGCGCACTTCGTCGGGTCATTTCACGTGTGTGTGCTTGTGTGTGTGTGTGTGTGTGTGTGTGTGTGTGTTTGTGTGTGTGTGTGTAGGCATTATAGATAGAAATTGGGGGGGGGGGGGGAGGGAAGAATGAGAGCCAATTGTGTACGCGCATAGGGCTAGGCAAGAGTGACAACACAATGCAGGCGATAGTTAAACGCAGGTGGATTGATGTACAAAATGGAAAAGGGGGAGGAAGGCATGTCAAAGCTAGAGTCACTAAAGAGCGACGGCACGGTCGGTATCTGAGAGGGTGCACCTCGCTTCGCGCCTTCCATTGTCCGTGCCGTATGCATCGCGGTTTGAGCGATTTAAATTTGCTTATAACTTCCAAAATAACGCGAAGTTTGCCAGCACAATTTTTTTATTCATGTTACTACGTTGCCTGAGGTCTATCTCAGCGCAAGTTTCCGACCAGTCAAAAAATTATTAGAGGGCTCTTCCCTTTCCCTTTAAAACACCTCGGATATAAAAACTTTAGTGTAAAATTCCGGAAAAGTTTTACACTCAAAGAACAAGAAGTGTGCAACTACTTGATTGAGAAGACCACTAAGCGATAAAGACTGAGCAATTTCTGGTAATCCTGTAATAGTCGCGCGGCAGCTGACTTCCGGATATTGACGGAAGAGGTATGGGGAAGTTTGCTTTGCATAGAGTTTGTACATTTTTTCACTGCCCCCTTTTGTTTTTTGTGGCATTTTTTACATGTGCTGTGAATACTCAAAGCAATAATCGTACAAAAAAAAACAAGCTAGTACAAAAAGACTATCGAAATTTAGAAATCTACTGATTTTTGCTGATTTTTCAAGCTGAAACCTACTACTATTTTCTGGGGAGCTGTGGCAACACTGCACTACTCATTTTCTGCGGGCGGAAGGTTTACGATGTGTTGGCCTGTGCTCGGCTTCGTTGGCGTGTGTTGAGTGCGCACTTCAGCACTCGCCATGCCGGCCGCGTGCCTTGTCAGACTGTGCAGCACAAGTTACGTTAGAGCGAACGACACTCGGTTTCATGAGTTGCCGGATGATCCACAGCGAGGAGCGGTGGCTACGAGCCTTTGACCGCGATGACCCGGACGACATCGGCAGGAGCCAGTGTTAAGAGGCATTCCCACCGGCGATGTAAGCAGTCGCGCGATGCGACTAGATCGCGTCGCAAAAAAATTAGATGGTCACACTGGCGTGCGCGATAAGCGAGTCCAACGCCTTCGTAGGCGAGTCGTTTCTCGAAAACTCTCGATCCGAATGCCGTTGATTGGCTCAGCCGCTCCGCGACGAGATCGCATCGCAAAAAGTCGGGTCAGCAAGCGACTGCTCAAATCGCGTCGCTTTTTTGCCCGCGATGGTCGCTTTTGCGATGAAAGTTATCGCGCGACTAGATTGCATCGCCGGTGGGAACGCGCCTTTACGCGTGTTACGATCACCCTCTAACGGGGATTATAACATGAACAACAAAGTTCGGCGAGGCCTTGTCCTGGATACGGAACAGGCACGTCTCGTCAAACCGCCCGCACCTCGCTGCAGAGAGCTCGCACCGTCTTCGCTTTCTGTGTCGTCGTCGGATGGTGACCAGTCTCGTACTCGTCGGAGGGGTGTGTCCGCACAAGGCACAAAGCCAAAATGTCGGCCGCGCTCGATTAAGCGACGCTGAAGCTCGGGGAGGTCCAGCCGATCGGACATCTTGCGTCCGCGGAAAGTATAGGGTTGTCCTTGACTTGTACGCGTGACGTCAGAAAGCAAAAACGTCCGACTGGCTCTCTTGATGTGACGTGGTCGTACAACTCAAAGGGCAGCTTTCCGGGAAACAGAAATTGTAGTTTTTGCGCTAATAAATGAATCCGGACGATAAAACAAATGCGCGTGGGTTGCATAAGAGAGGACCGGTAATCCAAATACGCACTAGTCAAAGAACGTTCGAAAAAAGGTTCACGCCCCCTTTAAGGCTCCTGTTTTGACAGCCCCTTAGTTGCGGTGCATAAGCGCATTTGGTTATTTAATAGCCCGGCGGGCGGGTGAGCGCAGGCGCGCTTCAATTCAAAAGTCACAGAACCGTCAGAATCCCTGCAAAGAAATTTGGGAAATATGAGTGAAAAGTCGTCACTGAGACTGATCTTGTTACGACATCTCTCGTTGGCCACCATATCCGAGAACAGCTTATTAGTAATCCGCAACCATTGCCATGGCGAAATCTGTCATTAAGAACGCAAAAAAACTGATCACGTAAACGCATTCCAGTGCCTATAGCATTGAGCTCCTGCTTCATGTTTTTCACTCGACATTGTGTCTAGCTTTATCAAAGATTTATGTTCACAAGTTCCGTCTTGTCTCCTTACGATGGTCAACAGAACAAGCAGATACATCTAAGTAAACGTGTTTGTTTTGTGAAGAACCTCAAAGTAATTCTGCAGGGGTCAGCTTACCCAAAGGCTGATGTAGATTATATCTTACTTTTTAATCTCATGCGTCTGAGCGAGTAGAAAACAAATGTGAGAATTGGTACAGCACACTCACATATTGTTAACCTTGAGGTGACCTTCTTTCATTTTGGACTGCATTAGTAAACGTTTCTAATCGCTACTTTATTCTCTGGGTTGACTTTTTGAAACTTGAGTTAGGATGGACAAATAAACCTTCCTGTGTATATTTTGACTGCGACTTCCGTATTACAAACGTTAATGATTTTCACGTCCTCGCTCATATCAGAAATTGAAAACAATAAAGGTCATTCGTTGGTATTACTCAGTGAAAACATGCAGCACTTCAACTCTCATTTCCCACCTGCAGTCTAAATCTCACAATTGCCACGATCCAAAGTTTGTCTATAGCTCCCTCGCTACCTTCACATTTAACTTTACGCATCCAGGAATAATTGTCTGAAGCTGGCAACTTTCCCGATTTAGCAATGCCTTGACAAATGCTTGAAGCTCATTGAGCCACCAATCACCACATATAATGCAGAAGCAATGAGTTGTGAAGTCTCATTTTCTTGGATTGGTCTAATAGGCAGTAGCTAATTTCTTAAGAAACAATCCAGCTCATTTTTGCTTCTAGTTTGCCTGACTTTTCTTTCAGTTTTGACTGCCGGAATGTTGGGTTTTTCCTGGATGGCAATGTCCGTCAAGTCGTCCCTAGTGTGGAGGCCGGGATTCCATTGTCAATGGCTCTGAGCACATCATAAAGGAAACAACTCCTGGGGACAAACTGGCGCTCCACTCACTTGCACATCACGCAGAATGTTTTTTACACTCGTGTGAAGCAATTTGGAGAAATTACGCCTATATTCGACATCACATGAGCGCTGTGAGGGCACAAGTCTGACCTCAGTAGCAGGTTAAGGTGATTCACGGAACGAAAACGTTCATTTGGGCGTCGTCAGTTCAGGATTACCATTTAACAAATGTCCTTCTAGCGCGGTCTTCATCTCAGCTGAAGACTCTCACAATTGCCCGTACGTTTACTTTCCTCAAAAGTAGTACCAGAGTTGATCACTGCAACCTAAAAAAGGAGTCAGGGAATCAATCAACTTAATCAAATTTCTATGTATGACGTGCCAAGTCAATAAAAGGCGTATGGCACACCCCAGTGATTTACTGAGAATTTAGTTTGAACAACTGTGTATCTTTCGAAGTGCAACCGAAATTTCGGTTAGACGGTTATTCTCCGCATTAAGCGTCCGTCAGATTGCGGTTATCTCGGCTGGGATTCGCACCTGCCAAGTGAGGATCCGTGGGCCATCGATTTGTATCGGAGCGTCTGGGGCGGCCGAAGCTCAGGGAAATAGCAAATTACAAACACATATTAAAAGAAACTTTAAGTGTACTATTTAACTCCAAGCATGGCGTTTTGCCCGCTGACTTTCTGCTCAGTCTCATACCACAAACTTCTTCAAATTTCTATTAACATTTTTTGGCAGTTCAATTTGGCGATCTTCCGTTGATTCCTTTTTTTACCATAAGTTATATAGTAGCCAAATTTATGAGCTGATAGAACCAACCAAGCAGTGCCAATATCGCAACATTATGTTTTTTCTTGTTCTTTTGAGCGTTTGTTGTATCTACCAGCTCGACCAATATCAAGATCTGTGAATGCGCCGGTACCTTGGCTTTGGAATCGTTGCCTTTGATTCGTACGTTATCTCACACTTGAATAAGATATAGTTTATGGTAGGTTGAAGTTCAATGATATTGGATCTTCCAGTGGTCTGCGGTGAGCTAGCCGTAAAGCTTGTTTACGACGTAGATATGGTAAAAAATAGTCCACTTCTATCTACATTAGTGGTATTACATGGAAGTACACTATAGTCTCGGACAGCTTAAGAAACACGTGGCGTGGCGAGTCCCAAGCACCTTATAATTGATCTGCAGCCAATAAGATTGCGGCATTTCCCGATAAGAACGTCAAGGAACGAATCGGAAAGCAAAATGCGTTAAGAAAATAGGCCACGCCCTTTCTTTCTTAAGTTGGCCGGGACCGTAGTGCCACGCAAGGGACGACATTCTATGGAGGCAATGGTGAAGCCAAAATAACGATTAAAACTAAAACTGAGAGTTACGATGACACTTCGAGCATGACGCAGTCATATACGCAGAAATGAATGTTAAACTATTGTTTGCAGTGAATCTTCGTGGCATTCCAAGGACGAGTGCCGACGATTCTCACCCAGAGAAAAGAACCCCTGAGTTGACCGCTGGGGTCTCCACCCCCCTTACTTTAGGCTCATCAACCTGAACGCTCGCTGCGTCTTAAATAAGGTGACGGATATTGAAATAGTCTTTCTAACTTATGACCCTGACATAGCTGTCGTCACTGAAACGTGACTCAATGAGCAGGTGTCTATTCACGAAGTGTTTCCCATTGGCTATAATGTCCTCCGTAAAGACCGAGGATCTAGAGGTGGCGGTGTTGCAATAGTGGTCAGAGATACCATTCCGAGCCCTCTTGAAGTTTGTAGTTGTGACGACGAAATTATCCATGAAAGCTTTGTTTTTCAAGTGTTTCAGTCTTGGTGGGTCTGTTTTACCGTCCGCCTTTTTGGGGGCCTTACACGATTTTATTTCCGAGTCCTCTAAGCGTTACACTCACATGGTGCTTGCGGGTGATTTTAACTTGCCACACGTCAACTGGGACCACAAGCAACATCTACTGGAGTGCCAACAACCTTACTTCTTAATCGATATGGCCTTTTCATCTAAACTCACCCAAGTCGTCCGTAGTTCTAAATGGTCTACTAACGCCTGTGGATATTACTTGAATTGGTCTTCGCTTCCTTTGTGATCGCTCAACAGGGCTCCCGCTGCCAAATACTTGAAGGCAATTCTGATCGCGTCCTTGTTTCTTGCACTCTTACATTACCCTGTAAGCCGTCTGCTACCATTGACGTTAAGCAATTTCCGGGTTTTAATCGTGCGAATGGTGTTGACATTCTGGATACTTTAGAAAAGTGGTTCTTGAATGGGGGTCCGCTGGCCCTTTGAGGTGCGCAATGGCATCCTAAGGGTCCGGAAGCCCTGTCTATCAGTCAAGCCCTGCAATATAAGTTGTCTTTTCTCAGATTTAGAAGAAGAGTTCCGATTTTCGGGTGAGTTTTTGTCGTTTTTATGTCAAAGAGAAAAGTGTACTTCACACTAGTAATTAGTTATATTAATTTATTCAATCCTTATCATGAATAACCTATACCTTTCTGTTTCCCTTACCCAGAAAGGGGTTCTCCATCATCTCCGCCTATCTATAAGGGGTCCAAGAAATATCAATGGTTGAGAACCACTGCGTTAGAGAAAATGCTTTCTCAATATTATGATATGTTTAAAACTGCAAAATACTACAAACGATATGTGGTCGCGGTTTAGATATAAGGCAGAATATTGCATCCAGAGACATGTTCCGCTGCGTGTAAAGAAACTGAAAGGGCACAACCCATGGATCAGACGTTATATTCTTCATTTGAAACGCAGACTCTTCGAGGTCCCAAATTTGGTAATGCACATAATACTCATTCAATACCCTCTCTGCGTAGGCAGTTAGAGGCGTCAGTCATTAACACAAAATACATTTTTAATGCCATGTTTTATGGTTATTTGTGTAGCAACCCCGGGGAATTTCGGAGACTTTTGGAAGGTATACAAAAGTGTACTTTTAAGGAGATCAAACTGCCCAGTGGCACTTCCAATGCGAAGCAAATGATTTCTAACGTTTTTAATGACTATTATTTTTCCTATTCACTGTCGAACAAGAGATAGTTTATGAATACGATGTTCCTCGTAGAACTATACCTGAATTTACCACTTCCGAGGAAGGCGTTTTAAAGGCTATCCTTAATCTTGATATAAGAAGAAGCTGTGGGCCTAATAATATACCGAACCATTTTCTCTTTACGTACGACAAATGGTCCACTAAGTACCTGCACTTGATTTACTGCCATATCCTCAGCACAGACATGGTTCCCGACGAATGTAAAATTGCCAGAGTATTATCTATATTTAAATCAGGCGACAGTCACTGTATTGTCAATTATAGGCCTATTTAGTTTTGTCTACATCTAGTAAAGTACTTAAACACCTAATTTGTAAGCATTGTGAGAGCCGAGGGTGAAAGACAAGGCAGAAAAAACGTGACAGGCGGTCGGCGGAGAAGACACGAGCTGGCGCGAGACAGTGCGAGCTGAGCGAGGCTGGAGCTGGCAGAAACGACGGGGCCGGGCTGCCTGGCCTCGCCCATGGCGAACCCCGGAGCTGTCCACTAGCGAGGTTCGAAGTCCGGACCGGTGGAAACGGTGAGCCCTGGCCATCAGGCTTAGGCCACGCCAATCCCGGGTAGGTTCCGCAGCGAGACTGGGGCAGTGAGAGCCCGGGACAGCCAGCCTACGCAGCGCTGGCGCGGGAAGGGCGATCCGCAGGCCTGGACATGGAGCCCAACTGCGAGCTCTGATCGACGGGCGACAACACGGGTCGGCGGGCCCGGACTGCCGGCTCTCAACGACGGGCAGCCGAGAGGTAAAATAGACCCATTTGCTGTCTGCTCGTTGTTATGTCACTCCCTGGGTGACGAGCGGAGCGCATACCGATCGGGCGGCGATTATTAGTAGAGCGACCTCCATAAAGAAACCCACAGCCCCTGATTGTATTCTTCGGAAAATGTGAATTATTTAAGTATGAACAGCATGGGTTCAGACGCGTGCGTCCACAGTAACTCATTTAGTTCATATGATACGCGAAGTTTCGGCTACCATTGATGCAGGTGGTCAAACTAACGTAATATTTCTAGATTTTCCGAAAGCTTTTCATTGCGTTTTCTATAAAAAACTGTTTTACAAGTTGCACTTTATTATCACTAACGAGAACATATTACGTTGACTCGATTCTTACCTAACAAATTGACGGCACTATGCAAGTGTTGATGGTGTTTTCTCGCCTGAATGATCTGTCTTATCGGGTGTGCCCCAAGGATCGGTTCTTGGGCCAGTCTTGTTTTTATTATTTATCAATGACTTAAAAATAGAAAATCCGTCCGTTCAATGTCGCCGTTTCGCCAATGAATTAGGTTTATTTTCTAATGTAAAGAGTCTGTCAGACGAGGAATCCCTTAATCGCTGTCTCTCTTCGATTCATTAGTGGTGCACAAAGTGGAACATGGTTTTGGACTCCGAAAACTGTGTTCAGATGACAGTAACGCGTAAAAGTATACCTTCGACTTTTGTGTATTTTATATACGCCAAACCACTGGTGTATTTTGATCAATTTCGATATCTCGGTGTCTTAATCCTTTCAAGTATAAACTGGAGCGCCCATGTAAAGTACGTAGCCAAAAAAGCTATGAAGAAACTATGTTTTTTGAAACGCAGTCTTCGTCACTGCACCTCTGAAACTAAGTTGATCGATTATAAAACTATTATCTTACTATTACCTTACCCATGTTAGAATAAGCAGCTTGTATCTGAGACCTCTCCGCTAAGTCTTTATTAGATTTGCTTGAGGCAGTCCAAAAGAAAGCACTACGATTTGTGTATAATCGGTATAGCTTTATGTCTTCAATTTCCGACTTATAAGTTTTGTCTGGATTGTGCGATTTAGCAACACGACAAAAACTAGACCGGCTTAAATTTTTTTATGTGCTCCAAGGCCATTTGTGTTTGTGTTTTAGCCATTACACGGGAAGTTTTAAAACCAGGCCCACACAAAACAAACATCATCTAACTCTCACTAAACTGTACTGTAGAATCACTTTCTTTGAAGCCTCCTTGTTTCCAAACACTCTGAATGAATGGAACAAGCTTCCCCAGGGTGTTGTTCGGCATCACTTGCTAATTTTAATGATGCTCTCTGTAAGAACTTTTTGGCGAAGCTAAATGACTGTTCTGTTATTTATTCATGATTACCTTGGTATGGTGCACGGTTGCAATTTTATGACCCCCTGCTTTGTCGTTCGAAGTTAATGCTGGTAGCGTGAACAAATAAATACATCTATCAGACTGCCTCTACCAACGCACACGCACTTTTCGCTTGGCTCAGTTACCACACCCTCCCCACCTTTTAATCTAACCAGGGACCCTCCGCAAGGAGCAATACACTCACCGAATGTTTTCAATCTTGGCATGTGTTGTCTCGCACGACAACTCGCGGACATACCCCACCTGCACCATACTTTTTACGCCGACAAAATCACTCTCTGGGGCACTTCTGGCTCGTTTGGAGAAGTCGAGACCGCTCTGATGCAGTGTCTCGACATTATTTCCACCTCGCTCTCCTAGGCCACCTAAGCCCCGCACCAGAGAAGTCTGAACTTCTCCTCGCCTACACTAAGTATCAGCGCACGCACATCCACCTCATTTTTCTTACTCTCGATTTACGACCAATCTCTGCAGTCCCATTTTGTCGCGCGTTTTAGGCATGATACCTTACTCACATAAAAACGTACAGGCTCTCAACCAGGCTCTCGCTACCTGCCATATAGTCATGCACCTTGTTCGCCGTGTAGTCAAATAGCACTCTGGCCTGAACAAGACTAAGGCCAGACGTTTTGCCCAAACCCTCGCACTCAGCAAAATCCTTTACTACGTTTCATATTTCACTCTTACACAAACCCAACTAGACAAAATCGTATCTGCTCTGAACACCCTCTACAGTGCTGCCCTCCAACTCCCCATTCAAACCTCTACTCAACGCCTCTACGGTAATAAAAAATATCTCCCTATACATTCCTTCCTTAATCATCACCGAGACGGTCAATGTGCTCGGCTATCCACCAGTCCGCAAGGCAGATGTATTGTTTCACAGGTTCACATTCCTCCAATGCCCATATCCCTTTATTTCCCTGGTCTCCCTCGTGTCTACAACATCCACATCACTTCTATTCCCGGAAACATGTCCCCGGTCTTACACCCCTTACGCAGGCAGGTCCAAGCTACTCATCACCATTCGCCCCTACACACTCACACTATCCCTTAGCGAAAACTAAGACGTTTGAAATATACCACATTCTAATTTGAGTGTATTTGAAGTACAGGTCATAATTGCAAGTACAGAAAAAATGGACCGAAAATACACACTTCTTTTTTTTTTACTTAGTTCTAAAATATATTTCTGAAAATAGTTTTAAAATGCCTTTATTTAAACTACATTTGAAGTTCTCTTCATGCGTTCTGAAATAGGTAAATACTAAATTAGTAGGCACAAAATACCTTTCAATTAGATTTCTTAAAATATCAGTTTATTTCATGCAAAATATACTCCAACCCTAAAAAAAAGGCAGCGATCAAAAATATGTGCAGAATGCTCTTAAAATACTTGGAAATCGTAAATACTGTTGTGTTATACCCTAAGTACCTTTTGACTGCAATAATTTGGTAGTTTGACTTAAACTACCAAAGTATTAAAAAGCTCGAGCGCCTATCAGAAATTCACTTCAAGCAGATGTGGAGTACATTGAACTGCCTAAATACAACATTTGATTAGTTTGTCAATTGAGTTTTGCAGCATCGCACTGATGAATTAGAGAAGTTTATGTTATTGTTTCCTTTTTTCTATCAAGAACACACCTGATGAGTTTCTTGCACACCAATCACAAACGGGGTTCGGGAACTACTACCACAACACTTGCTGATGCTGGAAAGCTTCAGCAAGAGCCGTGAGCAGATATGTTCGGCGTGGAATTGTGTTAGCGCAATGTTAGTTCACTGAATGTGTATACTCGCCATTGTATGTGATGTGAGTAGTGACTTTAACATAGTGACATATTAAAAAGTCAACTAGTAAAGAAAAGCAAAATTACTATTTTAAAGTAAAGAAACTAGCTTTACTCGCTTCATCCTGAGTGGTGCTATGCAGAGAGGCAATAACATTTCTTCTAGAAGCCGTTTTTGTGGATATTGTTTTAGCAACTGCGTCAAATTATTATTAGTTGTACCAATGCCTTTTAGTAAGAGATATCGTCCACGAACTTCAAAACACTGTTTCCCATTCGACAGACTCCCTAGGAGAGTATAGAATACTTAGAACCTTAATAAGTGCAGAGCTGGTCACCGGCCAAATGATTACCTTGAATATGTAGGCTATATAAGGCTCTAGAGCAGTCAACGGGAGAGTGATTCAGATGTTCAGTGCGTCATGGTGTTTGTGTTTGTTTCTGATGTGTAGTTGTGGGATGTATTTAGTAGAGCCTTCAAATATCACAGAAATACATTTACTAACAAACTCCGAACAAAATAAAAAAAATGCGTAGCCGCTTTTTAGGGCACAAATGACATCTTGAGGGGGAAGGAATTATATTTTTGGTATATCTAAAATCTTTTCTGATTAATATTTACGATATATTTTGAATACATTACGTGCGTATTTCGAATGCGGACAAAATAATACAGAATGAATACAAAATGAATATTCATATTCAATATATTTCAAATTCGTTTCAAGTACGGCCTCTTTTTGCTAAGGGATAGCATACACCGACGCCTTCATACACAGATACCTTGGTGTTGCAGCTCAGGGCATACGCTTCTATTGTTTTACTAACCGTCTGTATGTAGTTCTGCAATTTTTACACGTTTCACCGACTGGGAATTACTTAGAATACTTTGATTGCGAAGCCTCTCTTGGGACGATTTACAAGCGCTCCTAACCCCTGGATTTATACTTTGACCTAGATATTGCTCTTCTGAGTCTAAAACCACGTACGGTCAAATTAATGTGGATTCTTGGACATTCAGGGGTTGCTTGAAATGAGCTTTGTAATCAGATACCCCGTGGGACTTTTAACGCTACCCTAAGGTTCCCCTAGTTCAGCCCATCTTTGTGGGACGAGGGTCTTCTGATCAAGAAAGACATCTTCCTTTGTCACCATCAATTCAAGAAGGAGCTCTTATTTTATCTGCTCCACACCCCCATCTCCCTATTTCCCAGGCCTATTTATTTCGTAATATTAAAAAAGACTGATCACACTCGCCAAATTTATTTATAACCCTTCCGCTCTGTCTCCTCCCGCCCCAAATTGTCCCGAACTCTATGGCAATCTCACCCATTGTGTCTTCTAATGTGCTGTCGCTTTTTAATCCTCTTTCTACCCTCCTCCATTATCCTCATTTCTCTCCTGGCATACATGGCAGGCTTCTCCTCACGAAGAGGAACCGCTCGGCGTGGTGTGGCGGGCGCAGTACATTTTGATCACGTAATTTGTGTTTGATAAGGATGTGATTCTCACTTTCTCTCTTGATGACAATGACATTTTCTTACCATATTGTCAGAAGTCAATGTCGGTACAATATGTATAAATGTAATTAAGACACTGAGCATAATGTAAGATATACCATGAAATATGATGCTCAGTAATTGAGTGCAGGCATATGACCAGTCTCAATAGTTGCTAAGATGCATTTGTTTACCGCTTTGGTTGGGTGAACTAATTTTAGGAAAACAAATTAGGTGTGTCCGGCTGCACCACCATGCAATATTCACTCGGCAACCTTAAAATATAAACATAGCACCCCAACAAAATACGCTTAGTTTGTGAGATCAAAAACAACGATCGGAATGCCCAAGGTATTTCAGGAACACATTAGGCATTTGAATGGTCGAAAACTTTCTTTTATTTCATTTTATTCTTCGCGTAGACACTCCTGATCCAGTCAAAAATATCTTGATTCGGTGTTGTCAGGAATGTGGATTCTGCGAAAAAATGACAAGGAATACATTAGTAACGTGCGTGTGTAAATAAAAAAAAAAATAACTTCAAAGTGTAATTCGATATAAAAAAGTAAAAATGTATATTTATTAAACGTATTTCTAAACTTTAAAACTGTAAGAATGGTTTTAAATAAACAAAATATTGTTATATTCTTAGCCAACAAATCAATAAAGAGGGCCGAATAACTATATTTATTAAATTCTATCTTCTAGTACATTTACAAAATGCGCCTATCAAATATTTATGTTGAATACTCACACTTCTAGTAAAAGCGGCCGTATCCGCGATGGCCGAGTCCATAACCGTAGCCAAGGCCATAGCCGGAAAGACCATAACCGTAGCCAAGGCGGTGGCCATAACCGAGACCATAGCCGTAGCCAAGTCCATGGCCGTAGCCGAGGGTAGAAACAACCGGAGCGCGGTGGAGCGTTGATGAGTAGGAGGAGGTCAAGGGCGCAGCCACGGAATAGCCGCCGTAGCCGAGGTAGCCAGCGAAGGCGCAGGTGGCCAGGGCCAGGACGAGAATGCAACGGAACTGCACGAAATATAGGATGTTAGAATAAGAGTTCCGAATTAATAATGTTTAAATCAGATCCGGGACCAAAACAATCGGTGTAAGTTATTGGCGAGGAGATCGAAATACATGTGCGCTCTGACCCGTGTTTTCTCCTCACACCTCGGTGCTTACCCAACACAAGGCCTGTGGACATGCCCACATGCCTTGTGGGCTTGTTCACGTCTTAACCTAAAAATATTAACAATAGACGAAGTGACGTTTATTGTTAGTGCCGGATCTCTCTCGAAAGCCGTCGTCAAAGAATGCGAGCTTGACCCACTTCGGCTTTAGTGCTGAGCTGGGCAAATGTACCGTGCATGTTGCATTGTTCATGCAGGCCGGAGTGGTAACAAAAGAGTCCCTCCTCCACCTCAGGCGACCGGAGAACTAAAACTTAAGCCGAACGCTGACGCGGCGTTCAGTTAAGTCAGCCGAGCGCTGAGTCATTGTTATTTGTTGTCCCCATCCGTGCAGTTCTAAAGTTATCCGCTTGCGGCGTCATGGTCTTATATCCTGCCCAATAGCTTAGGACATACAAAGAGCAAAAATATTAAAGCTGCAAAACATTCTCATGGTGATGAATAAACAATTACATGGTTCTTCGGTATTAAAGTTATCGCTTTTCTAGAACTTTGATTTTGTTAAATATTCAAGAAACGAACACATACAATACGCAGTAAAATTAACACACCTTGTTCGATGAGGGGACGTTTGCCACCTCCACTACCAGGATTATATTTTGTGATACTGTAGGATGAAGTTTTCTACAAAGGCTGTGTAATCACAGTTTGGAAGCCAGATGTAGAGTAATATCTGACTTGGTTACATATCCTAAAGTCTTATTATAGGAAGAACCGGATAGTGTAATAAACGTCAGCGTGATCACCGAAAAGGAACATGCAAAAAGGGTATCTTAAACTTTTTCTTATAAATATTGGCTGTAAAATTAGGTGTCATCAAATTATTATAACATACGAATTGCAAAGTTCAGTTAACACTTTCTCCTAAGCCCTCATTACCCATTTCGATAGGGTTAGATGTTTCAAATTCTTGAGAGGTTGCAACCCAGAGCAAAATCTCACCATGCTTGGAAGTGTTAGTCTTGCCGGGGTAGCTCGAACTTATGAGCTCTGCTAACTCTCGACGCTTTATATACCATTTATTTCTGTCCACGTTGCCTCAGTATCCAATGGGCGAACTCTAGTTAGACGTTTCCATCCATTTACGTTTCACTCTTTTACAAAATAAGATATAAATATTGCAGTACAGAAGGGGATGTTTAAAATAAATAAACGTGAAAGGAATTCTTCATACTGAGATCCTCCTTCAGATAATCCAGGCGTGTTCTCATTCACAAATGCCGCATATTTTCTGTATCCTTCGCAAGGCGAGAGCGAGAGAGGAACTGTTATCCACTCCGCTGCAGTATGGAATGTCCTACGTCATGACAAGCGCCACGCCGGGAGGTTTGTACGCCGCTCATCGCAGACTTTTTTTGTGTAAGTAGCCAGATTGAGTATACTTCCGCCTTAAAGTATCTAGTATAGGCACGCACCCTATTAGAAAAAAAATGAAAAAAAAACAAATATTAGGGAAGTTGAGCTAGTTAGCACAATAACACTATGATTTCTCCTTCACATGGTGTCCGCTTGAGAGAAGCGCATTTGTACTGAAGGTAAAGGAATTTAGAGTAGCTACCATTGCTGTTTTGTTTTTAAATATCTAAAATTTAATTGTTGGCGCCTTATATTCAGACCTCTAAATTTAGTCCGCCCTGCTCTCTTTCACATTAAGTTGGACCGCAGCTGACTCTACAATCCCATGGGGACAATCAAGAGGGACCATGAGGACATGGTCACGGCGCTTGTTGTTTTTGGGCGTTTTTTATAGCCGCCTAAACAAATCACATAAAAATAAAAGTGCAGGTTCACGCCTCATTCTCTGGGTGTGATAGGTTTAGCTGAGAATGGCGAACGCACAAATTGGACGAGCGCCATGTTGTTGCACATTTGAAGCTGCTTTTGTATCAACTCAATCGGATCGTAATGTTGGCTACGGTCGGTGGTGGAAGTCCAAAAAAAAAAAAAACAACGCGGGTTCACAACAACGGCAATGGAAACGCTTCAACTTCGAAGGCAAAGCTTCCGAAACTGGAACTCTAGCGATTTGCCTGTGCAGTAACCGACAGGAAACTTTCTTGGGAGCAGTTCAAACAAGCGATTCCTTACAACTACGAGCCGTTTATCTCTGAGGTTATTCTATGTTTACGATTGGCGCTCGCGTGAACGGCCGCGGAAGCGGTTTCCTCTATTCAGGTGACGGGAAAAAGTTCAACGCCGTCATCAGACTTCTCGGGGCGCGCTTCGATTGTTCAGAAGTTTCAATTCAGGAACATCTCACCCAACTGCTAAACTTGCCAGCGGTACAAAGCTCAAGTGATATGATCACTTAAAAAATGGCCACATCGATGTGATCATTTAGATGTGATCATTTGGAATATGATCACGGACACGACGCCTGGGTGATAATTTGGTAAATAACATATATCCTTTCTCACGGCACTAGGAGTCAATAATGGCTAGAAAGCCATGCTCTGCTCTGCCCTACTGAGAGTGCTGCCAGCTTATCTGGTGGTTTGGTATGACAAGTGTCGATATTCTTTAGACATGAAAGACAGCTGTCTAAAAGCATTTATGTTGAAACGTGTTTTAAAAGTTTAAGTTTAGTGCCACGAAACACAGCTAACCAAAATTGTCAGCGTGAAGGGAAAAGTACAAGTCAAAATGAAAGACGTCGGAGAGGCTGTGACACCTAAAGCGTCCGCAGCTTCTTTTTTTTTCAATAAACCACTCAAAGCACTTTGAACCTTGTGCATCGTTTGCTGAAAAAATCCTGAGACTAAGGATTATCAGGCATCGCTTCCACTAAATGTGAATAAAAAATATACTTCGAGATGCGGATCTGTTCCTCTGGTGTTCGATCAAAAGACACACCTTCAAAGAATGCTGCAACAAACTAATTGTTTGCACCTATTGACCTATTCCACAAGGGAAAAGCCATCTTGAATGTCGTCAGGTCGGTGTGCGTTTAACCATCGTTTTCATCTCTCCACGCCGCTGGAAGGTGTTCACGAAAAACGTGTCATTATTGTAGACTCTTGTTTTGCCTCACCTTTACTTTCTTACGCATTCCAGGTTGAAATGTCTTATTATGTTATCGTCCCGCACGACAAATATGAAACCCACGTGACTGAGAACGAAAGGAAACAAAAAAACGTCTATAAACGGCAACCGTTTATTCAAGGAAGTAATAGAACTTCGGATGCAACATCCGGAGGTCATGTATAGTCAATGCAACGAGTAAAGCTTCCACCGTTTCCTGAATTAGACGTAAAACTAAAAATACCCCTACAACAAAACATATTTGCCTTTATCCAAATAAAATTTATATTCGATTATGGAAACGGAACCTGAACTTGACTGGGTATACTGAAAACCAAACTGGATGATTGAAAGCGGCAAACTAAGCTGCGTAGTTGAAAGCTGAAAACTAGACTGGATAGTTGGAAGCAAAAAACTGCTGAACAATTGAATGGTGGAAATCATGTTGGATAGACTGCTTCTGTAAGCTTAAATGAAACACTATAATCCAAAAAACCTTAGTGTAGCATTTTATAACAATATTTTGTTTAATTACTGCTGCAGTGTTTACACACGGCATGTATCTTATACAGATTCAGAAATATGTGCACTAAGGTACCTTTGGTAAACACAACAAATAAAGCAGAGAGAAAGATAATTTTTATTCATACACCAGGGTCTGGCACTTAGAAACAAAGTATCTTCGCCCATTCAGCATCGATCTGAGCTCTGGTTTAACTCTTAATTATATGTTCAAAAGCTTTCACTTTCTTGTCACTCTAATTATTTGTATATTTCAGTTTTCCACAAATATGTCCTTATTTATTTAGCGGTCGGCTTAGCCAACTGCGCACCTACAGCGAAAGAAGTAGCCCGAGTCAAGGCCGCTGAAGAAACAACAGAGCTGTGTCAGCTTTTGACAAGGCATATGAAAAGAAGCTTTGAACGGAAGAATCAAGACATTCATAAGATCAAAGATTTATTTTCACACTTCGGGATGTAATAACGAATTACACTTTATCTATGCGCTCGTCGTATTTCTGAAGAACTCGCGCGGTTGAAGTCTGTCTCGAAAGGTCTTGAGGTATCTCTTAAAAAACGCCCCCAAACTTAAGCATCACGGGCCCGATAAAATCTGGATCGACGAGGACTTCTCACCGAGAACTAGACTCGCGCGTTCTAAACTGTGGGCATTTG
The DNA here is from genome assembly GCA_013358835.2 of Ixodes persulcatus. Taxonomy (NCBI): domain Eukaryota; kingdom Metazoa; phylum Arthropoda; class Arachnida; order Ixodida; family Ixodidae; genus Ixodes; species Ixodes persulcatus. The sequence continues at coordinate 87,755 of JABSTQ010010728.1, forward strand.
GTAAAGAACTATGGTCACAAAATATCAAAACAAGATTGAGGATCGATAAATTGTACTCCGACAAAAAAATATTTGCGTACGACTTTGTTGAAGGCCGCGTTGTCGAGGTGACATCTAATCAAGTACGCGCCAATTGACTGCTATCACACGGCAACACACGCCCTAAGCGTGTTGCACCCAAACTTTCTTTCCTGTTTACAAATTTTCGTAGCGTGTTAAAAAAACAAGATATCTTACTAGATAATGCCGAAATGTGCAATAGTCAAGTCATCCTTGGCACGGAAACGTGGCTGTCACCTGACATATCGGACAGTGAACTCTTGAATTCCAGTTTTTCTATCTTTCGCAAGGATAGATTGGTTCACAAAGGCGGTGGCGTCCTGATTGCTGTTAGAGACCACTTATTATCATCTGTAGTTGATATTGAAGCGAGCATCGAGATCTTTTGGATTAAACTGAAAATGACGCACTTGAATTTTATAATAGGTGTGTGTTATCGACCCCCGAAGTTTGATTGTTCATTTGTGCCCCGACTAAACGACTGCCTTGTGAAGGTATTTTCTGAGTACTCAAATGGTGTCATTATTCTACCTGGGGATTTTAATTTCCCTGATATTGATTGGGTTTCAGATAGCGTTAACTCCTCGTGTAAAAATCAGAAAGAAAGTCGTGAATTTCTTGATATTATGAATAGTTTTGGTTTTCACAAAAGTATTAAAGAACCAACCAGGGGTGATGCGACCCTGGATTTATTTTTTACTACCCACCCTGAATACATAAGCGATGTTCACAATTTATGTTTGTTTAGTGACCACTCTCTTTTCAACATTAACCTATCCACTGACGTTCCCGCTCCTGTAACGTCAAAGAAAACAATTCGTAATTACGCTAAAGCCAACGCTGTGAGTATTAACGCCGAGTTATTAGATTCATTCCCAAAGTTTGAGCATCACTTTAATGCAAGGTCGGTGGAAGAAAACTGGTGCATATTCAAAGAACTTCTTCACACCCTCATTTCTCGATATGTTCCGGTATGTCGAATAATCACTAACCCCACTTCGCCATGGTTTACTCTTAATACAAAGAGAATGCTGAGGAAGAAAAACAGGCTATTCCAGTCGGCAAAAGGAAAAGATAATGGTGACGCCTCGTGGTCTCGCTTCCGTGAATTTGCTAAAACGTGTAAACGTGAAATAAGAACGGCGAAACGTAATTTCTTTGAGAACGACCTGTATAACATTATTATCTCAAATCCACGAAGATTCTGGAAAATTATCAATCCTTCTTCAAAGAAAAGTCCGATCATCTCAGATCCGACTGGAAAGCAGCTGCCTGAAAACGAAGTATGTGACAGATTTAATGAATATTTTAGTAGCGTCTTCACTCGCGAAACGTTCCCCATGCCGCAATTAGCTTCTCGGGATGCACTTGGCGAAATGGGGTCAATAACTATTTCTTCTGAAGGAATATCAAAATTAATAGAGCAACGTCCAGTCAGCTCTGCTCCTGGACGCGACGGGATAAATAGTAAGATTTTAAAAATTACTAAGCACACCTCGTCCCTGTACCTGGGTAAAATCTTCAACCAATCACTTATTACTGGTATGCTCCCTAGTGACTGGAGACATGCAGACGTCATTCCAATTTTTAAGTCTGGGTCATCTGTCGATCTGAGCAATTACAGGCCTATTTCATTAACAAGTGTATGTAGTAAGCTCCTTGAACATATTATTTTTACAGCCATAATGCAGTTTCTGGATATCAATAATGTATTATTTTCTAACCAGCATGGATTACGTAGGAATCGATCATGTACAACACAGCTTTTCGAGTTGGTAACCGATATCCACAGTAATCTTAACTCACGAAGACAAACAGACGCTCTCTTCATAGATTTCTCGAAAGCTTTCGACCGTGTGCCACACTACAGACTTATCGTAAAATTACAAAACTTAAAAATAAATGCAACTATAGTTAATTGGATAAAAACTTTTCTTACGACTAGTACCCAATCTGTACGTTTAGGTGAAACATCTTCACAATCCTTACCAGTTATTTCAGGCGTACCACAGGGTACTGTACTGGGCCCGTTGCTCTTCCTTGTTTATATAAATGATGGCGGATATCGCCTGAGAAGCTGTGTTCGTCTGTTTGCTGACGATCTTGTTATTTATCGCGCTGTTTCCAGTGAAGAGGATTGCCTAATATTACAAGAAGACCTCTCCCTAATTGAAACCTGGTGCGCCGAGTGGCTTATGTCCATTAATCATAATAAATGTAAATGTGTATCTTTTTCTAAATCCCGTAATCCAGTAAATTATACCTATCAACTTACATCCCAGCCCATTGAAAAGGTTTCATCTTTTAAATACCTTGGCGTGCACTTAAGCTCTGACCTCTCATGGAGAACTCATATTGAACACATAACTTCCAGTGCTAATAAAACTTTAGGTTTTCTAAGACGCCATCTTAGTCAAGCTCCACCGAAAATCAGACAGCTGTCATACTCACCCTTGTTAGATCCAAGATGGAATACGCTTCTACTATTTGGAACCCCCATCAGGCTTACCTATCTGACATGTTAGAATCAATCCAAAACCGCGCAACTAGATTCATTCTTGCTGACTACTCACCCACGAGCATCTCTGCCCTGAAGGCTTCTTTATCATTACCTCTCCTTAATACTAGACGCACCGTAGATAGATTATCCTTTTTTCATAACCTAGTTTACAAGCCCTGGACTGACCATGAATTCTTCTCTTCAGCCAGTCAAGTCTCCCTACGCCGTGATCATTGCCAGAAGATAGAAAGGCCCTTTACCAGAACCAACACCTTAAAAAACTCTCCCCTTTTTTGTGTATACGGGATTGGAATGCGCTACCAGAGTTCATTGTAACAATTACTGATCATGCATTGTTTTTAGCAGAGCTTACTAAGCATATGATTGTATAATGAATATTCCTCTGTAAAATAACAGATGTTCTTTGAGTTTATTTGTCTCTACTTTTGATTTCAACCCTTGAAGTGTTATATTGTGTTTTATGTTACCCCCCTTATGTAATGCCCCCCAGGGGCCCTTAAGGTATAATAAATGAAATGAAATGAAATGAAATGAAATGAAATTGTCAGTGCCAGATCTCTCTCGAAAGCCGTCGTCAGAGAATGCAAGCTTGACCCACTTCGGCTTTTGTGCTGAGCTGGTCATATGTACCGTGCATGTTGCATTGCTCATGCAGGACGGAGTGGTAACAAAAGAGCCCCTCCTCCACCTCAGGCGATCGGAGAACTTGAACTTAAACCGAACGCTGACGCGGCGTTTGGTAATGTCAACCGAGCGCCGAGTCATTTTTATTTGTTTTCCCCATCCGTGCAGTTCTAAAGTTATCCGCTTGCGGTGCCATGGTCTCATCTCCTGCCAATAGCTTAGGTCACACTAAGAGCAAAATATAAAAGCTGCAAAACATTATCATGGTAGTGAATGGACGTATTACATGTTTCTTGGATAATCGAGTTATCGCTTTTCTATACCTTTGATTTTGTTAAATATTCAAAAAACGAACACATAAATAACGTAGTAAAATTAATGCACCTTGTTCGATGAGGAGAATTTGAGCATTTGAGAAGTGACTTAACATACCGAACTAATTTCTTCACACAAGCTCTGACCAACAACGAGTGGGTGTCAGGTTACATTACTGAAACGTTAAGAATTAGGTTTCTTTATTGTACGTGTTCTCTACTTTTTTAAATATTATTCCTTTATAGTCCGATATTTATTTAATTACTTCTTCCACCAGAGTAGACATCACACTACCAAAATATTTTAGTGTGCAAATTTGATTTCGCATAACCAAGTTAGGGTCCAGTCAGATGTTTTCCATCACGACTTGTCCATGTGCATTTCCAGCGAAAATATTTTCCAGGTTGGTCACGTCCAGTGAAAGTACACATCACTTTAGCCGGATGCGCACATCCAGCACCAATTCCCAAGTTGAAGTAAATGAGTGCCGCAATTCCAGCATCTGATCCGCATATTTTTGGGGATTTTGATTTTCAGCACCATTTCCACACAGATATCAGTGTGTTGTTTTCTTTTTTTGGTTGGAACACCTCACCTATTTTACTTACGCATTCGGTCAGTTAATTTTAGGAACGCGGATTAGGTGAGTTGTGGGTGAAAAAAAAAGTAATGTATGCACTAAGGGGTGTCAAAGAGTGACAGAGCACACCAACTCGAAATGCATGGTTTGTTAGATCAAAATCAAGGGTTGACAGTAGAGATTCCTAAATATTACAGAATGTTTTATAGGGGTATTATATACAAAGAATTGTATGTTCACTTCTTTCGAAGATGGATATCCGGAGATTACTTTGATAATATACCTTAAAATCGTTTACAAAATGTAGAACACGCCAGTCAATTGGATGACAAGGAATTATAAATTTATTTCAGTTTCTTTTTTTAATGTGCACTCCAGGTGTCTTTAAAGGCGGACAGGTGATCTTGCTTCTGTTTTGGCAGGTGATACGATTCTGCGGAAATAAACAAAAGTTTTACAAGTCACGATTGGGTGGGCATTTAGGAAAACAAAAACTAAAGTACAACCGGACACCATAAATAAAAGAAATGTAAGATTTAACATTTTCCTCAGTTTCATTACATTCGTCAACCTATGGTTTCAATATACAAGATAATTTTACAGTAGCTGTTTATGGCTAGGGTTCCGTCGATGTTTCGTGTGTGTGTCAACAAAAACTCAGGTCCCGTATTTGATGCAAAATCACTTCATTCTGTGCAAAAGCTTATAGGTCTCACTACTTGGATATCCATTTCCAGTAGATAAGTTATCAATAGGCAGCACTTTCAAGATCAGGAGGTTCTCAGGTAGATAATAAAGGTTTCTCAAAGCCATGTCTACGCTCGCACCGCCCTCGCTTTGTCGTCCTTCCAAGCGCTTGCGTGCCTAGTTTCCTTTCCTTCCGCTCTCCCAGTATGATGGTCCCGTCGAGCGTTTGCAGTTTCCTCCGGCTCCTCGGGGCGGCTCTATGTCGTGTGCTAAACAGCTTTGATGGTCACCCACCTACACAGAGTAAAATGGCTCATAATGTTGTGTCTTTTTTGCAGTTGAGGTGAAGAATAAATGGTGGCATGTTACTTTGCTGAGATCCCTCATTCGGAAGTGCCTATGAAATGTACAAACGTGATCATTTTATTGAGTACTTACAATTCAAGTAGAAGCGGCCATAGCCTAGACGGTCGAGTCCACAGCCATGAAGAAAACCATAGCCGAAAAGACCATAACCGTAGCCATGGCGGTGTTGACCGAGACCATAACCATTGCCAAGTCCATGGCCATCAAAGGTAAATTCATTAGAAATATTACAGAAGAAGGTCCCAGAGTCAGAGACTGGAAAGGGACCTCCTGTTAATGGTAGCAATAATAATAAAACAAATTTACAGCAGTCAGAATAGAAAATAAATATGACATGAATAGGTGAAACACAGAACTAATTGCAGTGATATAAAATGAACAAAATAACAGTAAGTTAAACACTCATAATAATTATCAACTATAAATAAAATAACACTGACTAAACAGAGCAAGGTTATAACAGTTGGAATTGCAAATCAATTTTGAGAATAAGTGAAATGCAGTACTAATTACAATAATATGAGAGACAAACGGCAATTATCAAATTCCGCACAGCCGTGGCTGAGAAGTTGTGGTAAATTTACCATAGTTAGTCCTAGGCTTAGCAATACAAGTTATGATTGAAATGCGAATCGAGTTATCTTATCTGGTGAAACTGATTATCATTGAGAAGTGTTAGAGCGAGTTTGCCGTTCACGAAATTATACACAAGTAACCCGAGGGTATGTTTATTTAAATTGCTAACAGATAAATATTAAAAGCACGGAAAACCAAGAAATATCAGATGAAAAGTGACTAAAGGTGATGATACAAATGCTTGATTTTGGACGTGCTGCAATGGAACAAATGTGTGCGATAAGTATTTCCCCACGAAGATATGCAGTAGTTAAGATGACTATGTATAAATGCGTAGTAGAGGGAAATGAGCGTATCGATGTGGAAAAAGGCGCGTACTTTGATTAATGCTCTTATGCCGAATGCTGCTTTTCTAGTTAAGGAGTTAATATGCCTGTGGAATTTTAAATGAGTGTCTAATTCAACCCCAAAAAATACAACGTGGCTTGCAGCCGTCAATACATTAGAGTTTAAGTGAACCGATGGAAGCCCTGGAACGATTTTGTTGGTTGATGTGAAAATGACAAAAGTAGATTTAGAAGCGTTAATGTTCAGTATATTACGCCGACACCAGTTAGCAACATTGGCAGCGTCAGCGTTAATTTTGAATAACAATGAGTCAAGGCTGTTATCGGAAGTAAAGATGGTAGTATCGTCAGCGTATAGTAAACAGTCAGAAAAATTAATGCACTGAGGAAGGTCGTTAATATATATTAGGAACAACAGAGGTCCAAGAATGGAGCCCTGGGGGACGCCAATATTAGTAGTTCTAAAGTGGGAATAGGCACCAGAAATATAGACGACCTGTTGTCTGTCCTGTAAATAGTTGCTAATTAATGCTAGTGTGGGACCAGTTATACCAATAGCGTCTAGTTTTGCAAAAAGTATATTATGGTTAATTGAATCAAAAGCTTTAGAAAGGTCAATAAATAAAGCACCAGCAAATTTACCGCAGTCTATGGCTCTTTTAATATCATCAGTTAAGGAAATTAGTGCCAGGTCAGTTGAAAAACCAGCCCTAAAACCAAAACCAAACCAAACCAAACCTAAAGTCAACCTATGGTTTCAATATACAAGATAATTTTACAGTAGCTGTTTATGGCTAGGGTTCCGTCGATGTTTCGTGTGTGTGTCAACAAAAACTGAGGTCCCGTATTTGATGCAAAATCACTTCATTCTGTGCAAAAGCTTCTAGGTCTCACTACTTGGATATCCATTTCCAGTAGATAAGTTATCAATAGGCAGCACTTTCAAGATCAGGAGGTTCTCAGGTAGATAATAAAGGTTTCTCAAAGCCATGTCTACGCTCGCACCGCCCTCGCTTTGTCGTCCTTCCAAGCGCTTGCGTGCCTAGTTTCCTTTCCTTCCGCTCTCCCAGTATGATGGTCCCGTCGAGCGTTTGCAGTTTCCTCCGGCTCCTCGGGGCGGCTCTATGTCGTGTGCTAAACAGCTTTGATGGTCACCCACCTACACAGAGTAAAATGGCTCATAATGTCGTGTCTTTTTTGCAGTTGAGGTGAAGAATAAATGGTGGCATGTTACTTTGCTGAGATCCCTCATTCGGAAGTGCCTATGAAATGTACAAAAGTGATCATTTTATTGAGTACTCACAATTCAAGTAGAAGCGGCCACAGCCTAGACGGTCGAGTCCACAGCCATGAAGAAAACCATAGCCGAAAAGACCATAACCGTAGCCATGGCGGTGTTGACCGAGACCATAACCATTGCCAAGTCCATGGCCATAGCCAACGGTAGAAACAAATGGAGCATGACTGACGGTGGAGTAGGAGGAGGTCAAGGAAGCAGCCATGGAGTAACCTCCGTAGCCGAGGTAGCCAGCGAAGGCGCAGGTGGCCAGAGCCAGGAGAAGAACGCAGCGAAAAGCACAAAAAAAAATATGACTGTAAGATAGCAGTTATACATTTTACTTACATCTATTAACTAGAACCAGGAAACTACAGAAAATGAAAATCCTGTGAAATTTTCTTCTAAATTTAAACATATATATGACGCGTGTCTAGTGTTTAAATATATTACCTCATAACTTCTCTCTTATTTTGTTAATAATGCCCATCCGGCCCTACGGGCTGAACATAAAATAGTATTATTAGACAAAGTAAATCTGAAAACGCAATTTATCTTGCTGACTTCATCAAATTAAAACGTATCCCATTCACTACAGTAAAGGAATAATGATCAGAACTCAATTTTTTGGCTAGAACGTAAACGTAAGTATAGGTAGGAAGTGAGTTGTGTACTATTTGACTGAGTAACATGTCCCAGAGGCTTTCAGTGGATGGAATAGGTGGCACAGCCTACATACTCAGAAAAACGAGCCTCAATGGTTCGCTGAATCTTCGCTTGAAAATGATTCTGGTAAAAGTGACTATTTAAGATACTGAATTAAAGGTTATTGTTTAGTTTACAGTTACACATTAGGGATTATTACTCGTTGTTAGATAAAATGTTCTTAATATGTTCCAATACTAAAAATTGTAACCATGGTTGGAAGTGTTAGGCTTGCTGGTGAAGCTCAAACTGATGAACTCAGCTAGGATTTCAATAATTATATTCACTGTTTTTCGAGGTCATGAGCCCCACTCTTCAAATGTTGAACCTGAATTAAAGCTTCACGCCCCTTTGCGTTTCGCTCTCTTAAAACAAATTGCAGAGTATAGAGTGGTCTAATTAAAATATCCACGCGCTTTTAAATTCTTTTCACCGCGTTTTTTTTTTCTTATTAAACGCTTTACACACACACACGTTTTTACTGAAAATGTTGCATTTTCAATGATACTTGTCTTGGGTGCATTGAAGAATTTAGGCAAAAATACACTGCATGTCACGTTACCGAGAACAGAAATTTCATAAAAAATATATTTCAATTTACGCGTTATTTTGGGAATAGCATCTTAGTTACAATGGTTAGAGTGAATACAACCGAGATACTAGATTTTGAATTATATCTCAAAAGAAAAAATAGAGTAGTTTACCTTATTTAATATTTGATAAATGCATAAATGTTCTTTTATAACATGAAGACGAAAATGTTTTTGAGGTAGTCAGGATATTTCCCAATAATTTTTTATGTTTTGAGAGCGCGCTGATGGAGTCAGATCAAATCAAAGTTTAATTATTTTTAATGGTGCACGCCAACAATGCGTGCAACATCATTTTGAATTCGATCAAATTTTCTTCCATACATCGGTTGGGAGTGGGTCTAGAAAAGCAGATTTGTAGGTTGTCCTCGGAAAAAATATAGCACTTATTTTGTTTCATCCGTCATTCATTGTTGGTTAACCAGTTCTAATGGCAGCAAAGACACGACAGTGAAAAAAGGCACCGTTGTATGTCTACCCTATTTTCATGATGTCTGTCATATTTTGAAGGCGTTGACTGCGAAGTTCGGTGTGAGAGTTGTGTTGAAACCTGATTTTCGGCTAGATAGAGTAACTCCTGTTTCGTTGCAAGATATTTCTTGTAACAAAAATCACAGGGACTGTTCGGGGGATTGCGATCTGGGCGTCGTCTGTCAAATTCCAGTAAAATGTGGGGCTTGTTATGTAGGACAAACGGCCAGGTGTAATAACGACAGGTTAACTGAACATAAGCGTGCAGTCAAAAACAAAACTGAGTCTTCTGGACTGGCAAAACACCTTTCTTCTTGTAATAAGTACGTAGTTGTGTGGCAGAACACTAGGGTCCTTTACAAAGAAAAAGATTTGTACAAACGTCTATAGTCGGTGACAGGTCAAGAACGAAGTGGAAGCTCTTTCACCCCTTTCCACTTCAGCGGAGCGAACGGTGGAGAGGAGGTTGCCTCCTCTCCAGCGTTCGCTCTACTAAAGTGGGGAGAGGTGGGAGGAGCTTCCACTTCGTTCTTGACCTTGCATTGACTATAGTGAAGGAATCATTAATGATAGAGAAGCAAAACGATTGTTTTAGCCATAAGTCTGTTTCATTGGTAGAACATATTAGAACGCTTCCTAAATTAGTGATTTTTTTTCTCCTCTATGTTTGGTCACCTATGTTGTTTTACGTCACCTATCTTTGCCCATTGTGTAAAGTTTTCCCCTAAAAACCTTTTTTTTTCTGTGGTTGGCTTTTCGCCAGGTTTAAAGTATGAATCCGTTCCGATTGTTCGAGTATGGCCCTTACCCGAGTTCAAGGTTGTTTCGCTTTGTGTGTCTGGGTCTTCGTGTTACCTTTTGGTCTTTCGGTTTCCTTCTTTCAGTACCTACCTATAAAAGGTCGTGAAGCATGAAATAAATGTTAGCTGTGTTTGGAAATCTGCTTCGTGTTTGTTCGTATTGTCCTCCCTCTCCAGGGTTAAAATGTCTTGAATAAATGTTTTGATCATTTTGAATAACTTTAAACTGGAGTTTGCTTGATAAGCTAACCACGCGCGTTGTTAAATATTTCAGACTGAGTTAATTCTTGAGGCGGCATAGACGCGACTTCATTATCAAATGGTATGTAGTTTCCACTGCTGGTATGCGACGTTTGAGTTTACTGGAGGTATGTAATACATATCCTAAAGATGCTTATCTTGGGAGGCTCGCTAAATTAAGTTTAGAATGCAATGCATGTCACGTCCTCCGGGTCAATAATTTCAGAAAGATAACAATTCTTTTTTTGGTTGGATAGCCTGTCCTTTGAATGACACAATTTAAAATCCTGATATTCTGCAAATATAACCATCTACATTTAGTTACTTGTTGATTACAAATCTTTCACGATAGTTTCCAAATAGGCGGAAATCCTAGTTTATTTTAATGGTCTATCGGTAAAAAAGCCTTCACGTAATCTAGTGAATGTACAAAATATTAGACTTTGCGCATTCGCTCGCATTCATTGCCTTATGTTTGAAGTTCACATTACATGAGGATAAAGTATATTTTCCGAGCATGAAGAACCCGTATTTTTTCTATTGAGCACCTACACATTCTACCTATTACCCTGAAGTTGTTTATCAACATTTTTATTTGAAAATATTTTGAATTTTTCTTAGATTAGTAATAAATTAGTAAATTAGTACAGGACAAGCCTCATAATATTTACGAGCCTTACAATCGATCTGCACGGAAAGACAATTATGTGGCAACACAAAGATTCAAGTGTTGGCTAATGTCATTCCAGAAGTATGTTTTCTCAGAGGAATGTACGTCTGATACGCAATATGACACTATAAATACTTCTCCCACGTTTTTGTAATCTTAGAACTCAAGAATGTATAACAATGATTGCATGGTGTCCTAAAAAGTTATTTCCGTATTCATGTTGGGTTGTGTTTACCTTTGAGTAAAACTGGTTTACTGAACTTTCTCTGTTTTATACACCAGAGTGTAGTATAGAGATATACAGACGTTTATCTAGCTTCATCACAACTGTCATGAGAATAAGCCTACCAAGGTTTATATGGTTAGCACTAAACATTATATCGGATAATGAAAAATGGTTATATTGTTTTCAATAGTTATGCAGCTGCAACAACGACGATATAGAAAAAAGACTGAAGAAAAGTTCTACAATTCATGCTTTCTTTTTTAGTGTATGCCAGCTGAAAGTATTCTAATTGAAGCAGTCAACAGTTATCGTTATCATACAAAGACTTGAAAATTTTGAGACAAATAAAATAATTCACGTTCAGTAGGCCTCTAAACAGTTGGTGGTAGTAGTTATGATTATTGGTTGTAATATGTTTTGCTTTCGCGAGACTGCCGCATTCTTTTGATCTAATATAGAGAGTTAAGTTTTCGATGACAACTCAATCAAGGACACGAGGCTGAATATGATAATTATATTTGTTGTCAAAAACCTAGACATCGATGGAGAGGTCTCTCCTGAACAACGATCAGCTGTCTTTTAGTGACCTTCGGGACACAAGCCGTTTGAGAACAAGGAGGAAAGAACCCAGGCAGCACAGCAAAATTGATGATAATTCAATTAATGCAAAGTTGCAGGCGAGCTGGACAAGAATGACGATAATAAAGCCTGGAAAAGGAGAACGAGGGCGACAAAGGATAAGCACAAATTTCCAAACACAGATAGGTGAGTGTTGCACGACTGAAATAATCCGACTGGTCCTGGTATCGACACCAGGACCAGGCGGATTATATCACTTGTGCACAAGTCACCTTGCTGTGTTTGGAGAATCGCGTTTGTCCTTCGTCCCGCTTCTTTAGGGCTTATTATTGGTATGCCAGAAATGCATAATTTGGCTCACGTTTGGCGATCCTAGTGCCTAACTTTGACTTAGTAAGGTATTGCTCCTAGCGCGAAATAGCATTTCATTGCCTTTTTAATGGTGTTTACGCCAATTTATACAGTGATGTTCCGTGTCATATTTTTTATTTATGCAAATAAAAAATGTGAAAGACGTTTTTGGGAGGAACATTTAGATTGATATAAACGACGTGGGTTTATTTCTTCAAGAGGAAAAAAATTAAAAGCTTGAGGTTTGGACCTTGCCAAGAATTTAATCAGTCAATCAATCAATCAATCAATCAATCATGTTTTTATTGCGTGGTCCCAAATAGCTGCTAGGCCTAAATAGCGAAACACACACTCAAGTCCAATAAAAAACAAAAAAAAAACATTGTCGCTTTTTGTTCAGCACACATGTGCAAGATATTTTATTACTAAAAAAGGAGTGAAATTAACGTATATATTTTCGTGCTTTTTATAATGTTGCTGAATATGAGAAGGGGTTTCACAATGCGCACTAAAAATAGAAATAAACGGCAATAAAGCTTGTTTGACGTTGTGGAACATTGAATAAAAGCTTACTAGTAGAAAATGAGAATGAACTGCAGCATTAATCAATTTGTAAAGAAACACCATGTCACTATCAAATCGCCTTACGGATAGAGGCGAGTGAATATGTTTCCAAAACGTGAATAATTCTAATAAAATTGTCGTCGATATGGTGATTATACAAGAGCCTGACAAAGCGTCGATGGACATACTCCAATTAAAGAGCATCACTTACACTCATTGAATTTACAAAGGTTGATAAAAATTTTATTTTTGACAAAACTAATGCTTGAATAATCGGAAGTATAAAGTGTGATACGATAGATTACGCCTAACAGACGTTTAGAATAATTTACGATTTGTTTTACTGTGAGCACAGAGTAACAGGCGATAATCAACCCGCACTCCAAGATTCCGGAAAACCAAAGAACTGGTTTTGTCAGAGCTCTGTAATTTATAAGGTTGAACAATATTCGTAGCCTTAAAGGAGAGCGACACAACCGAATTTTTTACGGGATTCAGTGACAACATTTATTTCTTACACCAACTTAGCAGTCTTGCAGTCCGCTGACCTGCAAATAATACGAAATATGCTTTTTCCACCGGCGAATCGAAGCCCCTCTGAGTTGCCAATGCTAGAATCAATATCATTTACAAATATCTTAAAAAGTAGCCGTCCGAAATTTGACCCTTGTAGCACCGCTAATCTTAAAACGTAAAGAAACGACCCATCCCCAAAGTAAGGCGCTGTGTTCGAGTGACCGCAGTTACACAAAGAAAAAACTCTTAAACCATTCACAAAAGCCAGAAGCAAAGCAAAGCATGAATAACGGTATTTAGAATAAACTGTAAACTTCAAGGTTTAAACTTTTAAAACAATCAAAATAGAATACGTGCACTCAACTACTGACTTTTCGAACGAAATGAAAGCTACAAGAATAGCTTCTGCTTAGCGACCACAAGAGAATTCATGCTGGTTCGGTATGAGCATAAGATAAAGCAAAATGAAATCTTAAAAATAGATTTTTCACCGGCATTAGAGAAAGCCGAGGAACAAGTGTGTATTTGTCAACACTTATGGCGCTTCATCTTTTATATACTGGCACAATCACAGCGTTCTTCTACACTGAATGAAATGTACAAGTGTTTTTAGATATATAATAAACACAGGCGGCAAAATGTCGCAAGACCCTTTAACTAGGAATGCAAACAATTCCATCATCCCCACCAGATATTTAGGACCACGTATTGTTATTGCCAAGTCAAAGGCTCAAAAAATTAATTGAGGAGTCAGCATCAGCTGAAAGGTGTCTGAGCACGAATTTGTAGTAAATGGGTGGAAGGCGTGAGGGAATTCCCTAGAGAGGAGGAATGTTGCGCAAATATATTGCAGACATCGAGAGTGTTCCACTATGGAATTTTGCACTGCCGTTGATTTCGCACCAAAACATGCATGTAGTGATTATTTTTTATTTTATTTGTAAAAGGTTTCCAATGTTTACAGAATAAAATTTAAAAATAAAATATTTATAGGCAAGAAAGGATACGAAACATGTCAAGTAGACACGTTGTATAGACACATTTACAAATTTCTTAACAACAAACTACTTTATACAAAACGCCTCAAAATGTATAAAACTGCGCATCTTGAAATATTTGGTTGTGACGAATATATACAAAAATATGCCTAGCCATCACTGTAATTTTGTTGTTAGTGTAGAAATACAGCTAATTTATCTAATTGTGGCAACATTGCAGGAGAATCATTCACAAGCTCCATCCTTTTTTTTTCTAGTCCCTAATGCATATTTTGCAGGGATTTGGAATAGCTTGTGATCTCAAAATACTGTGTAACATGTGAACCATAAAAGAGAAAATCGAGAGTGAACCTTAACTCAAACTCAGCTAGATTGTCTTCGTTATTGGCTTTTGCACGACGTTTTTTCCAACGTCGTGCAAAACCGACAAAGGCCGTAAAGAGGTGCTACTCTATCGAAGAGTGTAGAAAGTCATATTATCACTAGCTTAATTCTATCTTTGTATTTCCTTGAGCCGGCTCCTGAAGAAAGCCTGCCCCTCTTTCGCAACGCTTCCATATTAACTTATTAAGTGTTTTTATGAGCCCCGTAAAATGCTGCGCATGGCTTATATGTTTATGTGGGTGGATTTAAAATATTTTCATAATTCTCAGAAGGTTCCTCGTTAAAGTCATAGCTTTAACTTTAGCAATTACAAAGTTAATTACTAAAACAATGAATTTACTAATTATATAAAACACTGTTATCTTTCTAAAGGTACTTCTGGCAGGGGCAAATACATCTATATTTTTGTGCGAAGCGCACATTTCATAGAAACGATTTCGCCCGCGTTGCGTAAAACACGCTATACGAGAGTGCTTTTCCCTTAGGACATGACTCGCATATACTATTTATTTTACAGAAATACGAAAATATGAACGCGGCCATCATCGTATAAACTGACATGGAAACACCCAAGAAAAACCCCTTCTGGTGATTAACTTTTCTTTGTATTCCATCTTACGGTGCGTATGGACAAGTGGTAATCTGGTGTGGGTTTGTTATCACTGATCAACACCAAGATACTGACTTTCCTGTAACTATTTCCCTCACATTGTTTTTGCGGAAGCAGACCTTTCTTGTGTGCGTGCATTAGGTTTCACGGTAATGTGTGCGTGCTTTAGGTTTCACGGAAGTGTGCCTTGCATACAGTTCGCAACTAAAACGTCAACAGGAGCGTTCGCCGACTGTCCTTTGTTACCAAAGGCCCGGCCAGGAGTGCTGGGGGGGGGGGGGGGGAAGGTGATTTAGGTCTTAGGAGAAACGCAATAAGATGAACACGTAGATAAAACTACGCAATGTAATATGGCAACGCCGCTGTACAGACTTTGTTGGTTCTAGAAAATATACCTTTCGAGCCGCCGTCGTGCGGAGAAGCCTTAAACAAAGAGAAGCTAGTTCAGTTTTACTGAAGGTTTATGGTCGTTTTTCTCTTTGGGAAGTCATATTTTACTCAATGTTTTGCCATCACAATTTAGTTCGTCACTGCAAACAGTTTAGGAAAGTTTAAACGGCATAAAGAATAATTTGTTTAGATATTGGCGTGTACTTTTGCCACATTTAGAGTAATCAGCTGCGATTCTGCGATATTAACAAAGCTACAATAATAGGTCAGAATATTTTATATAATCCTAAAACGCACTTAGGAATGCACATTTTGACATAATCTGCGACGTTTTATATGAAGCATTGCCGGTAAATAATATATCAATGTGTCTCTAAAACGTGCTCACTTGACGTGTTTTATTTGTTTTTTAGAGCGCAGCTCTTAGGCGCCTGTTTCCTGCTTGAGCGGCGTCGCCGTCGCCGTCGCCGTCGGCGTCGGCGTCGCCGTCGGCGTAACCGCGCGGTGCATCATGGGTAAATTTTCCCGAAGAAACCCGAGGTCCTCCCGAAGGAACCCGAGGTCCTTCGGGAGGACCTCGGGAGGACCTCGGGTTCCTTCGGGAGGACCTCGGGTTCCTTCGGGAGGACCTCGGGTTCTTTCGGGACGACCTTGGGTTTCTTCAGGTTCCTCCGGAAGGACCTCGGGAGGTCCTCGGGTTCTTTCGGGAGCACCTCGGGAGGACCCCGGGAGGACCTCGGGTTCCTTCGGGAGGACCTCGGGAGGACCTCGGGTTCCTTCGGGAGGACCTCGGGAGGACCTCGGGTACCTTCGGTGACCTCGGGGAGGGGGGGTCACGTGACCCCCCTTCCCCAAGGTCACGTGACCCCCCCCCCCCCCCTGTTCCGTTCCCACCTCCTCCTCAAGAGCTGCGCTCCAATTCGGCGTTAGAGGGAGTTGTAAACGGCTTTAATTTTTTTTACATATTTTGCAACAATTTTTAATATTTCGTGTAGACGTTGCAAACTTCTCATAAATAAAATAGAAAAAAAACATTACTACCTGTATACGTCGGTGTTAAATTTATGGCTGTGCAAATGACCGGTGACACTTTGGCAATGTCCACGTCTCAAGCTTCTCAATTATATATCTCCGGAACAAAATTAGCTACGGCGGTCACATATAGCTGGATGTTCCACTCCCCCCAAGGAAATAGCTTTCACATATATATTTCGTATAATTAAAAAATAAGACCCGGATCATCGTTTTATGAACAGACGTGGAAACACACTTTAATGCTTTTCTCAGGTTCACAACATAATTGTCAATGTTCCATCTGTCAGAGATAACACGGACGGAAAAAAAGAGCAGTGGAGCTTATTATGGCACTTGCTTGACAATTTATTTCAAAAGTAGCAAAGAAAAAAAAACGAACAACCTAAAATTATTCCTAATTTGGTCTTTTCATCCGCAACACAGGTTCAAAAAGCCAGGTGATACCAAAGCCACTAAAAAGTCAAGCCTGAGTCTTGTGCTTGTTTGGCAATTTATGGTCAAAATACCCAGACCCTGACCAAAAATATTATGTTTGGTTATACCTTGGCGTTTTGGGATTTCAAGGCCCTAAATTGCAGGAAAAAAAAACTTCTAATCCAAGAGACTGTGATTCTTGTAAAATGATGTCCTCTCCTTTGACGGGACCGGGGGGATGTCACCAGTAAAATAAATACAAAAGAGTCGAAGGTCTGGTTAGCCGCCAAGACAGGAGCTTCTTGTTACTCCACAGTAGACCGACAGAATATCTTCAACTTGAAATGTGTCACAACTTACCTATGGCGTGGTGAAAACGTCAAGTAAGTGGCGTGTTTATTGTGCAGATTTGAATGCCCGCCAAACAAAAAAGTAATTTGGTTGATAGCTTTAGCACGAAACAGGCGGCAATCGCCGGAAACCCGCCGTCGTGAGTTAGAATTTCGTACAATTCTTCGCTGTCAGCGGTTGAAACTCTTTTGATTTTTTCAACGCGTTGTGCGGCGAATAAACAAACTCTGAAAACTGTGTTGATTAAGGTATACATCTGAAAATATTGTTTTTAGTTGCGCGATGAACATGCAAAAACTTTCGAAACAGCTGTTCGTTTCAAAATATTACTCAATATTTACAATCAAAAGTACCACTTGTGTCGCAAAAGCGAAATAGCAAGCGCTTTATGTAATTTAAATTTTCTTGTGATGTACTAAAATATAACAGAAAAATGTCCTATGTTTCACTGTATACTCCTTTGCAAATGCATGCTTGTATTTAATGAACTTAGTTGGCACTAATAGTTAATATTCCTTGTATTATTTTATCCAGTTTGTGTCTAAATTTATTTTGAAAACTATTGCCCCATGTAATTTATTCTTGTGATATATACAAATTTGGCAAAGACGTCAAGTTTCAAAAACTCGCTGTTGGCTGGTGCTTTTCTTAGCATGCTTGGAGGCTCCGCTCTCCGATATAAATAATTTACATCACACGAACGGAGTGCTCGTTCAAAGAAGAATATTCAAGATATCGGGGGTGAAAAGTTTAGGGAATTTACTTATTTTAGAAACAAAAGACTTGCCGAGCTTAGACAGATTGCCAAAACAAAAATCTGAAAACACTATTTGTATAGCTTAGGTGTCCAAATTTTATTTTTTTTCTTTGAAATACTGTGGACCCGTCAATCTACACAGGAGGGGAAAAAACACAACACACAGAAAACAAGAAACTCAATCATCTACTCACCGCGTGAAGGGAGCGCACGTAGGTTGTAGCTACCCGCGCATGCTCAAGATCTACATTTCCACATGCAAAACTTAACCAAACAATTCATTCAGCTATGATTCATGTAATACAGGAATACAACAAAAATTGACAACTAATTCTGGCAGTGTGTTCCACGAAGTAATGGTACGGCAAAATATTGATTATTTAAGGACATCATTTCTTTACTTGTAGGGTGGAATTGCGTTAGTATTGCTCGTTATTTAGGACCATGATGTGGAAGGTAAAATGCACAGTTCAGGATTAATCTTCGTCAAGCCATTCCCACAGCGTATAATTCTTTTAATATACACACTTTTCTTCTTTTCTCTAACAGTCAAGCCGCACTTCATTTCTCATTGCCGTAACCGACTCGGTTTGCTTGTACTAAGAAAAAAACAGACCGAAGTGCCCGGTTCTGTATCCGTTCAATTTGCGCAACCTGCTGCTTCCTGTCTGGGTCCCATACGCACCTCGCGAATTCCAATATTCGACGTATATAACATGTATATGCAGCAAATTGAAAATCTTTATTTGCACGTCTAAGATGCATTCTAAGAAAGTCTTGGCGCATATGTAATCCACATGACTATTCCAGTGCATTGTATTAGCTAAAATAACTCCTAAATACCCAAATTCTTCTACTATATTAAGCTCAATGCCACCTATAGCAGAGCGGAAATCTAAGACCATTAGCCAACTAACTAGTAAGTATCGCGGATTTTTTGACGTCCGCCACCACGAATAATGCGGTTCACACAAAATTATTCTTTTACCTCGAATGCACAATGTTTAGGAGTTTTTGTCACTTTTACGTGAAACGCCCTCTATATAGAAAGTTTTGGTACAGTGCAGTTACTTTACTTTCGTCAATCATTTGCTATGGTGCAGTGGGCACTCGTTGCAGGTGACACCACAGCTTCGCTGGTCAACCACCTTCACAACGTGGATTGGAGCCCCGAATGTTTTACACTCCGTTTCACATTAGGTATGCCCGCATCTAACCCTTCAATAAAATGGAGCCGCATAAACAGCTTGAAAAACGCGTCGTCACGGCATTCGTATATTTATACGTTCTCTACCAATGAGAGAAATCAACAAGCACCAAAAAATCTCATGTTCACGTAGCATTCACTGCGCGTGATTGGTTTAGCCGGTGATGTCAAACGAACAAAAACGACGAGTGCCATGACGCAGAAATTTTGGCACTGCTTGATTGGCTTCATCGCATCAAAGCGTTGGCTGGGGTCTGAATTAAAGGTTACTGACACCCCCAAAACAAAATTATTTTTATTCTAACCGAAACCGAAACACGAGCAAGGAGTAATGGCGCGATATGTCAACTAGAGAGGGGGGAAATACGGAGAAATATAGAGGACAAGAAAGTTGCCGGAAGTGACGTAAGTACACCCTACTGCGCTTTTTTTTCCGCTTCTCGGGCCGTGCGAAGCAGACGACAGTTTTAACCTTGTAATGGTAAAGCACACGAGGGGGAACTCCTCGTTCGCAGTTACTGAGCCAGTTGACTGTAGATCAGAAAGTTTGTTGTCAATACCCTCCTGCAAAATCACTGCACATGCTCGAAGTCGGGCAGCACCACGCACTGGCCACATTTGCACCAAGTAAAGAAATCGTACGCATGCATATTCAACACGAAGTACGCACTTCGTGCTTGACGTTTGCGCGCTTTCAAGCTCTTAACCCTGTGTGTTCGTAATACAAGCGATGTATTCAGACAGAACGGGCGACGACTCGGCGACGTCTTCGTGCGAATAAGTTGGGTGGTCAGGATGTGTTTGCAGATGAAATCCTGATTGTTTAGATCGGTAAAAAAATTTCCCTTTCGAAGCTAGACAGGTTCGCCGGTACCGTGAACGACAGGTCTGAAGCAGGTACCTCACCCGTCGTCCGACGCCATCGCTTAGGCCTCATCGTCCAGCCGTCCATCCCGCGACTCCCCGCTGCCCCCCGCAAACCGGCGACACGACGCCATGTTGTTAATTTTGCGGTACTCTGCAACTTTTTCACAAAAAATGGGTTTCACATTTTTTTTTTTTTTAATATCATGTATGTGGGTCTTCGATGACCCACCACTTTGATTATTGGTGGTGGGTGTGACTGAACTGCACGTGACCACGGAGAAGAGAATGTACACGATTCAAACCGGCCGGTTCTAGCGGCATGTAGTAAAAATTACTACATGCCGCTAGATCCTTAGCAGACGACACCCGTCGGCAAACTGACTCGGGAAGGATGCCGCTTAGTGCTGCTAGAGGCGGATGCTGGTAGCCTGGTACTACGAACGCCTGGCCTCCTGAGAATCATTCCAGTGACTCTTGGGTACCCCTTTATTTTTTTTAATGTTTAAACTTTGGTTCTATGGCCCAGTATCTTGCGGGGTGTAAATCATATCCCTTTTTGTGTTATACATATTTTCTGATAATTTTTTAGAATGGTGAAATGACTGTGGTGTTGCATATTTTCATTATTTAATATGTTTGTAATGCATACATAACTTTGTTTTTTGGCTAAACGTTCACTGTTTTCATGCAAGTTTATTGGTTTGTTTCATATTCAAAGGTGCCAGCCAATAAGAAGGGTGCAAGGTTGTTTCTGGCTTAAGAAAGTATCATTACTATAATTATTATAGTTTGATAGACCAGTGCCTGAAAAAGACTTCTTTTCAGATTTCCATTTGAACAATGATTCAAAAGCACCTACAAGGTTGTTTTAAAACGTTAGTTATTTTTAAAGGAAACTATTTTCAATATAAAATTGTATATTGGGATTGGGAAATAAAAGAATACAAACAATTGCCACCTGAACACTTTGTCTCCATTATACGCTCCGTGCGGGAACTATAGGGGGCGCTTTGAAAAACGCGCGTAGCGCCGCTAGCGGAGGAGCTGGCTTTCGACAGTGAGGCGCGTTCAGCAGCCTGCGGCGCCTTTTCGCATGCCATGCTGTGGCGGCGGAAGCGCGCACGGACGAAACTTTTGCTTTTTGAGCCGATACGTTGAGGGTGACGTTCATGAGTGCTGGGGCAGAAGGGCATTTAGCTGTTATCAACTTTTTATATATTGAGTTTGAGTCATTATTAGGGGTAATTTCTCTAGCTGCGGCCGAAAAAGGAGTTGGAGCAATTTTCCGAAAAGCAAGACGACCGCCACCATAATTGCTCTGAGTAAGAAATTTATTTCGCTCGTCGCTGTAAACGTAGGACTGCTGGAACGATGATATTTGGAGGCGAGTGAGATGTTCACTAAGTTTGTGCACGAAGTGTGCCAAGTTTCATTAAGACAGCAGGTGTGAAAGTTACGTTTCTAACGAATAAAGAAATAAAGCTGTACGGGATATCCAATATTGGACCCAAAATGTTGTGTTATAGCGGGCTGTGCAAAGTGCAGATTTGGGCACACAGGTGCTTGGACTTGACAGTAACATGACACAGCACTTATTATACCAAAAAGAGGTGGCATAGGAAAACCAGGTGTAAATTTGCTTTGGGCGGCGTAACTCAAAGGGAACCGGTTTTGACCATGAAAGGGCTGTCAAAAGAATACCACTCGTCGTGGGAGGTGGAGACTTCACAGGTAGAGAAAGACTAGTGGACTGTACTTCCAATTGAAACAATTTTACGAAAGGTGGTTCCAAAGCCGAGAAAACAAAGTTGTCGGCCAACACTCGGTTTGGCTGTCAAGGGCTTTTGCGGTCAGCTGTTCTGTAATAACCTGTTGTGCGAGGTGCTGATTTTCGGCGCACAGGTACTTTGACATGACCGTAACTTGACACAACACTTATTTTACCAAAAAGAGGTGGCATAGCGAAACCAGGTGGAAATTTAGTTTGGGCGGCGTAATTAAAAGGGAACTTGTTTTGACCGTCAAAGGCTGTCAAGATAATACCACTCATTGTGGGAGGTGCACACTTTACAGGTAGGAAGGGACCAGTGGACGGTACTTCCAGTTCGAACCACTTTAAGATAGGTGAAAGCCGAGAAAAAAAATTGTTGTGTACACAACTTGGGGTGTCAGCGTTTCCACATCCAAAAGTAGGCTGATCAAGAAAGAAAGCACACCACATAAACTTCCATACTCAAACGCCGATTCTCCAGTGATTCCGAGTTTCATTGTAGTTTTCCTTAGATTCATATTTGTCACTTTTTTTACCGTTCGAATCTTTCATCATGAAGTACAGATTGCGTGCCATACTTGTCCGGAAATATCATTGACACGTACGACGGGGACGAAACTTCTTTGGAGGGCATTCCTCCAACGAGATTGGCACTGCATACTCACGAGTGTGGGATGGCATTTCAGTTCGTCCCATCGGCGCTAACACATGTAGGCGTTACTGGTACGAAAACAAACGCAGAGCGCAAAACGGCAGCGTAGAATATGTCAGCCGTGCCGACACAGTGGCAGACATTATCGGGAGACCAAATTTCTCGCGTCGTACGGCACGGGTCCATCGTTGTCGCTGTCCCGCAAAACATCGGCGAGGTGAAAAACTGAAACTTTGTCCTTCCGAGATATGACGCATAACTATTGAAGCACTTAATGACGCAGAACAGGCAGCACTTCATGCTGTGAGTGTGAACCCAGCGCAACCGCACCGCTCCCACTTCAATGCGTACCAACGTACGCGGCGTGGTTTCGGTTTCGTTTTCTTTGGGGTTCTCACTGCCTACCTTCGGTACCGGCCGCGCGGCGGCGCGCCAGTCGCGTCGCACGAAGTGTATTGTCACTTTATATATATATATATATATATGGGTGGTTTCATCTCAAATCGTGCAGGCAAAAACGGTCGATTTTTTAATTTCGCTGAAAACAATATATGTTATGGCGCCGTCTCTAAAAACGCAGTAACCACAAACCGCAACTTCGTCGGAGTTTTGGTTCTCGACTTACGAATTTTAAAAGAGGCCGCGGCGGAAAACAGTGTTTTTCACATCCGTCGTGGGTTGGATGTTTCGCTCGATCTCTCGCCGTGGATTTTCAGCCCACATTATAATAACTTTTTTTCAAGCACTCAGTGAGCACAGGGAAACGGCTCTAATACCATAAAACAATTTTAGGCGTTTTGCTTTTTGTCTGTAAAAATGTAAAAAACCGCCCCCTCGGTTAATTGTTGACGAACTTTGACAATTAAATACTGGCGATCTACTTGAGTTACGTCGATACTTTTTATGTCTATGGAGAGCCCAAAACACGCTTTTCATAGATAGTATAAAATCATTCAGCTGTATAAAATTTTATTTGCGGTACGTTTACGTTAATGTTATTCGAAAACCAAAAAGTGCCAAATTTGAAATCGATTTTTTCAAAAACCCCATTTTTTATTTTTTTCATTTTTCGTTAAAATGTAGGTATGATAGTTGTCTACTCGAAAAGCAAGTCGAGAAAGTGTGTATTTTGTTTGTATGTTCTATATTTAAGCATCAATATCGCACAAAAACGTGTTTTTACGGCTCGAAACGGAAACGTCTTTACAAATTTGGAAATATTTTTTGCCTTTTTTCAACGTTCCCACATGAAAATGAAATACAGTATTTTCACCCTGTTATATTTATTGATCATTTACATTTTATTATGGGCGGCAAGCTATATTGGAGGAGTTCAAAAGAGAAAGCAACACTTCTTAACAGACCAGCAGGCGTCGTAAATTTTTAATGTGTAGAAATCGGCAGACGTCGTATTGATTCGGGGCCTTCATTGGCCTATATGAACGTCCCGCCCTTTCGGAACCAGCAGATGACCACGACCTTTCGCGCTCGTTGTGTTAGATAGGACGGCCCGTGACAGTAAAGCGAGCAGCGCACCCTGTGTCACGAGGAGTGAAGTGGTACGAATGTGTCGTTGACGCGGCGAACAGTGACGGTCACCCTGAAGGAGTCAGTCAGTCGAAAGCAAAGGAAGTGTTGCCTGGGAGGATGAGGACACCACGGCCTTACAATATCGACGGTCAGCAAAAGTTCTGCCGGCCAAAACAACGCCGCGAGCGCGCTAAAACCGGCGGCGCGGGACAAAAATCCCGCAGACGCACACACGAAGATGGGCCGGTTCCGTTAGGGATGTGGGGAAATTTTGAAACCAGCCATCTGTGCACGCGTGAAAGGATACCGCGTATTTGGCCAAGCTTCGAGCGCCCTATACTTGAAACGGCCGTGCTCTATCACTCTCTGCGGAGATCCGATAGCACCGAAAGGTTATCTATAATATATAAATAAGGGAAGGACATAAAAGACGAGGATGGGCACGACGAAACGTCGTGTCCGTCCTCGTCTTTTATGTCCTTCTTTTATTTATATTTTACCCCTACCAGCACGCTCTTCATTCCAAGTAAAGGTTATCTCTTTTGGAAACAGCAAAGCCCGGAGACTAACATTAAAAACGAGCGTGTTGGTAAATATCTTTGTGTTTATTCTGCCCGGAGACTAGATGGGTCGAAGTCAGCCTCCCTGTCAACTATAACCGTTTGTGAAGAGTGGTCTTCTCCCGAGATGAAAAGTTAGCGCCGGCTGATGTGTTCTTTTGAAAAAGGGATGTTACGTCTCGGTTACCTTCTCGCGCATCGCTGATCGAATCTATTTTCACTTTGTTCCGCACGGCCACTGTTCCGCACAGCCGTCGTTGCTGTGCGGAACAGAGTGAAGAATAGATTCGAGCATCATCTGGACGCCGTCATCCTGCCAGGCTTCAGTGTCGTGGGACTAGACTCAGCGTCGGTCAGTTAAGACTTTTTTTTTATTATTTCGTGTATGTTTCTTTGTTCCGCTGAACTTTGTTTCTCAAATGCGGTTCTGCTGAACGTTTTTTTAAATGTTTTCTTACTAACTGTTTGTTAGCATTGTTTAGTTGTTGGGTTTATTTCGTCATGGCGTAGCGGCCTGACGGTGCTGTAGAGAGCGTGTTCGCACGCATTTGGTGGCGTCCCGTTTAGGGAATGCGCGGAGGAGTTGGTTTTTGTTTTTTCCGTGTGCGGCTGAGGCTTTCCGTCTTGATTAAATTTTTTATTTTTATTTTACCTTTACGTGTCGTCGACGTTTTTGTCTGACTCTCCACCAGGCGTGGACCTATCGCCTTGGCACCACTCGAACCTAAGTCTTTTATCTTTTTAACGCTATTTTCGTTAAGATCGGAGTTGGGTAATATTATTCTTAATTATTTATTTTTATTCCCTACCCCTCTCCATGACAATCTCTCCTTGTGTTTCGGACCGTTTCTGTGCCTTCACTTTTGTGTATTACGGAAGTGAAAGGAAATTCCCTGGTGATCTGTGCGATATGCGGTGAACAAGCCCTATCGTTTAGTTTGGGAAAGAATTGTATATAATATATCGATGATGTGGTGACTTTATATGTCTTACTAATATGACAGATAATAGTTAGTCGTGCTAGTTTACAGTGAAAGTTTTATAAATCGAAACAATACAACGTCTGTGCCTCTTCGATATTGAAGGTCTACTCGGCGTACTGATTTGATTAGATATGTTTCTCGTGGTTTCCTGTTCTTACAAAAAACATAAATAACTATTCAATACCACAAAATGCGTTTATAATTGATTACAAAACGCAGACAAAAATTCAAGAAAACTTTTTCACAATTTATAGAAGCGCACGGGTCGCTATGCCTGACTTAGGTCTTGCAAAACGAAGACGTCTTTTTCTGATATTGAGGCTTAAATATAGAACATACAAACAAAATACACACTTTCTCGACTTGCTTTGCGTGTAGACAACTATCATATCTATATTTTAACGAAAAATTAAAAAAATATAAAATGTGTTTTTTGAGAAAATCGATTTCAAAATTGGCACTTTTTGGTTTTCCCATAACATTAACGTAAACGTACCGCAAATGGAATTTTATACAGCTGATTGATTTTATAATATCTATAAAGAGCGTGTTTTGGGCTCTCCATAGACATAAAAAGTATCGACGTAACCCAAGTAGATCGCCAGTATTTAATTGTCAAAGTTCGTCAACAATTAACCGAGGGTTGCGTTTTTGACATTTTTACAGAAAAAAAGCAAAACGCCTAAAATATTTTATGGCATTAGAGCCATTTAACTGTGCTCACAAAGCGCTTTAAAAAATTTATTATAATGTGGACTGAAAATCCACGGCGGGAGATCGAGCGAAACATCCAACCCACGACGAATGTGAAAAACACTGTTTTCCGCCGCGGCCTCTTTTAAAATTCGTAAGTCGAAAACCAAAAATCCGACGAACTTGCTTTTTGTGGCTACTGCGTTTTTAGAGACGACCCCATAACATATATTGTTTTCAATGAAATTAAAAATTCGACCTTTTTTGCCTGC
This sequence comes from Ixodes persulcatus, assembly GCA_013358835.2. NCBI lineage: Eukaryota > Metazoa > Arthropoda > Arachnida > Ixodida > Ixodidae > Ixodes > Ixodes persulcatus. The sequence goes on from JABSTQ010010728.1 coordinate 114,293, forward strand.
ACGATTTGAGATGAAAACAAACAAATATATATATATATATATATACACTATAGTTTTGGTTGTAATGCCCTAATGTTCTAAGCTTAATACATTGTTTATATGAAGTGTCCCCATGCTTGGGAAGTGCCAACGTTTTGTTGTCATCACAAAAATAAAAGATTTAAAATATACAGCACATAAAAGAAAAATTCTCGGCTATGCTACTTTTTTATATATAATTGTACCCCACTACTTTTTGTTTTTACATAAGTTTAATTTTGGGTTTTTTAAAGGGGAGCGGGATCGGTCACTCGACCAACACGGGAAAGCATGCCGCCAGCGTTTGCCCGTTACGATTAAGGGGAAAACGAACGAATTGAACACAAGACTACGAATCAAGTTACCTTTAGCCGATTACTGTCCAGGATTGCAGATATTGTTGTAACTTTTGCTGCTATTGCACGCGCAGAACGAGCATGAGGCAACATGGCTTGAGTAAGCTTATCACTGCGTGAATCTGAACCCGAAACTGATCGGGAGCATGCCGTGTGGTGTTACTTTAGCCTATTGCTTTCACATTAAGCTGCCCTTCGAGGCGCTAGATTAAGAGAGGTGTCTAGCCTGCCAACGTAAATACAGAGACCACTTGTATAACAAAACTACTTGCAAACACTTTTTGTGTTCATCTAGTAAACAGTGGCAGTCACTTGCCTAATCCTTGTCAGAATATAGTAGAGCATATATACGAATCGGGTCGATAGGGTGGTTAGAGTAGAAAGTCGCGGAGCTGTTGTGTTGGAGTTGTTTGTGCCTTGTTATACTGCTGACATGTATGTGCCTGTAACAGTGTTCGGTATCTTGGTGGTGTGTGTGTTGTTGTATCAGTACTTGTATGTCTAGTAAGTAGTTGTTAAATAGTATGAGTTAGTGCATGAATATTTTTGTGCCATCTAGCGGTTACTACTACACTTCCTAGGTGGCACAAGCTGCCGCTTGATTCAATAAGCTAAGAGCAGTCCTGCAGCTATTGATTTACAAACAGCTGGCCTGGCTGGCCAGCTGTCCACAGGCCTTCCTACGTCCCTGCTTCTCAGTTCGATAACAATCGTAATAATTGTGCCACTCAGCCACCTAAATGCTCGTTTTGTGTCGAAGAGCTGCGAAGTGCAGGCACACACGCGCACGAATGGATATTCACGCCAGTAAAGGTAAACCCAAACTAAAAGATAGAGGAAAAAATGAAAGCCGTTTACAACTCCCTGTAACGCCGAATTAGAGCGCAGCTCTTAAGGAGAAGAAGGGAAGGGTAGTGGGGGGGTCACGTGACCTCGGGGGGGGCACGTGACCTCGGGTGGTCACGTGACCTTGGGGGGGGGGGGGTCACATGACCTCGGGGGGGGGGGGGGGTCACGTGACGATGACGTCATCAGTGACGTCCTCAGTGATGATGACGAGGACGAAGCGGATGCCGATGACGTCATCAGTGACGTCAGTGATGACGTTATCAGTGACGATGACAATGCGGATGCCGATGACGTCATCAGTGACGTCACTGATGACGTCATCAGTGATGATGACGATGACGATGCTGATGACGATGACGTCATCAGTGACGTCACTGATGACGCTGATGATGATGACGTCCCTGATGACGTCATCAGTGACGTCACGCGTCCCATAATGCACTGCGCGGTTACGCCGACGGCGACGGTGACGCCGACGCAAAGCCGGAAATGGGCGCCTAAGAGCTGCGCTCTAAAAAAATAGCGGTAGCGTTAATGCGAGTTGAACGCCTCTCGTCGGTGTCGACGAAGGCGCCCACACTCTTAAAAAAAAGGGTACTGTAGTATCCTCCTTAAGGGGGTAACTGACTTGCACACAGGGCAACCTCGTTTGGAGGTATCGTTACCCCCTGCATCGAGGGTGCAAACTTACCCCCTGGGTTAGGGTGCAACATTGCCTCCTTTTGGAGGTAACCTTAGTTCCTTTTGGTGTTAAAAGCGCATCCTTTATGGGTCAGCCTTTACCTCCTTTAGGGGGGAATTTCAACCCTTTTGAGAGGTAAGACGACGTAATTGAGGGCGCTGCTTTTACCTCCTTTTGGAGGGAACTATGATTCACTTTGGGGTTGAATGCACACGATGAGGAAAACAGAAAAAACGCTTAAGGTACAGGCGAGCTGGTGGATATTTACCATTTTGGAACTTAACCCGAGACTGGGGTAGAAAAAGGAAACTTAAAAGTAGAAGGGCAGAGACAAGTGAAGAAGAGAACGTCTCTTCTTCACTTGTCTCTGTCCCTTCTACAGCTCAGAAATCGCGAACTACGAAGAACAAACACGACAGAAAAGTGCTGTCCTGTCATGTTTGTTCTTCGTAGTCCGGGCTTTCCGAGCTGTTTTCCCCATCATGTATAACAGCAACCAACTGGCCCAGTTCACCACCTTATTACAGGTTAAATGCACACTTGATGGAATCACTTTGGAATCACATGACAATGTTTTATTGTGGCTGTCACAAACAAAATGGCATAAAAATCAATGGCATGACTAGACATCTTATAAAAGTTCTAAGATTAAACCACTAAGCGCAATAAAGGCATCTGGAACAACACTTTCGGGGCTCTAGTCGTAGCTAAAGATGAACTAGAGGCAGAATGCAACCAGGACTGCCTCAGCAGGCGACGCGGCTTCGAGATCTCCCTCCATTGCCGCATAGCTGGGCGCCTCAGGATTAATTAGGCTTGAGCTGACAGCCACCGGGTAGATTGCACTGCCTGCCTGGAACCAAAAAAATGTGGAAATCATGTGATATGAAGTTGAAACATATCATCCCCAATTTGAAGAAACTGTGAAGAAATATTAGATTTTTCTAAGGCGCATTTGGAGCATTTGATGGGCCACTGATTCCAGCATTATAAAGCATCGACCATACTTACCGGACGTGACCAGTTTAACTGTTGACTAACTACAACTGACTAAAATTATCACATGGCGGGTGGTAATCATAGATTAGTAAGCACTTTGTATTCACCGGTCATGTTTAAATTTGTCACCCCGATTTACTTAGGTGACTAACAAATCTTAGTCAAAGGTGTACAACTACTGTAGCAGGTTAGTATATACAAGTGCTGATTGTTGGGCGAGTTGGTATTGAACGTGAAAAAAACATGATTGCGCTTTAAGACAAGGACTGAGGAAGAACATACACCACAGAGCGCTACACCACATTAGCTACTCAGCACCACAGCAGATCCCTATGACCGCCAACCCTAAGTGCCGAACTTCGGAAAATATGCAAATATTTTTGCCGAACGAATGAAAATTGAATTTGTTTTATTCAGACATGAGAAGAACAGCACACAAGGACGAGAAAACATAAAAAGACCACGCCGAAAAAGACACACTCAAGCGCATTGTGTGTCTTACTCTAATTTATTTACTCGAAGTATACCCTCAATTTTCTCTGGAAAATGAACGAACACCACACACACAAATAAAATTAAAAAATCAAGAACCTCATTTCAATTGCCCAAATGCGAACACGAACATCAAAATAATATATCTGACTACGCATACCTGCAGTTGCGTCCAAGGTAGCAGGCATCCAGTACCCTCGACGAAATCACCCTACAAAGTTGACGCAGTAGGAAAGAAATATATTCAATCAACTTCAAATAATGCAAACTTAGCCATCTGACTCGCCTATTGCATGATCAGCTTTTAAAAATGCCTGCTCACACGCAAAAAAAAAAAAAGCCAAGACAACACTATAATTGCTAGTCTCTCTGCCGGCAACAACTTAATGACCTTATTCCGTAATATACTACTTTTACTGTTTGCGAAGCGCACGAATAATTTCTAACTGCCGAATGTCGAACTTCGGCAAATATGTAAATATACTTGCCGAAGTAATTTACCAGATTAAAATTGAATGTATGTCTTATTTAGACATGAGAAGAACAGCACACAAGGACGAAAACACACAAAAAAAGACACACTCAAGCGCCTTGTGTGTCTTGCTCTAATTCATTTACTGGAAGTATACCCTCACTTTTCTCTCGGAAATGAACGAACAGCACACACACAAAATCAACATAAAAATCAAGAGCCCCATTTTAAGTGCACAAACTGGAACAAGAAAATCAAAATAAAATATCGGACTCCGCTTACCTGCAGTAAGCAGTGTTAAGAACTGTCACGAGATGAGTCCAAGGTAGCAGGCATCCAGTACCCTCGACGAAATCACCCTACAACGTTGCCGCAGAACGAAAGAAATATATTCAATCAACTTCAAATCATGCAAACTTGAGTTATATCTAACTCGCCTACTGAATGATCAGAGTTTTAGAAATGCCTGATCACACGCAAAGAAAATGCCAAGACAATATAATTGCTAACCCGCTGCCTGTAACAACTTCATGACCTTATTCCGTAATATAATACTATCAATGTTTGCGAAGCGCACGAATAATTAGCTCAGACATTTCTATTCGGTATTTCAAGGTAACGTGACATTTTACCAAATTATTTATTAAACCTCGTTAAATTAAAAAAAAAACAAAAAAACGTTGATATTAAAAATCTGTGTTTAACACTGATTTTTACAAATATCACCGACATTGAGAATAAATCGCGCCGGTTGGCCGGTGCCGCCAATGAATGCCTGATCGACTACTGCTCTGCGGGGAAAAAACAAAATAAAACAAAAAACAACCACCTTATGAGATTTTCAAATATCTGATCAGATCCTCAATTTAACGTCCGACGCGACACACCAACGGCCCCAAAAAGAGGAAACCTCCTACCCCCTCACGCCTTAAACGTAGGCGACACCCGATTGAAAAGGCGTCTTGCTGCCCGGCTCGCCGAACCGCCGCTCTCCCCCTTCGTCCACCCGCACACACATACACCGGGAAAAGCTGCTGGCTAAGCCACTGGTTAGCGTATGTCAACCTTCTAAATGTGCGCTAGTGCAAGCGACAGTCATTCCTGTTCTTGCTCTTTATGAACTTCGATGGTCTAAACCGTGTCTGCGTTCGCGCCACACACTACTTTTATCGAACGCTCGACGCCTTCAAACGTGCCAATATGTCCGCCAACCCTTTGTCTAAGGAAGACGGCGGTCGCCTTCCCGGGCGGTCATAACCGACGCCAACTGCCGACCGCGCAGAACATTTCCTTACCTGCATACGGAGCACACGACTTGGATCTTCGACTGAAGTCAATGCAGCGCTCTCGGTGACCTCGTAAGAAGAGACTGAACCGAACAGAACAATAAAGAACGTTCCTGCACCGGGACGCCTCCGTCGAACGTTCGAGAAGAAACACCGTTATGCCGTCATGACCGGGCGCGTCGGCGGCGAAGGCGCGGACATTCTTCGGCCGGGCAGGCGCTCTCCCACGCATGCGCGAATAATCACGTGTCATACGAGGAGACCAATTAGCGAACTCGTTTGCGCCTTTCCACAGCCAATCGCAGCGCCCAGGCTTTGGCAGTGCAAAACAGGTGCACCCTCTGGGAGGTAATACATGCCACCTTGGGGCCCCTTCGCGGCGAACTTCACCTGGTAGCACCGCATTCTTCGTGTTTGCTGCGCTCGAGGAGGTAAAAGCGGAGCGCTTTACCCCTGGGCGGGAGGAGGGTGGTAAAGGCGGTCTGTTACCTCCTTTTGGTCCCCTTTTTTCTAAGAGTGCAGCGATTGATCGCCGCATACGACAAGCATACGTTGTGTTCAATAAACACAGCATGCCCATTCCTCGTGTAACGATTTCATTTTTGAGCGTTCTCCGCCGGTGGTGAAAATAGTCAATCTAGCGAGATGCCGTCGGGGGCGATCGCGGCAATTCCGGCACACACGCTGCCGTCCTTGCAGGATATAGGTAAGGTACCGGTGTCCGAAGACGGACTTTTAGAGTCTCTGAAGGCGGTTGGAATACGTCGAATAGGCGTACGCGCTCTATTCTCTCACTCGGCCGAAAAGCCGTGCTCTTCGCTAGGCCTTACCGGGGAATTCGAGCCTCGCTAACCGGCCGCCACGTTGCTTTAGGGGGTGGTCGAATTGGACTACCTGCTTTTTGACTACGTGTGAGTTCGTTATTTTTACCCTGGGGGTCATTATATTTGGGACAACTTTCTGCCACCTCAAAGGTGGTAGAAACCCTTTTTCTTGGAATGTAGTGTGATTTAAAAGGCCCGCTTTTCGCTCATCATTAGGTGTAAATAAAAAAATATCTCCCTGACTGTGGTCATTCTTCATAACCGCTAACCACTACATATTTAAAGGATCAGTGAGCACAACAAAAGGAGGCTTTAAAAGATTCTTGCGACTGTCATGATGATGCTGCCCCATTTCTCACGTTGTCGTTCAGGGACACCAATTTCCGGTACGTCAAGAGTAGAGCACAGAAAGCAAGCCTTCGGGTGAACTTCTTTGGAAACTATTTCAGATTCCCCACAGAGGCCTAAGAAAAGCCAATATGACACCAGGTCTGTCGCAGCTTTTTCAACTTTCTGGACCCTGGCGCAACCACCAACAGCACGGTCCTGCCAGGATCGTGCCAATAGACCGACCTCACCAGAAGTTGCCGGACGCCACCACTGCCGTGGTGCATTGTGGTACCTGTAGTTCTCGCCGATTTTCCTGCCACGTCAATGCGCGTTGTACGCCCGGCGTTTGGGAATTTTTTTTTCGGGTTAGCATGATACTTTTAATCGGGTGCTTACTTACGGGTTTCAATGGATGGCGTCACCAGTTGTGTGCCAGGATGCTCAAATAACAGCACAAGGCAAAATGTCACCGGGTTGTATGTTTCCAGAAAGAAAGAAACCCCTCAAAAGAATAGCTAAGGAAGGTTAAAAAGAAGCCGTACAAAGCAAAAGAAAAAATAGCTTTTTTTTCGTTTTGTTTTGCAATATGCTTCATAAATGATTACCATTCCATTACACGTTAGCTGAAGAGTGTAAGTTTACAGGGCACGAGATAGCGGGGCGTGCACAAGTATTTCATAGGTTGGAATCTTCCTGAGCACTCGCTTCGTAGCGGTCAATCTGTTGATCTAACTCAATCGGGACCTCCGCATGGTTTTGCGGCGGCCGTTTTTAATACATTTTGTTCTCTATATACTTCAGAGGTTAAAATTGTTATTGCGACATGTTTCAAGTAGAACTGCGTTTCAAACAATCAGTGCAATAAAAATAAAAGTAGGGATTCCCAAAATTCATCACTGAAAAAAAAATATTTTCCGAAAGTTGTCTTAATTTCTTTTTAAACAAAACGTTGATGACACAGCATAATGCTTTTTAGAAGTGAATCAGTTACAGACAAAAAGGTAGCAAATGAACTTCACACACGTTGTGGTTTTTTATTATGCCACAAATTGATTTTGGCTGTTCTTGATCAATTCTGCATTAAAACCAATGGCGACCTCAGAAGAAAGCTTCCATTGTCGGGCGACTATTAGCGTTCGGAACTTCCGCAGAAAAATAAAATTTGAATAGAAACTTAAAACGAGAACTCATCTCCACCCAACGATTTAAGATATTTTGCATGATGGCTTCTTTTTGACACATGCGAGCTATTACTACGGGTCAGGCATGGTCTTTCTGAAGCTCCTTTCTTTTTCTTGTGCAGCTTATAGGTACCCTATCGCACTGACTATCAACGAGAATGAAATGACTTTTAAAAAATATTTCTCCCCACGAAGTTTTATTTAGGTTTTCTTACTTCAATGTCCATTAAACCTTAAGCATAATCCTGACCACTTTCAAGCTCAATTTTCCTCCGACACATTTGATGCTGTTTCACCTAACCGATGGTAACACGAATGCTCATGTTTTTTGTTATTAAACTAAATGTTACATGTTTCCAAGTTCATTGAGACGTCCGTTCAGTCAGGATGCTCGAGTGGTGGCGCCGTTTTTTTTTCTCGCGGCCGCAGTGGGATTACCGCGTGAACACAATTGGCACAGGTACGAAGAAGCAGACGACGAAGAAGCAGGCGACAAAGCGATTCTGAAGCGATAAGACGACTGGAACTGCTTTTCTTTCTGCGCTTGCTGACAAACAAAAGCATAAAAAACACGATCTCATGAAGTGCCGACACGCAGGAGAATCCAAGCTGATACCGGGGCGTCCCAAAGGATGATGAACGATTGCGTACGCGCACCACTGTCCAAAGCAGCCGGGAAGACGGAAAGCGATGACTACAACTAGCAGGACGCCGACATCTCTTCCGGAATGCATACCCCTGCGCAGGTCGCTTGGTGGCATCGGTCTCTTCCGTACATAATGAAAAAATTACACTATCTTCCCGAGGGAAACCATGGGGTAATGTGGAGCATCGCGGATCGTTATTAACGGTGTTATTAACGGTGTTAGTAACGTTGTTAGTAGCGTTGTTAACTTGCGTGTTATTACGTTGTTAACATGCGTTGGTTACCACACATCGCGTGAACGTTGTTGGAAACTCCGCGATGCTCCGCATCACCCCATGGTTCTCCTCGGGAAGATGGTGTAATTTTTTTAATTGCGTAGACAAAGGTGAAACGGTTAACGAAGGTTGTTATTGAGCAGCGTCTAGTACTTGAGGTGTGCACTTTGCTTTGATGAGGATGGCTTTGTGGTCGCTGAAGTGAACCGTGAGGGGATCTTGGTGCAGTGGGTGGATCTTGAAATTGGTGAAGACGTGATAAATGCATTTGCCGTGAATGGTAGTTGACTCGACCCGCGATCAACGAGTCTTTACACGACACACACACAACGTAGTCGTTGTAGTCAGTCTTGCTCTTGCCGTCGGCGTTACTGTCGTCGTCGTTGCTGGCGTCAGCGAACTCGTTGCAAAGAACTGACAGTGCGTTGGTCCGATGAGTTTCGTTACGGATGTTGCCGATGCGCGTGAGGTTGTTGTCGAACCAAATTCTATCACACACCTTGCAACTGTGTCCGAAGCTCCGGTCCAGGAAGTCACGTTTGAAGCGAGTGTCGGGCTGCGCGTGCTGCTTGGCTCGCGCCGCCGCTTTCGCTGAGCGCTCGCGGTCGCGTGCAGCATCGGGAGCAGCCTCTCGTTGTTGACGTTTACACGCGGCTTCCCGTTCTCGAAGGTCGGGTTCCGCCGCTCGCATCGTACGTTTACGTTGAACTTCACGGTCCCGAACCTCAGGTTCTGCTGCTCGACGTTCACGAACCAACGCGGCTTCCCGTTCTCGAAGGTCGGGTTCCGCCGCTCGCTTCGTACGTTTACGTTGAACTTCACGGTCCCCAACCTCAGGTTTTGCTGCTCGACGTTCTCGAACCACCGCTGCTTCACGTTGTCGTCACTCTAAAAAAAAAGGATGTAGTGGGTACACCCACAGGGGGTGTAAGTGCTGCCACATATACTACACCCATAAAGGTGTACAAGTACACCTCTAGACAAGGTGCATACATACACCCTTTTTCAGGGTGCATATGTGCACCCTTTTAGACACCTTCAGCATTCGGGGGTGCACAGATACACCCCATATTGGGGTGTGTCACTACTCCTTTATTTCACCCTCTCTGTCGTTTCAGTGTGCAGGTACACCCCAATTTAAGGTGTACAAGTATTCCCTTCTCTACACCCACGCAATTATTTGGGAGTAAAGATACACCCACCAACAGGGTTTACTATTACACCGTTTTCTACAGCCACCCCGCTCATAGGGAACATAGATACACCTCATTCAATGGTGTACCATTACACCTCTTTGTGCACCCGCCTCAAGGAAACCTGTAAAAAATGTACGCACCCAGGTGGTTGCAAAAAGGCAGGTAAACAGACACAAGGGATTGTTTTCAAATCTCCTAGAAGTTTATTAGACAGCCTATTCCGTAAACAAGTACAAACGTGCAAGCAATCCGTGATATGTAAAGATGTACAACGAAGCTGTTACACAACTGAGAAGATTACTTAGCAAACAAGAACCGGGTGATTCTTAGGTAGTGTCTATTCTCCCAGCAGCCGGCAGAATTATTTACCCGAAATTCTGCCGGCAGTCGCCACTCATTATTGATACAACCACTTCATCGAACAAAGTTTCATAGACACGCGATGTTTCATAGACAGCTTAGATTAACTTTTCTATATTAGCTTCTCTTTTTTTTGTAATGAGCCGCCCTACACTATATGCGCGAAGTGACATGTACGGGTGGCAGAGGTGGGGTAATTTTTTTGTAATGAGCCGCCGCAGACTGTCGCCACGAAGCGACGTGAACGGGTGGGCTGGGTCGGTGAGCACGCGCCTCAGAGACACACGCGCGACGGAATGTTCCTTCAGCGTACATTTCACGTAACGAGTGACGATGAAACGTGTCTACAAAACGTGTATCAACGAAAAGTTGTCCATGCAACGCGTTTTCACAAAACGCCGGGAGAATAAGAAAGCCAGTATTCTACCTGCAGTTATCACCTGATTGTGGGCGACTAATGGCAGGCGACTGCCAATAGAATTTCGGGAAAATTGCTCTCCTGGCTGTTAGGAAATAGACACTGTCTAATTTTAGAGGTAACCCGGAACGGAAGGGTCAATTGCTGCAAAGGAGTAGGTGGCAGCGCACTTACGATAAAAATACCGGACTTAAAATATGTAATCTGAGATGTCGACACGGGCTCACTGCAGAACAACCACATAAACACAAAAACGAAAAGAAAGGGGTCTTCAAAGATTCAACACAATGTGGCAGAAGCAGTAATTTGCCAAACCGAACAAACGCATCACATGAATTCCTTGGGCTTCTTTGAAGAAATCGCTTGTTGCCGATGTACGAGTAGGACTTTTCAAACACTGGAAGCCTTTGTGCACTCGAATACGTTGTCGCGGACGAAATCTCCGGCAGCCCCGCTGGTCGCAGCACAGCACACAAGAAACTAGGCCGGGAATCAGACATTCCGGGATCGGAAAGAGCTACCTCGTCATCCGCGAAACCTTTATCACATGATCACACTCCTAGCCATTACCCGCACCCAGTCAGCGGAGTAAAGCGATAAAAAAAGCCCCCGGTTCATTGGTCCGGCGACTGCGCAGCTTCTTCCACGCTTTCAGCTTAGGGAGAGAAAGAAAAGAGGAGTATACGTGTCACAGTCGCCCCCGCCTGGAGGTTAGAGGCGGGATTCCCCCTTGACGGTTTGCCCGCCGGCCCTCTACAACAACTGTGGACAACATTTATTTTTGTTGAGGCCGGTCAGCCCGCGCGGTTGGCGCGTGTGCCCAAGTCGGGGAAGAACGGAATGAGCTCAGGCGGACACATAGAGTTTGAACAATGAACAATATATTTACTTAAAAACAAAATAGAAATTTAAATTCCAAGGTTTGGCACAAATGCAAACAACACACAACAAAAAGAAAACCCCAAAGCTCCACACGGAGATTCAACCAAAAGAAACAACAAGGAAAACGGTTGGCGCTCTACAGCAATACAAAATAAAGACAATGAAATCAAGCAACAAAACCACGGACGGAGAGCAAGTAAAAATAAAACGTCCGCAAAAGTAAAGTCCGAAGTGTACGGACGGGTCTCACTCAAATTTGGTGTCGAAGGGGATCGTCGGGCTCTCGGCGGTGGTGAGCTGGCAGGAAGACGGCGGCGGTGACGATGAAAAAGACTCAGAAGATATCGCGTTGCCGGGCCGCCATTCGCGCCGACTTCACCCCGCAACCACGAACGTCTTGCCTCCTTGAAGACCCAAAAAGCTCTCTCCCGAAACTATGCGCTCCCCACGAAAACCGCCCCAACCGTCCCTCTCCACGGCGACGTATTTCCCGCCTTTGTCGGCGCCGAAGGCACCCGCGAGGGGAAAAAAAAGAAGAAACAAACAAAACCGGCTTTGGTTTTCCCGTTTGTGGTCGCCGCAACGCGAGGCGGCCCACCGAAAAGGCAAATTGTCGAAGGGACACGGCGAGCAGCACAAAAACACAAAGAAAAAGATCGCGGGAGAGTCGGCCGGCGCCAGAGTTTGCGACAATACGAAAATAGCAGCTCCTTCAAGGCCAAAAGAGGCTGTCCTTGCAAAGGCTTATCTTCAGGGTTATCCCAACAATGAACCCAACGAGAGGTTTGTCCTATTCGACCCAAAGTTAATAGTACAGTGGATGCTACCCGTGGCCTTGGCCTTCAGGCAGGTGCCGTGCTCTGCCTTATCTCTAGCTTGGAGACTGTAGTCACGTGATCCTACCCGGAGACCCGATTGGCCTAAAACAAGCATAGCGTCCACTCTACTGTCAATACCGAGTGAACACGACAGCTCCATACTTTCTAAGAAACTGCCCGACCCAAAAAGTGACCCCCAAGTGGGAATCCAAGCACAAGGTGATGGGGGTGCGTGGCTAGCGTGGCGGTGCACTAATACACCTAGAGGTTTTAAGGGAGAGGAGAATGCTCATTTTTGGTGTACAAGTACACTGGCTGGGCAACGGAGGGTGCATCTTTCAGAAAAAGGGTGCATGTGCACCTGATACACCCGACTACACCCTTTTTTTCTTAGAGTCTATAGTTCAGCATCCGCCGCTCGACGTTGACGAATGGACGCCGCTTTTCGCTGCCGTAGTTCAGGGTCTGCCGCTCGCTTCAAGCGTTTTCGCTCAGCGTCGCGTGCCCTTCGCTGCGCAGCTTTGTCTTCAGTGGACGTAGCGTTGCTGTTAGTTTGTGGGGTGGTGCTGACGCTTGCTTGCGCCAACCCACTAACTGACTGGACTGTTGCTTCCATCACACTTTATCGGAAGAACGGAGTGAAGTGGATTCAACAGCGCTGAACTGAACGCGCTCAGCGCGCTACCGCTGCTTATATTCACACTTGAAGGAGAGGAGACTAGAGGAGGAGAGTTGCGCATGCGCGCGCGGTGTGAGTAGAAGCGAACGCACGCGAAGTGCACGCAGCTGGTAGAGAAAGAGAGCGGAGAGAGTAACGCGCAGCTGTTGGAGAGAGGGAAGGAGGAGAGTTGCGCATGCGTAGTGTGAGTGCGGACTACGACGCCGCGGGACATAGACCCGAGCAAGAGATGCTCCGCATCTAAAACACCTTGAGACTAGGAATATAAATTGGGACAACAAAACATCAAGAATGTGATATGTTGCCCACTTTCTTCCCTAGTCTCAAGTTTTTTTTACTATGATCGTTCACCAGCTTGCCTACGCAGTAACAATTATTCTAGTTCCGCAGCGGAAAATGAAGATCCTTCCAAGTTTTCATTTAATTTTTTTTTAATAAAATTTTTTTTTTTAAATTATAATAGCCATAGCTGCGTAGCTCAGTGAATCCCAGACATGCTGGCGCTACTCGTTAAGCAAACTTTCTGCTCATTTTAACAACCTCATGCTTAGAGAAAAGCTAATTCATTCTAACTCGTTACAGAAAGTAAATGCTGAATTAATGGAACTTTTACTGAAGCAAAATGTAATTAAAATATGAAAGAGCAGAAATGAAATATACGTGACTACAAGGAATGAATTACTTGCAACACGTTTCATTCAAGCATTTTAGCTTGGGGACGCATCGCGCTTCCTTTTCACTCTTCTTTCACGTCAATTCATTGCGGTTACTTTTATAGACGCTTTACAGCAGCTGTGCATGGGCGCCGCCATAACTGACCTTCAGTTTTTGATCCCTCTTATTCCGTTCTCTTGACTTCATCATTTCCACAGCAGGACAGGTTATTGCCATTTTAAGTGTTACTGTGTCCTTCCCCCCAGCATAGGCCGTTGTGGAGACTCGTCAACGCCCGCTTCAGTGGCTCGGCATCTCGGTAAGACAAGAGAAGGGCGGCTATGGCGGCTCAATCTGGCGCGTGTGTAAAGCGTCTATATCATATTCTAATGCGTCTGAAAGTAAACCATGTAATTCTTTTGACGAGCTAGGTCGCAAACCTCATTCACTCTTTGTCATTGGGAAAGGAATTAAGAAAGACTTACGAAAAGTGTTGCGGGTGCATCGCCGTGCAGCATCCACTCAGGAAATTTAAGGCGTGTAGACATAAAAGTTAAATTCTGTAGATTTCGTTTTCGGATTCAAACAATAGTCGAAGAAATAATCATATAATACAACATGTTTATATGTTATATATATATAAAATGCATGAAACGCCGTTCATAACTGAAAAAAAGAAAATACTACGTAAAAATCAAAAAAAAAAGTTTCCTATGGAATATGGGACACATTGGATAAGTTAACAGTACGACTGCGATCTTTATTTCAATTCACGTCATTCTTTCCATGCGCACCGCAGGTGGCGTTGAGTGCGGGCGTTGAAGATCTTGATCCAGCGTTACCAAATGTTTGGATTCTGCTACAGAAAACAATGATATTTTATTAGAGACGTTTGTAACGGCATTGTGTAAAAAGCTAGTGTTTCTACTTCGGTGCTTCAGGGACACTATCAATTAAGGATATCAACCCTGATTATGTCTATTCACGTTTATTATCTTTATCTAAACGTGGCTTTATTATACAAAATGTAACAGGCATAATGTCCCCATACATGAATGATAAATTTTGATATGTTTTAATCTCCTAAAAAGTTTACTCTACTTAGTGCTCTAGGTAAAATTTTCATAACTGAACTTTTTCTTTGTTACTCACATTTTTAATAGAAGCCACCATAGCCGAGATGGCCGAGCCTATGCCCGTAGCCGAGGCCATAGCCGGAGAGTCCATAGCCATAGCCAAGGCGGTGGCCATATCCGAGACCATAACTGTAACCAAGACCATGGCCGTAACCGAGGGTAGAAACAACTGGAGCACGGTGAACGGTTGAGTAGGACGAGGTCAAAGGGGCAGCCACGGAGTAGCCACCGTAGCCGAGGTAGCCAGCAAAGGAGCAGGTGGCCAGGGCCAGGACGAGAACGCAACGGAACTGCACAAAAATATGGCGAGGTTGAACGTGAGAAGGTGGTTGCAATATCACAATAGTGAAATTATAGGCATAGTAGGAAGAAAATGTGCCCTAGTTTGTAATATCGATATTGTCTAATCATATAATATGGAAGGGCATAACTAGTAGTTAGTAAATATTCGTGTCTTAGAAATCGCCGGAACCAAAGAAAAGCTTCGAGAAGCGCCTAGTCTGGATGGCTCGAACTGCTATTTTGGATATAATAAAATGAACGTATCACGTATTAATTTGGTTTGAAGCAATCAATTCACCACAGTTCTCTGAAAGTAGCAATAAATATCATTTTAGGGCCGACTTATTTTGAACAAAATGCTCTGACTACCTTGAAACGCAGCACAAAACCAATCGAATGTAAACGTGTTAATTTTGTCTTTGTCGGTACTCAGATTAGATATGTCGTACTGTTTAAAAATATAGCCTATGAGCCACCAAGCTAAATAGTGATCGTGAAATGCTATGAAAATACCTATTATATATACGTGAGATCAGGTTATTGAATGATATAGTATAGCTTTACAACATTTTCTTGAGGCTGACTTTTGGTTGAAAAGTGCTGTCTGTGAATATTGAACATGATCGCTAAAAGAGAAATTTCCAAACATTGGGGAAGCGTATGTTTTCGTAAAAGTATTGCCGGCAATTTCCCATACTTCACACCGTTTTATTATTAAGGTATTTTGTTTCTTTTGGAAGTTCCACAATATCTTCAGGTGCGTATATTCACAATTGTAACGGCGAACATTTGCTTGAGAGCATTCAATCCAATAAAAAATCTCACCATGGTTGAAGGAATTATTCTTGCTGAGGAAGCTCGAACTGATGGAATGAGCTTAGAATGTGCTTCTTATATACTGCAAATTCCGTGGCTTTTTTCTTGTATATTTAATGTTCGAACTTCGTTTAAAAGATTACGCCCGTACCTTTACTACTCTTAGAGCAGAAAATCATAAAAGAAAAGGCATTGCAGATTGGGTGTGCTTAACAAAATATCCACGCGCTATTTTATTTTTATTGCGATTTTTCTTGAATTCCTTTGATGTGTCTTCATAACACAACATAATTTCAGCTGTTGTTTTTTTTTTTTATAAAACCATGCTAAGTGTTCATAAACTTGTCTGGGCTGGTTCGCTAAGTCGAAATTCAAATGCAACGCACGTCACGATTTAGCTGCAGCGTGTTATAAAAAATAAAAAGTAAACTCTCAGCGCATTTCTGCATTTGTAAGTTCCTCGTCACTGTAGCTTGAGCACAAAGGACAGGGGTTTAAAAAAAGACATCCTGCTGTTTTCATGAAAAATTTAACGAATCAATCAAAGCTTTGCGCACAAGCATCAAGACAGACATTTGCTTGGATAGTGCACGCATTCCACTCCCCATTTTTTCGTGTACGTGTATTTAGAAATAAAATAATCAAATCAAACTGAATTATTAATTAGTTTTGTCACAAAGACAGTGTGCAAGACAACACGGCACCTGGGCCCCTCCATTTAGAATAAGGGGCATTCTTATTTAGAACTGCAATATCTCCATTCTCCTTCAAACATTCTCAGCTATAAAATATCCGGTAGTTTCGGTAATTATTTTAGGCCATTCTCATAGAATTACCGAGAACATATTTGGAACGATGCCGCTGTATCTGCATTGAAAGACGATTTATTTAATGGCAGCGCAACCAGTTTCTTGGCGTTCCAGAGTGAAAGCTGTTAATAAAACGGAGTTTGTTCGATTTGTCATTCAAATATCAGTGACAGCTGTATCCCCACAAATCGTAGTTAACGAGAGAGTTTGAAAATCAAAATTTCTAGACACACGGCTTGACCTTCTCACCTTGTGATTGAATGGGTTGAGAAACTAAGGAAGCGGAGGCAACTAAAGCGCGCGGGGACGTCAGAACGCTGAGCTCTGACTGGAATAATTAGTGGGTAAACGAAACAGCAGCTGGTTTTGTCTCTACTCACACTACGAACACGTTCGATTCACAAACACCGGCATTTAGTCATACGCGTTCGCGTTCGAAAGCGTTCGAATATTAAATTGAGTGAAAAGAAGCTAGACTGGCGTCTACCCACTAATCAGTTCAGTCAAAGCTCGGCGTTCTGTCGTCCCCTCGCGGTCTTGTCTCCTCCTTCTCCCTTGTTGCTGGGCGCATACAGCGTTCACCTTTAAAGGGACAATGAAGACGATTTTATTTAATTTTTTTAAATGGTGTTTTTATGCTTCTTGGGAACATAGCATGCTGCCCAATTTTTTGTAGACATTTGTGACGCGTATTTCTGTGCCTACGAAACAAGTAAAGAAACCGAAACTGAACAATCTCCATTCTCGTTTCTGGGCCCCCGAAAACGGAGGTGACGTAGGGAGTGACGTCAACTGTGAATAGTTGGTATCGGTAGTATTTAGGAGATCGAGACTCTGGTTACCGCGGTGGATTATAGCAGCGCGGTGGCGCGGTTGGCGCGGTCGTTTCGCCGAAGCTGTCAACATGGACGGCAATGCCGCTCTCGCGAGCGAGTTCGAGCTTCCGTTCAGTGACCGAACACTAACGGAACGGGAGTACGCGGCGGCCCCCGACGGAGACCGCCCAGCCAGCCGGACCGAGCGGCCCGCATGCCGAAGGACGGACGAGGGGAAGATGCCGAGGGGAAAGCGACAGCGATCCGGCCGTTCCGGGATCCGATTCCTCCGCGGACGTCCTCTTTTCGTCGTCTAAGAACACGAACAGCAACCCACACGTGAAAACTAGCGTCGCCCGAACGAATACTGGTCTTCAGTCGACCGTTAGAACAGCCATCTACATCTACCATTTTGCAGAATCCTTCGAGAACCGTGTTCTTTTTTTTATATTATTTTGTTTGCCCATAGTTGCTCGTTGCCCGTTTCGCATCCAGCGTAGCAAAGAAAAAAACAATTCTGCTGCTTTATTTACGGTTTAGTAATCATTTCCGGTCCGATTTATACTTTTCGTGGTTATTCGAGCGGACATTAGAACAGTATTCCTAAAAATCGCGAACCAAAACGTGACCGAGGGCACGTTTCTCGTTTCGACCAATCGCTGACGCGTCTTTTGTGACGTCGCGCTTCTTGGCCCCGCATCGGTCACGTGAGCTCCGCTTCTCCTGGCTTCTCCCGTAACTCTCGGGGCGTCGCCCCAGTCGATCCCGGTACGATTATTACCGCGACTGTTTAATTGATTTGCGCGGCACACAAGCGCCGGTTTCGGCTGAAATTCGGGCAACGTGGCCTGAGACATGCCTGGAACCAAGTTCAATCGCCAAAAAGATGCCCGAAATTCCCTTCATTGTCCCTTTAAAGGGATTGTCCGGCGAAATTTCGTGTTCGAGAAAACGATTGAATATCATTGTATTGACTCCAAACGCATCGTCCGTGCGATATCTGAATCTCATATACCCCCCGCGTGAGTAGTTGAATTTTAAACTGTTCCATCGCATCCTAACGTCAACGGTGCCTTCGTTGGCAACGTCGAAACTCTGACGCCACAAAACGCAAAGCATGCATTTGAGCCTTGTTGTTTGCCTGCGTGTGAATTCCCCAGCGTGCTTAATTTTTGTTGTGCTCTGCTTGTTTCGTTAATGGGTGAAATCTCTTTTCGCCGTTTGGTGCCACAACCACCGGAAAGCACCTACGACCCGCGAGATGTGTAGTGCCGAGCAAAATGGATCGTCGCCGTGCGAAGAGAGCCCTGGGTTCTCGTCAAGATCGAAATCCCACTTATTCAGCAATCATTTCACAGAAGAGATCTACGAGTTGAGCTCTAAGCGGACAGAAGGATCGTAAGCTGAGGTATGTGCTGGGCCTACGATATTCGACTACGTTCACCCACTTCTCACCCAAATTGGATCAATCAGTTTTATTATGCAGCGAAGTCAGAACGAACAGCTGGGCCATCAAGAAACGATGCCAATATTCATATATAAATTTATATAGCTCGCGTGCAGCCCGATCATTTTTGACCCGCGTGTGAACCCGGAGCGTGACTACGATTCACCAAGCTTGTCCGGATCAATAGACGATTTAGAGATGTTACATGCATTTTGAACGGTTCACCGTTGGCCTTCGACACGCGGGCATCGACTCTGAAACAATGACCCGCAGCCGCATCACCGATCCAGTGAATTCGCCAAATTGTGGGAGATACCTACAAGTACGTATAAGTTAGAACTCTGAGATGTCCCTCCTACTCGGTTCTTTCAAAACCACCGATGTTCCTAACCTGCAGTAGCCAGTATGAAGAAACGAGGTAAATTGACCTGGTATCAATTTCCTCTGAAACGTGTCGCGGGTGATAATTTTGGAACAACACAGAAAGAAAACAAAATTGTCAGAGGTTTTACACTGACGTTTTCTATGTCACCGATATATACAGGGTGTTATTTTTTATTCGAAACAGATTTGTTTAAAAAAAGCCGTGAAAGTTACACTTATGCCGCTTGTGGAGGTGAGTTATACGGCCAGGGGGACATATTATAGTGGGCTAATCGTAATGATCAATCGGCTAATTAATTAAAATTCGTTAATTAACTTTTTAATTAATAAAAATAGACATATGGTTTCAATTAGAAACTTGCTCAGCGTCATCGAAAACCCCTAAATCAGTCATACTCAGAAAGACTTTGAGCGCGTGAGAAGCGTAGTAGTGCACCAAAGTTACCACTCGTGGAGCAGGTACAAGGCTGGGACTAGATAAGAGACGGAAAAATCGCGCGGGCGCCTAATCGCAGCCTCTAGCTTTGTACCTGCTCCAAGTATGGTAACTTTAGTGCACTACTACGCTTCTAACGCGCTCAAAGTCTTTCTGAAAATGACTGATTTAGGGGTTTTTGATGACGCTGAGCAAGTTTCTAATTGGAACCATATGTCTATTTGTATTAATTAAAAAGTTAATTAACGAATATTAATTAATTAGCCGACTGATCATTACGATTAGCCCACTATAATATGTCCCCCTGGCCGTATAACTCACCTCCTTAAGCGGCATAAGTGTAACTTTAACGGCTTTTTTTAAACAAATCTGTTTCGAATAAAAAATAACACCCTGTATATATATATATATATATATATATATATATATATATATATATATATATATATATATATATATATATATAACGGGCATGGTGGCGGGAGGCCGAAGGCGTGGGTATATAACTGGGAAGAAAAAAACCCTCGGTGAAAACAGCAACAACGGACGATTTAATCTTCGACGTTTCGGCCGGAGTCCGGCCTTCGTCAGGAAGCTATATATATATATATATATATATATATATATATATATATATATATATATATATATATATATATATATATATATACAGGGTGTTTTTTTAAGTTTGACAGATTTGTTCAAAAAAAGCCGTGAAAGTTACACTTACGCCGCTTGTGGAGGTGAGTTATACGGCCAGGGGGACATATTGTAGGGGGCTAATCGTAACGATCAGTCGTCTAATTACTTAAAATTCGTTAATTAACTTTTTAATTAATGAAAATAGACTAATGGTTCCAATTAGAAATTTGCTCAGCGTCATCGAAAACTCCTAAATCAGTCATTTTCAGAAAGACTTTGAGCGCGTGAGAAGCGTAGTAGTGAACTGAAGTTACCACTCGTGGAGCAGGTACAAAGCTAGAGGTTGCGATTAGGCGCCCGCGCGATTTTTCCGTCTCTTATCGAGCCCCAGCCTTGTACCTTGTACATATATATATATATATATATATATATATATATATATATATATATATATATATATATATATATATATATATATATATATATATATATATATATATATATATATATATATATATATATATAGGAACAGCACCTGGGATAAAGAAAACGCACTCGAGAGAAATATGTTAAAAGATATTTGCCCTTAAAGGACACATGAAAAGAAAAAAAAAAATTTTTTAAACGGCTTAGATGGAAAAAGGATGTCATAAAACGATTTTACAACGAAGAAAAAAAAATTTTTAGAGCTATATTTACGGCGCAATACGAATTTGTAGTTGGCGCCCACGGGCCCCGCGGAAAAGTGGCCCATATTTATCACGTGACTGGCCCTTATTTATCACGTGGTGCCTGCGCTCTTTCGAAAGCTTTCTATGGTTTTTGAAAAATACTTATTTTCTTCATTTTTTTGTTGCACTTATTTTGTAACAGAATATTTTGACTTTTGAGAAACTTCAAGTATAAGAAAATCATCACTTCCGTTTTGACGCTTACGAAACCAAACAAAGTCCGCCATTTTTTCTGCGAAGGGGCGCGGAGCTGACGGACGCGGTCGGTGCGGTGTTGTTTTTGACATGCCGGTTCAACGAAAGCGACGCCGCAGCTCGACGAAAGGCTGCAGTTCTCGTGATCGTGACCAGGAGGATTTCAGCAAACATGCGGTACCGGCGGACGAGCATTTGAGAGCGATCTGGCTAGAGGCGATCGGGCGTACGCCTGGCACGTCTGGCGAGAAGAATGTCCGGGTGTGCTCTCGTCACTTCGCCCCGGAGGCCTTCGAGCCACGCAGCGAGCGAACCCAACGCGTGACTTTAAAGCCAAATCGCATCTCGTCACTGGACAAATCTAAACGATTTGTCGAGTGACGAGACGGGCGACGAGAACCCGCTGTCGTGCGTCGAGGCAAACCGCACGAGAAGCGTATCGCTGGCCTCGGAGCTTTCCGCGGGGGGGTTCGCTGGTCTGCGAGGCGTGTCTTCGTAGAGGCAAAGCCCGAGCTGCCTGCTCCGGTCGACGAGTCTGCGCTTCAACTCGGGATCTATCGTAAAAGACGTGGAGCAGACTACCACCGCTTCCACGACCAGCACACAAACCCAACAACCAACGTTGCCAACAACACAGCGCGCGCCGAAGTTGAACGGAAGTGACACCTTGTTTAGCCGAGCAGCCAAGCCAATCCAAGCGGCTTACCTCTCCTCCCCGCGGAACGCACAGGCGCGAGAGAGAAAAGTGGAAAGGAGGCGCGTTACACCGCGCTTGACAAAAAATCATCTTGCGCCGTAAATATAGCTCTAAAAATTTTTTTCTTCGTTGTAAAATCGTTTTATGACATCCTTTTTCCATCTAAGCCGTTTAAAAAAAATGTTTTTTTCTTTGCATGTGTCCTTTAAGGAGATGGTCGTCCAAGGTCGCCAAAAAAGTTGTGTCTGCAGATACGTTTCGGGCCTGGTCGGCTTTTCTTCAGTCCGAGAAAGAACACTTCCTTTTCCTTTTCTTTCAATCAAAGAAAAAACGGCCGCAAAGAAGAAGTAATTGAAAAAATGCTTACCGTTTAGCAGGTATCTACTACACTATATTCTCGCTTAAAAGTTTAATACATCCCGATAAAAAAACAGTAAATAGTATTGAAGTAATTAAATATAGTATTATTAACGCCATTATTATCACAAAACCAGTTTTTGGGACATGCCCCAAAAACTGTCCAACCACAGGTCCCAAAACTGGTTTTGTGATAATAATGGCGTTAATAATATTATATTTAATTTCTTCAATACTATTTACTGCTTTTTATCGGGATATATTAAACTTTTAAGCGAGAACTTGGTTTAGTAGATACCCGTTAAACGGTAAAAATTTCCAATTACTTCTTCTTTGCAGCCGTTTTTTCTTTGATTGAAATAAAAGGAAAACGAAGTATTCTTTTTCGGAGTGAAGGAGAGCCTACCAGGCCCGAAATGTATCTGCAGACACAACTTTTTTGGCGACCTTGGACGACCATCTCCTTAAAGACCGACGTACACTTCGCGCTTTCCACTTTTGCCCGCCTCCTCCTTTCCTGAATCCTCTCCACTTTTTACCTTGTTTCAACTTGACTTCTCTTGCAGCTTAGAAGGGAAGCACTAAGAGGATAATCTCTCGTGCATAAAACCGAAGTTAAAGGTTGGCCTTTAAGGGCAAATATTTTTTGAATATATATATATATATATAGAGAGAGAGAGAGATGCAGGGTGACGGTAGAAAACGAAGCAGGAGGATTTTATTCGACGTTTCGACCTGAGGCAGGTCTTCGTCAGGCAGGTCTTCGTCTGACGAAGACCTGCCTCAGGTCGAAACGTCGAATAAAATCCTCCTGGTTCGTTTTCTACCGTCACCCTGCATCTCTGTCTTCTACGCCTTCGGCCTCCAAGCCAACATGCCTCTTATATATATATATATAGGGTACTTCACGAAAGAGTGGCAGTATTTAAAAAAAAGGAAACTTAAAATCAATACATTATAGTTTAAGATTACGTTGCCCGCCTCGGCGGACGTAAGCACATGAGAATAAAGGACTCACTTGATACTTAATTACAAATTAAAACCACTTATTCACGTTTTTTGCATTTTGTTCTAGCCACCATGTTTCCAATTGAGATTGGCTGCCCGTCTTTTATAAAGGTAAAAAGTAGCTAAGAATCTAGGAAAAAATGATTTTACTTCGAGTTATTTTCTAGCGAATTTTGGCATTCACGGCAGAGGGAAACTGAAACTTACTCGGAAAAAGCGCGCTAAGGGCGGAAATATTTTCACTCCGTAAGAGGCGTCAGGGCGCGACGTGTAGCGACGCGTAGGTTGTTGTCAGCGCAAGATCAACAGCTTTGAACCAATCCCAAATCGGCTCACGGCCCGCTCCCGCAGCACCCTTGTTAGGGTAGGTAAGATATCGAAAGTCATCGCCTTCGTCTGATGTCGGTACCCGCGAACATGCTTAATTTGACATATTTCACCGTGCGTTTGGCTTTGAGATAATGAAGGTAGTTCTGCGTTGTAGTTGTTTTCTCCGCTTACAAACAAGCCCAATAGTACTTCCCTTATCAAATTTAGGTTATCCGCTTTTACAGTTCGTTTCTACAAGACGCACGTGCTGCGTCATTTGTGCTTCGTTTAACGTCACTGATGCAGGGGTCGCGATACTTGTTAAGAAGCACTTTTTTGGTTCATTCACTTCAATCAGGCTTTGATTTTACATCGCACAAGTGCTCTACAAAATATGTTCAAAGTGCCTGCCCTTCATGGCATTACACATCAATAATCGACCTTTCATACCGGACATTGCTGGATGCAGCTTTTTGTGGAACATTAGCAGAAGCAGTGACAATTCTCTGTGTGAACTCATCGAGGCTTGCCGTCTCAGTGGCATAAAATTTGTCTTTGACGTAGCCCCACAAAAGACAAAAGTCCAGTGGAGATAGGTCTGGCGCCCTTGGAGGCCAGGGCGTTGGTCCACTACGTCCAATTCATTGTTGAGGGGAGTTTTTGTCAAGGAACTGGAACTGCTTGCATACAGGCGTGTGGTGGGGCACCGTAGTGTTGAGACCACAATGTGTTAGAGTGTTCAGAGTAACCTCTGAAATGAACTTCGCCACAACTTTGTTTAGGACGACGTCAAGGTAGCCTTTTTTTTAAGTCTGCCTTTAAGGAAAGGAGGGCGAAGAATGCAACCATCAAATATACCACACCACACGTTCACCGACCACTGCACTTGATGTTTGTGCTGGCGGAGCCAGTGTGGATTTGTGTCTGACCAGTAATGCGCGTGCAGATTTTAATTTCCATTTCCGCAGATTGTTGCCTCATCTGTTCATAAAACCTTTTTTTTTAAAGTCTGCTCTTTAGTAAGTCTGAATTGTCGCCCAATTTAAAAAAAAAATCTAGGCGTTTTTCAAAGTTTTCTGGATATAAATCCTGGTGGAAGCATACAAGATAAGGGTGAGGCTTGTTTTCGAAAAGCACTCTCCACGCCAAAGTCTGGCAAACACCAGAGGCCCTCGCAACCTCTCTCACGCTGGCTTCCAGGTTCATGCTTACATATGCGAGAATACCAGTCTTCAAGTCTTCCCTTAAAACGGCTACAGGCCTTCTTTGTCGAAGAGGTTCAACAGATGTTTTTTTCCAGTCAAGACCATTAAAGGTTCTAATGAACGAACCACGAGCTGGCACACGGCACTGTGGATGTTGAGCGGCGTAAATCGACGATGCAAAGGTGACATTACCTTTTGCGCTGACATATGCAAGAACCATATCTAACATTTTGGACAAAACCCCAAGACAGGGGGGAAGAAGGGACAGCACAACACAACACTTCACTTCACTTCACAATATTCACTTCACTTCACAACGCTTCACCAGCTTGTTTGCGCCCTAACGTTTTGTTCGTTAACCATATCTACCTTTTCTTCAGTTGAAAATGCTTGATGGGAGGCCATCGTACAGCACACAACGTGATTTGCCTGCTGATTTGTTTTACTAACAGCCATTAGTTTATGGCCAGCAGTTTCTTTTTCTGCTTCGCTTTTTTTATTTGAAGCTTAGGGATCTCGCCTCAACAGTGTGGAAACTATCAGTGAAAACAAGGAGCGCCAGTTATCGCTGTGAAAGACACGTGTGATAAGCATCAATTTCGGACCAACCAGAACCACGTGGTGACTTTGAATTTTCGATCGGCTCGCAGAGAGCGGGCGGTGAGCCGATTTGAGATTGGCCAAAAGCTTTTGGTCACGCGCTGAGAGCAATGTACGTGTTACTTCACCTTACGCCCTGACGCCTCTTCCGGAGTGCAACTATCTCCACCATTAGCGTGGCTTTCCAAGTTAATTTCGGTTTTCCTAAGCCGTGATTGCCAAAATTCTCTACGAAAGAACTCGCACTTAAATATTAATATTTTAGATCTCTCAAGTGTTTTAGCATCCATAAACGACGGGCTGTAAATTTCAAATTAAAACATACACTCTAAAAAAGGGGGTGTAGACGTTACACTCCTTGTCACATATACGACACTCCAAAACTTCAGTTGGATGTACAGCGCACTGACGTTGTACCGACGCTACCAAATTTCACGAGCGGCTTGGCAGCCGAGTTTTACAACTCATTAAAATAGTTAATGTAAGTGTGACTGACTGCAAAAAAAGTTATCGGGCCTTTCTAGGCTCAACTGCAAAACCCGTGTTCTTTTTTCTTGTAGAGTTTGATACGTACTTTAGCTGTTTAATATGTTATATCGCACCGTCATCAACCCTATCGCAAAGTTGGGGCAGTCAGTTCGACGTCAGCGCGCTGTACGTCGAATTGAAATTTTGGGGTGTCGTATATGTGACAAGGGGTTTAGCGACTACACCCCCTTTTTTTAGAGTGTAGTGGCTAAAACAAAATACAAAGAAAAGTTAATTCGTGTTTTTTGGGGAATTAAGCATCTAATCAGCAGTTTACTCTCATGTACTTAAGTCCGCCGAGGCGGAGAACCTAATCGTGAAAATACAATGCATTTATTTTTAAGTTTCCGTATTCTTAAAAATACTGTCACTCTTCCGTGAAAGACCCTTCATATATATATATATATATTAAAAAAAGTTCGCCTTTAAGCAGAAGATGGTTGTCGAAATCAAGGAGGAGGTCGTCAATAAACGAACCAAAATCAACATGACGGTTACGGTGTCGATCGCGATGCGTGTTTCCGAGGTCAGCAACACGGTCATACGTGTAAGACCGAACCAAACACGTTTTTTACAACCTCGCGTGACTTCTGAGCGAATTATTGATTACAGAACGAGTAAATTCCCGCCAATTTGTGTAAATAACGTGTTTTTCACCCCAAATATTCCCCAAAAATACGGGACTTGCTAATAGTGCAGTTCATATGAAACCTGTATTACTAAATGGTCACCCAGCCCTAGCAGGTTCAACCTGGTGTTAATATCGTTGACATGAGATGATAACCCAGCATCGAGAGTGGCTACGAAGGAACCTGCAATTAAGGTTGGTTTGTTTAATATTTGAGCCTAATTCAGCGTTAAACATGCGCCGATGAAAACGCTCGAGGGAGCGCTTCGTGGCGATAAAGTGTGGCATTTAATATCCCGATAGTTGAAATCGCCAACAATTTACATACTAGCTTTAGGAATATTAAATGTAAAATAGGGAAGAGCCTTTGACATTCTGTTGCAAAATATGTTAAATAATTTGCTGGCCGATTTCAGGCTCCCAGTGAAGTTCAATGGGAAGATTACAAGGCGTTCAACCAAATCATGTTTAGCAGCTACGGCTGCCAAGTTCCTGTCAGCAGAACAGTGTCAGCCTCAATCAATTCAATAAATAAATAAAGTGCGTATTTTTCGGGCAGTACATAATGTATGTTGATAAAAAGAATGGTGTGCGTTTTTACAGTTCGTTTTATATTAGTTTGCCCACATACAAAGCTTCGATCAAATGGAGCCAATTAAACCGCTTCAAAAACGCGTCATCATTGCGGTCGTCCTTTTATGCTGTTCCTATTACTGGCAAAATAACACAAAAAAAATCTCGGGGTCACGTGGCATTCACTGCGCGTGATTGGTTTAGTCGGTGATATCTAACGAAAAAAAACGACACGCGCAATGATCGACTTTGCACTTTCTGCCTTGCGTGATTGGCTTCATCGAATCAAAGCGTTGGCCGGGGGTTGGCGTTTCAACTGACTCCCCCCAAAAAAAATTTTTATTATGACCAAAACCGAAACACGAGCACAGAGTAAAGGTGCGTTTATACTCCAACGTAACGTCGACGGGCGCGGCGTAGCGCAGCACCCACAGCTACTGATTGGTCGCAGATATCGAGTTCCTGGTTGCCGGCCAATGAAAGGCGCGCGTTCTGCGCTACGCTGCGTTCACTGCGCTCAACGTCGGAGTATAAACAGCCCTTAACGGCGTGACTTATCGAGTGAATGGGAGTGAGAAATATAGAGGAGCAGAAAGTTGCCGGAAGTCACGTAACTACGCCCGACCGCGTTTTTTTTTTCTTCCCGCTTCTCGGGCCGTGCAAAGCAGATAACAGTTTTAACATTGTAATGGTCAGACACACGAGGGGGAGCTCCTTTTTCGTAGTAATTAAGGCAGTCGACTGTACAGGGTGATTCAAGGAGAGGCCAGGCTCTTTAAATCGACCGCAAAATTCGGTTTCTTAACCTATCGCGCTACGACTTTGTGCCGCGTTGCCCACAGATAGTGCGTTTTTTTTTTGTAAAATTTGCAAAGTGCGAACTTACCTGAGGAAAAAGTAAAGAAAGAAAAAGGCTTAGGTCCTATGGAAACGTAGCGACGCCACCGGTCTTCAAACAACACGGCGCCGTTTCGCACGGGAGACAAGAGATGGCGCAAGCGGTCTCGACGCCGACGGCTGCCAACGAACGAGCATACAGCGCCGAGAGCCGGCGTATTTAGCAGACAATCTTTTCGACTCAAAAGCGGCGCGCGTTCCGCAGCGGCGACAGTCGCAGAACCAAAAACAAGCGCGGTAACTAAAACGAACTGCAAAGCAGACGACATAAGTACCCCGAAAAAAAAAATAGTCAAAATATCCCGACAAACCATTTTTTAATCGATTATGTGTCCAATCAATATGTTTTATTAGTAAGAATGATAAAATAATACATTGGCAACTGATATCAGAAAAGCTCGCGCCGCTTAGTGTTCAGTGTCCTCCTGTAATTTTATTACACTCTTTGCTCGGTTTATTTTAGTGGTGAATACTGTTATTTGGATATGTTTCAAGCAAAACTGTGCTTCAAAAAAATCAGGGCAATCTGTAGAAAAAGAGCAGCACTTGCCGATATGCATCACTGAAAAAAAAAAAACGACTTTTCCGTTAGCAGTCTGAATTTATTTTCAAACAAAACTTTTATAACACCGCATAATACTGTTTAGAACAGCCACACTTACAGACAAAACGGTAACAATTGAAGCTCACCCACCTCGTGGTGGTCTATTGTGCCACAACTTGATTTTGGCCGACGATATGGTTCCATTCTGCATTAACACCAATCGAGACCGCAGAAATGACTTCCACCGTCGGGCGACTGTTACCGTTCGGAGCTTGCGCAAATAAAATAAAACTAATTAGAAACTGTACTCAATTAATCATTTCCGCCCAGCGTTTATAGGTATCTCGTATGACTGCTTCTTTTTGACAGATGCGAGTGATTACGGCACGTCAGGCATGAATTTTCTGTAGATTGTTTCTCCTTCGTGTGGAGGTTTTCCACGCTGTACATCTGTACACTAGCTGTCACACAGTTTATCAACAAGCCTGAAACGACTTTTAAAACTCTTGTTCCTCGCGAATGTCTGTTTAGGTATTTTTACTTCACTGTCGATTTAACAAGATGCGCAAGCCTGAGCGCTTCCGAGCTTAATTTTCTTCTCACCCATTTGATGCTGTCCAAACTAGGCGATGGACCCTTTGACACTGAACTTGATGTTTACGTGTTTACAAGTTCATTGAGACGTTCGATCAGCCGTAATGTTTGAGTAGTGGCGCCGTTCTTTTTCTCGCGGCCGCAGTGGGAGCATCGCGTGAAGGCAGTAGGCGTGCGTTCACAAATACGAAGAAGCAGACGACAGAGCGATTCTAAAGCGATAAGATTACTAGAACTGTTTTTCTGCGCTGGCTGACAAGCAAGAGCCTCACAAAAAACACAATCTCATGAATTACCGGCATGAAGGAGAATCCAAACTGATACCGGGGCGTCTCTGTCGATGATGTACGATTATGTACGCGCACCGCTGTCCTAACCGGCCGGGAAGCCGGAAAGCGATGTCTACAACTAGCATGGAGGCGGCACCACTTCCGGAATGCGCGCGCATACGCAGTTCACTTGGTGACATTGATCTGTTCCTTGCATAGTTAAAAACACCTTGAAACAAGGTACAAAATTGGGACAGCACAACGCCGAGATTGTGACGTGTTGCCTAATTTTTGTCCCTAGTTTCAAGGTTTTTTTGTCACCGTTCAAAAGCTTGACAACGCAGTGACCCTTATTCTACATCTATAGCCGGAAAACCAAGATCCTACCAATTGTTTTTTTATTTTTTCTTGATAAACAAATAAAAAAAATCTGAATAGTCATAGCTGCAAAAAATACCAGACATGCTGGCGCTGCTTGTGAAGCAAACTTTCGGCTCATTTTAGCAACCTCATACTTAGAGAAAAAAACTAATTGATAGTAACTCATTACAGAAAGTAAATGTTCAATTAATAGAAATTTTGCTGAACCAAAATGTAATTGAGTTATTAAAGTGGAGAAATGAAGTATAGGTGACTACAAGGAATTAATTAATTGCAATGTTACTTTTAAGTATCTTTGCATGGGGACGCATAGCGCTTTCTTTTCACTATTTTTTCTAGTCAATTCTTTGCGTTTACTTTTATATCACATTCTAATACGTCTGAAAATAAACAGGTTAATTTCTTTGACGAACTAGATCCCATTTCCTTATTATCTTTTTTTCTTTTTTGCTTAGGAATTAAGTAACACCTATGAAAAGTGTTTCCGGTGCATCGCCATGCACCATCCACTCAGGAAATTTAAGGAGTGTAGATCAAACACTCAAAATCTGCCGATTTCGTTTTCGGATTCATACAAGAGTCGAGGAATTCATCATAAAATACTACCTTTTCATATATTTTCAATTTAAAATACATTAGGCGCCGCTCATAACTGAAAAAATACAACATAAACAATAAAATAAAATGTTCCTATGAAATGTTGGACCCATTGGGTAATAGTACGAATGCTATGTTCATTTAATTTCAAGTCAATCTTTCCAAGCGCACCGCAGGTGGAGTTGGGTGCAGGTGCCCAAGATCTTGATCCGGCGTCAACAAATGTTTGGATTCTGCAAAAGAAAACAATGGCATTTTATTGGAGACATTTGTAACAGTATTGTGTCAGAAAAACTTGTGTGAAGAGATCGGTTATTCAGGGACACTCTCAATTAAATATGTCAACCCTAAATATGTCTATTAGCTTTTATTAAGTTTATTTATATATAGGGTTTTAGTATACAAAATATGTCACAATGCACACATACACGAATGATAAATTGTGCCATGTAGTAATCTCCTAAAGGTTTTGCTTTACTTGGTGTTCTAAGTAAAATGCTCGTGACAGAACGTTTTATTTATAACTCACATTTCTAGTAGAAACCACCGTAGCCGAGATGGCCGAGTCCATGACCATAGCCGAGGCCATAGTGGGACAGTCCATAGCCGTAGCCAAGGCGATGGCCATATCCGAGACCATAGCCGTAGCCAAGACCATGACCGTAGCCGAGGGTAGAAAGAACCGGAGCGCGGTGGACGGTGGAGTAGGAGGAGGTCAAGGGAGCAGCCGCAGAGTAGCCACCGTAGCCGAGGTAGCCAGCGAAGGCGCAGGTGGCCAGGGCCAGGACGAGAACGCAACGGAACTGCACAAAAACAGACGGCAGGAACAGTAGTTATGTTTTTGTTTATTGTTATAGGCAGCACAAATATTATTGGAGGGGTACCCAGTTTAGTGCTTATACACACTAGAATATTTGGGAGACGTAATATTATCCGGACTAATATATTGTTCATGACAAACTTCCTGGGGCTAATTTTTTAATTTTTTTATATTATTGAGTTAGTCAAAACTTACTTTGCGACGTCTGATTTCGTTCATAATTCCTCACGATATGAAACTTAGCCAAAGAAATCATAAGCGACTGCATATATTCTGTAGCGCGAACCGAGCTCCTCTCGTCTAGTGGGTAAACATAATGTAAGCGTCATTTCTAATATATGAATTATCGTACTCTTCACAAGTATAAACAATCTTTCCACGGATAATCAATAACTATTTGAGACTACGAAGTCAGCTACGATGTCTACGAAACTTGAGGATTCGAACTGATATCTAAGAAATATGAGATTGGAAAACTTGTAAGGATCACATTTGGCTGAAACAGGTGGTCGAACCAAATTTCGCCTTATTCTCAAAAAGAAATATGCCAAAACAGATGCCATGCAACTTGGTGTAAAAGTGTTGCTGGCCAAATTGGCGCGGTTCGGACCGTTGGACTATTAAAGGGTATCAACTGGTTAACAGATGTAGGTAGGACCTCATGAAATATGTTATATTTTTAAATGGGCAGCTTTGCTTGCGGTATTGTATTACAAAACAAAATCTCACCATGGTTGAAGGTATTACTCTTGCTGGGGAAGCTCGGACTGATGAATTGTGCTCGGTTACTCCTCCTTATATAAGCCATTTTTCATGGCCCGTTTCTTCAAGCACCAATAAGCCTAAGTTCAATAACACATTTACGAACATTAATGCTTGGCATTCTTAAATCAGTAAAATAGAAATGATTGCAGTTTACAGCTTGCTTGATAAAATCATCACGTGCTATTGATATGTTTTGACTGCGATTTTGCTTGAGATTACCAAGACCTATGTGCATTTACAAATGCCACATATTTTCTGCTGCTGTTCTTACTTGTTTTTATTCATTTTTTTTCGTGAAAGGTACGTTACATCTTAAAGAGGATTCTTCGGCGTTTTGTTAATCTTCAATCCAAATGCGATGCCGGTCACGTTTTGAGGCGTGTACGTTTCTGAAGAATTACAATTTGCTCTATTTTACGTGTTTTCCTCGTACATGACAATATCTTTCCATAATTGTTAAGATAAGGTAAGAGTGCAGAAAGATGTGAAGAATATCTTTGAATAGCGAATATTTTCCATGATATTTTAAGTATATTTTTCAAAGTTACAAACGCTCTGTTAGATTGATGCAGACATTCGACTGAACACGTCAAACATACCTCAATACAATTGCAATATTTAGAGCGTACTTTAAATAATAAATGATGTCCTCCTACATTAACAATAATATATTGTATATTTCTTTTTGACTACCAACCACCTCAAACTATTACGAATGCATGAAGGATAATCATACAGGACGGCGATGGAGAAATAACTTTTATTAGGACATAAGTTATGTTTTTGTCTCTGTTGTCTATGTTTTATTTTTTAATGCATTCGTCTGTATTCATCAACACGCTCGCTTTTCAATTATCACATTAACCACTATTTTTACTTTCCGTAAAATTTGGTAATCATAGCTTCGCCATTTTTCTGAACTTCACTGGTCTATATCTGAGTGTCTCTCGACGTATGCGCATTGAGGAGCTGTCATATCCTCATTGGAACCATCATGAGTTGGCCAGTGTGAAAAGTATTGTTCCCTACACAAAATTGCTTTTTTGCAGAAAGTTTCTTTTCTACACTGAAGGCCCTGAAATATTAATCTTTATAATCACGGAGCTGCGGCGGCGCTGCGATCGAGCCGGAGCCGGGTGGTGTGGGCAGAAGGGCGCACGTTCGCATGGGCATCATAGCATTTCAGCATGCCGCGAAGCTGTGTTGCCGTTAATTGCACGAAAGGTACAAAAAAAGTAGCGGAGTGAGTTTCCACAAGTTCCCGTATAGAGTCTGAAATGCGCAGAAGGTGAATAATATCCGAGGATCGAAAAGAATGGTAGCCTCGCGCGACCGACCGTTTGTGCGGCAAGCACTTTCCTGAGGGCAAGTGCAGCTTCCATTTCGATCTCCGTCCCGAGGTTTGCTTATGTGCAGGAAAACCGTCGTCTGATCGAGACCAGCCGGATTTTGTTCCCACGGTGTTCGCACACAAAGCACCGGCCTAGCGCTCGTCGGAGGCTCGCTACGCCCGTGCTACCAAGCAGAAGGGGATCGGCGACAGAACGGCAGTGTAGTAGGCGTTACCAAAAAAAAACAAAACAAAATACGTTACTCGTTACTTGCAAAGAAAAAATACGCGTTACCGAGCTACGTTACCTAAAATAAAAGGAACGCGATACCGCTACCGATTAAAAGTAACGCAAGTTACTTCTGCGTTAATTTTTAAATTATGATTTAACGCGTTTTACTCTTTTGACGATATAGGTATGCATAAGCACATATATCAAGAAACATTATGTTCATGCATAAACTGTACATAATTATTTTATCTCTTTTTACGGTTTCACTTAAATACTCACGAGGAAAAAACGGAAAAGAAAAACGCAAAAACTCGGAAATTCACATGGCACGGAACACGGAAACACGGAAAAAATTGAAGTGTAATTTCTTTAGACTTGGGAAGTAGTAACGAGTAACGTAACTACGTTACTTGAAATAGTAACGTAAGTACCTTACCCGTTACTGTGTCGAAGAAGTAACGAGTAGGTTACTACGTTACTGAAAAAATTAAAGCCTTCCTGGTAACGCCGTTACTCGTAACGTGTTACCGCCAAGACTGCAGAGCGGACAAAGCGCTTACTGTTTATCATTGCCTTGTTGTCATGAGGGTAGGAAAAATATCATACCTTACTTGAACACGCGGTGTGTATTTAATCAATTAATAAATACACTTCCGCAGACCCTCAGCCTGCTGTTCCCGCCGGCAGTGCGGAAACCGACTCGAAGTAATCGTAGGCCTCGAGAGACTCGTACGCTTGCACCGTGTCGGCCGTGAACGGGCATGGCGGAAAAACTAAATAAACGACGACGTGAGACGTCGATTTCGGTGGCAGCAACTTCACGTCGGAAGTCCAGCAGGCCTTGATTGCGGCGTAACGATCCTCGTAGGCAACTCCGTCTTCGCATAGTTTGTTTCGATACCGCTGCCGTTCAGGCTCGGATAGCGAGCCCAGTGTGTCGGGCATGGCATACGACATACGTTGTCAGGAAATACGACGCACAAATAAAGCTAGAAGCGTCCTTACAACGTCAACAACGAGCGCACGCCACACAACGCAATGGCGGAAACACGGAGAGTCGGGCCGCTTTTGCCCACATAGCTTCCGCGCATGCGCGGCCTTCTGGCCGTGACGGTAAACGGAGCCGCTCCGCGTGTCGGTCTATAGGCTGCGTGGGTTTCCGAACATGAAGAAATTATGTTGTATTTGTTATCACCTTAAGAGTTTATGACTGTTGTCCATAATAGTAATAGACATAATATCCTGCCCACGAAATTAGACACATTTATACGCCATCCTTAGGGACGGACGCGACATATAAGAATTTACCAGCTCAAGTATAACAGCTATATACACGAGTGTACCGAGAAAGCTTTATGGGGAGGGAGCACGCATCGTACACCGACTATGAAGGGCACTTTTTTTAGGCTTTGCAGATTGTTTTTTTTTAGAGAAGCCGTTAATGGAACACTAATATGATCAGTGCAAGTGAGCTATACGCTCAGGTGACATAAAAAAGGGACACAAAAAGTCGGATAATACAAAAAATATTCTAATAACGTTTTAGTTTGTCACAATGATTATATGATCCAGATTAGAAAGTTGCTGAGTGCCGACAATAGCAATTAAAACAGTTAAAAAAATATTGAAGGCGCGTGGAGAGCGTGGTGGTGCAAGAAAGTTACCGCTCGTGCTTTGGGCGCAAAATTGGCAGTGCGAAAACAAGAACGGTAGGATTATCATTTGCGTTTTGGAACCGCAAGCCTCGCGGGTGTTGTACGACTGCTAACTTCCGCGAACCACCGCGCTTCCAACGGGCTCCAAATCTTACAGAAATTATATAATGTAGTTGTTTTCGATGACATTCGGGATATTTCAAATTGGGACATTACTTTTATTGTGACCACCTAAAAGCCCATTCACAAATTTTAGTTAATTTGTCAACTTATTGTGACAATTAGCCTTATATATTATGTCCCGCTACCCACACAGCTTACTTGTACAGACGCCATTAACAATAGAGGTAAATGATTTTTGTTAACAAATCTGTAAAACCAAGAATAACAACCCGGATATACAAAAAATATCGTAATCAATAGATAGATAGATTTTTTTAGATAATCCTAATCATTGATTTGCGGTTTATTGGATTAACGTCTCTTTTG
Source organism: Ixodes persulcatus (assembly GCA_013358835.2). Taxonomy (NCBI): domain Eukaryota; kingdom Metazoa; phylum Arthropoda; class Arachnida; order Ixodida; family Ixodidae; genus Ixodes; species Ixodes persulcatus. The sequence goes on from JABSTQ010010728.1 coordinate 149,881, forward strand.
GCAAACAGTACGACATTACCCACCTCGGCAGTACAATGAAATAAGTCGAAGCTTTTGAGCCCAAATTAAAGATCGCTAAAATGTTTTTTTCGTCCTCAAATATTTATTTTACTACAAATTAGTGACACAGACATGCGGATCGGCATTGAGCTCCGGCTCTTCAGAAGAATATCCTTTGCGGCCACGGGAATGCGAAGGCTTAACCTTTTTGAAGAATACGCGAGTGTTACTACCATCTTCAACTTCTACGCCTTCAGCATCTGTATCCGCTGCCACACCACATGTGTCCCGTAACTTTTCCTGCAGACATCTCCATCAAGGCACCACAGTGTTTGACAATATACTCGATAAAAGTATTTAAGTTAAGTTACTAAATACCTGCTTCGTAAAGTATTTAAAATACTACTCTAGTTACTTTCACTGTAAAGTATCTTGAGTAGAGTACAAATACTTAGAAATAAAATTCATTAACTTTTGAAGATACCTCCGCATTGCGTAATCTGTATCGACGTCAGTAACATCGACAATTATACAGGTGCGCAAATCTGGTTTACCATAATGTTTTATTAGCACGCAACAGCAAAAAACGAGAAAACAAAAGTATCGTAGAGCTATTTTATGCAGTCCAACTGTAAGGAGCAAGATATTGTCACGAAGAACAAATGATGAGGCGGCGAATAACTGAAGCAAATAAACGTTTAATGGGGCGAACTTGTGCCCGAAACTATAGAGAAACGCTAGCGTCGCAGGCGTAGATGTCGGCGAAACAGCAGGATCGAGCGCTGGGGCGAGACTGACTCCGGATCGCCACGCGGAGCGCCTTATGTACCCTCGTGGGTTGTTAGAACATTCGGCGTAGAACGTTCGGCGCGTAGAACATTCGTAACTCGATCAAACGACAAGGTTCTCGAACATACGAGAATGTCAAGTTTAAAGAATAAATAAAAGAGGAGCCTGCCCCCTGGAATTGAACCCGGAGCCTCTGCGCGAGAGCCAACCGCGGTAACCATACGGCCACGCGCTTTTTTTTTTATTTGGCCACGCGCTTGTTTGGCAACGCGCGTAGCAATTTGGAATTGTAGTAGACCGTTTCCGCAGCCCGCTAAGCACCCGGATAGCGCTCCGTAATCCGCCACAAGACCTTGAACTATGCAGACAAAGCTGGCGGCGCGCATGCGCAGCTAGCGGCGTTTTCTTCACGGATACCGTAGCGGAGCTGATACATGTTGCAAAACATTTTTCGGACAAGAAGAAAGAGGTCGCTTTAGCTATTGGGGAGGAGATCAGACCGTGGCGCCCCAAGCGGTTAACTTTCGAACTGCATGGATGGGGACAACGAATACAATGACTACGCACTCGGCTGACATAACCGAACGCGGCGTCAGTGTTCGGCTGGAGTTCGTGTTCTCCGGTGAGGGGGAGGAGGGTCTTTTTTGTTACCACTCCAGCCTGCATGAACAATGCAGCATGCACGGTGCCCCGCTCAGCACAAGAGCCCTCAAGCTCGCATCCTCTTACTACTTCTTTCGGGAGAGATCCGGCACTTAACGTCACTTCGTTATTATTAGTATTTTTACATCACACTGCTGTGCCCCGCGCTCTATTAAAGGAGATAACATGAACATTCCCTCAAGACAGTGTAGTATTTACATTGTGGTGTGGTATTTTGAACGCAATTGCGTTCAGGAGCTCGTTTCGCAGAACGGCCGGAGTCGGCATCGGTGGCACGGACAAATCCTGATTGGTCGATAGGATCATGACATTACAGTCACATGACCTCGCGCGGTAATTTCAAACAATGCTGACGTGAAACGTGACGTCACGCGTGGAATAAAAGTGATTAAAACATGTCATGTAACGCGAATTAAAGGTCGCCTCATGTCTCAAATGCTTTCGCTATATAAAATAATTGATTTGCCTTAAAACCAATTTTAAAGTTTCTTAGGCGGAAATCGAAGCCACAACCTTTCGGTTGCGAACCAGATAAGCTATTGACTAGGCCGCGCAGACATTTTTGTTTTTCTTCATTACAGTCCACGTAGACACGCCTACACATCTTGGGAACGACGTGGATTTTATACGTTAGCTCTCGCGATTCCACTCTTAGAGGCAAGCTTAAGCGTCTTCCTTTTTTTTTTTTATTCTCAAACTTGGCACCCCAGGCTGTTAACTTGTTTCTCAATGCGCGCGCTTTTTGTGGAACGCGGCCCAGATGCATTAGCTCTCGTACAATGGGAGCAGTTGCCGACGCCATGAGCTCGCGCCTCCAGCAAATGTGATAGGAAGAAAACGCGAAAATTCTCCTGAGCTAACGGTGAGGCACACGCACGACCAAGGAACCGACGCGTCGAAAAATTGAGGTTGGCGATTTTCATTGATCACCCGTGAAATCCTGGAGGCCAATTACACATATTTCAACGTTTTCAAATTCGTATGACGGGTCGGTCGTTTTTTTTTTGTTTTTTTTTGTGCACAGGTTTGGCTTTTTATAGGTTTCCAGAAAAATATGATGACGTAATAGACGTGTGTTTCGAAACTCTAGCTTGAGTAATTAAGTACCTTTAGAAGTATAAACAAATAAACTATTTTAGTTTGTTCAGGTGTCTCAGTTGAGGCCACTGAGGTGTTTTTTTTTTCTTCTTTTTTTACTCTGATACTTGAAAACACAGAAAAATGAGCAGCAGCTGTTGTAGACAATCAGTTTGGTAAACAGAAAGTAGGAGTGGCCTTATTCTTTATGCGTAATAAGGGTAATGTCAATGTTAAAGGCTTACACTATTAAATGCTCAGAATTGCTTTCAGCACTGAGTTCAGGGGCAGTTGAAATACCTGGCCTGTCAATTATTCTTATTTTATGAAGAGCTACAGCGTCTAAGCAATGTGAAAATAATAATTTTGTGATTCGCGTAGACAAACTACTGGTGTGCAAAAAATTAAAAATATACGCAAGGGTAGGAGTGTGACGTCCTGTCAAACATGGTGCACTTACGCATGTCGCACGCGCTGATGAAGACTTGAAAAGCGCTACATTTTACATTCTTGAGCGCTTCAAATGCTATAGCTTGTGCACGTACTGCTCAGTCTGTATTGTCTGCATTTGCATAGTACTTTATTGCATTCAGGCTGGTTGTAAGCTGTGTCTCTTGATTGCTTGCAGTAGAACAAGTGGCATTATTATAACTCTGGGTTGCTCGAAAACGTCCAGAGGCTGAAGGCTGCCAATGCTCTCGGTCAAGGGCGTACCACACGGAGCGCGGTGACAGCGAACTTTCGCCACGTGATATTATACCGTCACAATTGTTCTTGACAGACAACAACGTTTAACCACGTAAATGGTCACATGTGAATATTCTGGGTTGAGTGTAGCGTGGACGATTGCGTAGGTTTTTTTTTATAATCCAAGGTGAATCGAAGTGTAAACTATAGGACACATCATTATTGGTGTACAAGGGTGTGGCCACATTAAAACTACACGCGCGAGCATGCCGTCCTGAAATACTCTTTTACTGAAAACACGCATGAGCTCGGCGGGGTTCCATATCGTTTGTTCGAAACAAGTTTCGTGGAGATTTGCTCGTTGACACATGTTTCATGTACATGCGATTTGTTGACACTGGAATGTTTCGTGGAAACTTGTTTTGTGAACACATGGAACTGCGATGTTTCGTTGACACCGTATTATTTTTTACTGAGTGGATTGGATTGAATTTCTGGCTTCATTGGGCTCGCTGGAAGCATGCCGGACCTAGAGCGAACTCACTCGGGCGGCTCTGACAGGGCAAAAGCAAATTCACGAGCCCAAATTGTTATGCAGCTGGTTTGAATTGTTTTTTGAGTGAAAACGTACGTTACATCTTAAGGAGACTCCTTCGGGGTTTTGCTATTTTTTAATCAAAATGAGATGCCTGTCACTTTTTGAGAAGCATACGGTTTTGAAGAATTACAATCTGCCGTACATTACGAGCTTCCTGGTCAATAACATTATATTTTATACTTGTTCAAGATAAGACAACAGCGCATAAAAATTTGAAAAATGACTTGGAACAGCAAACATTTCATGTTGTTTTTAAGTAATATCTGCCACATTTACAAACGCGTTGTTCAGACAGATCAATGAAGAAATTTCATTAAAGCAGTCGAACTTATATAACCACAATTTTAATAAGTAGAGCGTATTTTAATGATAAATGATGTCCTCCAACAGTCACGAGATCTTATTCGTATATTTGTTTTAGACTATCTACCCCACCAAGATATTTGTTTTAAATTTCCATAAAAATTGTCATTATAGCTTCGCCATGTTCTGAACAGAAGCATGTTTATATCTGAGTTTCTCTCGACGTATGTAAATTAAAGAGTTGTCATACTCTTATTGGAACCATACATAAGTTGGCAGTGTCTATGTAAAACAGTAAAAAAATATGCAACTAATTGTGCAAGCTTTCTTAATATGGCCTTATAATTGCTCCCCATTTAGTAATGAACATAATTTGAGCATAACGCAAGGGCGCAAGTGAACTGGTGTATATCAAACATTTTAATGAAAAACCCGATACTGAGGTAATGACAGACGACGGCAGCTAAACCTTTTTTGAGGACAGAACCCTTTATATAGGGTTGAAAATAGAAGGAAGGAAATTATTCTGCCACGAAACATGTCACTTTTTATACGCCATAGTCATGTACGGACGCGACATACTAAAAATTTACCAATTCAAGTACAGGGTGCGTTTTTTAGGCTTAGTGGCTGAGTGCTTTTTAGACAGACCATGAAAACAACACTAAATTTTTTTCTTATTTGGGCCATAGTTTTGTGTTGAACAACTAAAAAGGTAATTAAAATATTTTAGTTAATTGTCCAACTTATCGTGATGTTTATCCACATATGTTATGCCCCACTGTCCATAAAACTCACCTGTGAAGACGGCACTAGTGTAGCTGGAACGCGTTTCTTTTAACAAATCTGTGCATTCGAAAAGAACAACCCATATATACAAAGAAATAGCGTAATTATATTAAATCGCTAGAGTAATTTTATTTTTTTAAAGAAATGTTTCTAATTGTTGATTTTCCGGTTTTTAGGCATAACGTCTGTTCTAGCAAACAGATCGACATTTCGACATTACCCACCGGCAGCGCCATGAAATAAGTCGAAGCTTTTGAGCACAGCTTGAACATTTTCACACTGTTTTTGTGTTTGCTTTTCGTTCTCAAATATCATGTTTACTACGAATTGGTAACACATATGTGCGGTTCAATACTGAGCTCTAGCTATTCAGATGAATCTCCTTTGCCGCCAGGAGCATGGCAACTGCTTCACGTTTTGGAAGTATATGCGAATGGTACTACCATCGGCTACTTCTACGCCATCGGCATCTGTATCCGACGCCACACCGCATGTGACCCGTTACTTTTCCCGCAGACATCTCCATCAAGGCACCAAGACCAGTTGGCTCGCCCAGCTAACTCGGAAAAATTTATAATCACCAGAAAATCACTACCTCTGTGCTTGCAGTTCTTGGCGTCAAACCGACAGTCGTGCCATTCAATAACTTGTTTCAGTGAAGGTTTTCGAAAATCCCTGCATATGGTTGAGAAAAAAAGAAAAGAAAAAAAAAAGGTTTTCGTGAATAAACGTTTAGTCACAGCTGGCGTCAGGAATTGCTAGAAACATACTAATTATTAAAACAATTCACAAAAATTTACTAACTTTCAAATTGTTAAAATAAACATGGCTCCAGCGAGAGCATTGCTAAGAATCTTCTAAAACCATTAAATAAACTCATACTATCAAAGATATCAGGCCGGTGCAGCATTTTACGGCGCTCCGAAGAAAACGATCAATTTGGATGCGTTTTTGAGGTGTCGGTTTCCTATCGGAGCGCATCTTTGCGCCAACGGTCTTGCTGCTCGATGGTCCGGACACCCAATTCATTCGTGCGCAACACTTCCCTCGATCCTTCGAGGCAGGCGAGGCGGTGGCTTCGCACCTGGGCCTACGCGGAGCGGGTCTGCTTGCGAAAAGATGCACTACGATAGGAAACTGAAACATAGAAGGTCATCCGAATTGACCTTTTTTTCAGAACAAACAAAATGCTTCCCCTACCTTATATATTTCTGACGATAGTTGATTAGTGATTTTTTTATTATGCTAACAGATTTCTCATTTGAACCATATGTTTATATTCAGGAATCAAAAAGTTAATTATTAATTTTTAGTAAAGATTATAATTAATATGATTTTTGCACTACTTGACGTCCGCCGTGGCTAGCAGTTTGCTTCCGGAAAAAGTTTATTTTTCCCTCAGCTGAAATATTTTGAGGAATTGTTTTTAAAGCCTCCTCTGTAACACGCGGTATATATTGCGTTGAGCTGGCGTGACTAAGAAGCATGCTTCCTAGTCACGCCAGAAAAAGCGGCGCACCTCACTTCAAAGCACCAAGTCGCTAACAGAACTAAGGCATTTTCCCTCCAAAGCCAGGCACATATCATTGTTGTTACGTTCATGTGCCTCAGCGCCAGGACCTTGCATCAGTCCCACTGCTCCTGTCATCCCTCAGCTTGATCTTACTCACTCCGCACTGCGATCGATGCCTGCCTACGGCCCCAGCAACACTGCACGGTCCCCGAACTCTACCTGGCATTATTTACCGTTCTTAGCATCGTACTGTCCCTCGCAGCACAATTCTACTAAAGACACCAGTCTCTGCACCACTAACCGCTGTAGGGTATAGAGTTGCTACCCCTCTTCCATTCTACATGTCTTCTGCAGGAGATTTATTTATGTATCACAATACAAATACATCAACTTTTTTAAATTCAGAAGTAAATGTTTCTAGCTGTATATTTATATTGTGATACTAGCTTTTCATTGTATTTTTATTTCTCTATCGAAATACATAAATTGGGGTTTATTTATAGCTGAAATAACCGTATAAAAACGGGGGCCGTTGTATCCCTTTGGAAAAGTAGATTAGGGTTACACCTCTGACAAATCAGTAAGCGGTCTCTTCCAATCAAGCTAGTTGAACATTGTGCATTTCGCGAACAGCTTGAAAATCGTGGACCGCCTCGCCGCTCCTTATGTAAAAAAAAAATAATAATTAAAAAGATTTCTTAATGTTAGCGTTGTTTTTACCTATTGGGCACCTCCTTGAAGCACTCGAACACCAATCATTGGAGTAAGTGTTAGCCATAGAAGGGTTGAAACCTGGGCTAGTTGGCAAGTATTCAATCTGGTACTAAAACACACCAGAGATGAGTAAACAGTAGAGAACAAACAAGACACTGAAGCGATCTTCAAACCACGATGTTTAATCGAACTTCAGGGGCCACATAGAAAAAAGGAGGTTCTCTCCCCGATAACTTTTTCATTCTAAAAAAGCACGTGCGTTTATATTCCCGCACAACACACGGACAGCCAATCACCCCAACTTGCGAAGACAGCTCAGAGAATGACGATACGCAAACATATGTTTAGACCAAAAAAAGCAGTCTGAGCTGTTATGTTAAGCAATGCAAGCGTGACATTTTTTTATTGCCTAATGTCACAACTCTGACAGCGTTTCCTGGGGGCTATGTGCGACAAATGTTTCGTTTCTCCTAAAAAGAAACGGAAGCGACTGAAGTGACGATATCGCGTCTGATTGGTTAGAGGCTCAAATGACGAAAGTTCCCTCTTTCGTAATTTGAGCCTCTCAGCTATCAGACGTGATATCGTGACTTCCGTCACTTCCGTTTTTTTTTTAGGAGAAACGAAGCATTTGGCGAACATAGCCTGCTTGGTCTAATCATATGTTTTGGCATCGTCATTCACTGAGGTGCCTCCATAAGTTGCGGTGATTGGTTCTCTGAGTGGTTGGCGGGAAAGCAGACGCACAGGAGGTTTTTAGAGTGCTCATTTTGCTCATGCGCGAACAATCCATCTCCGCTTCAAGAACAAAAACCCAAAGAAAACCCCCTGGTCATGAGCCCTAAGTAAAAACATGCGGTAATATGGAAGATCAAAACCGTGCATCAGCATTTGTTATTGAAAGGAAAGCATGACTAATTCAATCCCCCCCCCCCCCCCCCCCTTAGGGTTATAATTTTATAGGCCTTCCGAATTTCCCTCGTCCTTTGGTCTCTGAATCTTGGAGCAGGATACTTGAGTCAGCAAATATGGGAGAGCTTCTAGACCTAACACAATGAACCGCCAAATAAGCTGACGGTGTCAAACGGATTGACGCACAATGCTCCCTTAACCTGCCATTGACACAACGTCTTGTCTGCTCCAAGTACACTTTCCGCATGACAGCGGAATGACATTCACACGACGGTCAACCGAAAGTGAACAAGACGATTGCCTCAAGAAAATTTGCCTTTCTTCCGCCCAGCCTAAAGGACCCTCTTATTTAATTAGACTTATTTTTCGGGGCCCTAAAAACCACCTCAGCATTGTAAGGCCCACACAGATTTTTAATACGTTAGCATTGGAACCCTCGTTTTGACGAAGTCCCTGCGGTGTCTTTCGTTTGTCACTGCCGGGGAAATAGGGAAAAGAAGGGGAGAGGGTGACGCGTCCGACGCTCCCATTTGTCCGAAGCGTGACGTCAGCATGCGTCAACCTCTCCCTTTCTCTCCGTTGCTGAAAATCTGACAGACACCGCGGGGTTTCCGTCAAAACGAGTCCTAGCTTTCGTTTTCGGCAAAGTCGCGCGTACAGCTGGCGCGGAGCAAGAGAGGAGGACGCGCGGCGGCGCGATGGAATGCGAGCGTTTTCAGTTGCCGCCTCTGCCGTCACCTGTTGTTCTTCGCACTTTGTTTCCGTAATAGCGGTGCGTGGGCTGTGATCTGTGTGTATAGTTACAGCGATTAATGGGGTTGAACCACGATTGATATGGATGCGGTTCCCGCCACGAGTGGTATGGATGTGGTTTTTTTTTTCCAAGTGTGATATTGGTGACCGTATCCAAAAGCGCGAGGCACTCTGACAGGCAGATTACAGGAAAGGGGTGAACAATATTACAGGAAGATCCATTGGTGGATTTTAGGAAATGCGTTTGCTTGGCTCTTGTGGAACGCCACACACTGTCGCTCTTTGGCAATCAGCTAACACTGACACCGTAACGAGGTCAAAAAGATGCAGCAAGAAATAAAGGAAGTAAATGAGATAGCCAAAAGAGACAGCTCAAGCTATTCCCAAAAGGAGGATTTGTGTGGCGTATTGATATGGTCATGCTAACGCTTTGCCTAAGAGTCCACCAATTGTCCTTGCTGTAATATTTTTTTAAATGCGCCAAACACTGTGTGTCTTGTGTTTCCGGCTTGAGCGGCGTCGGCGTCTGCGTAACCGCGCGGTGCATGATGGGTAAATTTCCCCGCTAAATTTAGCGGAAAATTTTCCCCGCTAAAATTAGCGGAAACATTTCCCCACTAAATCTAGCAGAAAATTTTCCGCGCTAAAATTAGCGGAAAGTTGTCCCCGCTAGATTTAGCGAAACAAATTCACGCTAAACTTGGCAAAACATTTTCCCCGCTAAATTTAGCGAAAAAGTTTCCCCGCTAAATTTAGCGGAAAATTTTACCCGCTAGATTTAGCGGGAAAAATTCCCTGGTAAATTTAGCGGAAAAAAATTCCCCGCTAAATTTAGCGGAAAATTTTCCCCGTTAAATTTAGCGGAAATATTTCCCCGCTAAAGTTTCCGGAAAAAAATTTTCGCTAGGTCTAGCGGAAAAATTTCACCGCCAAATTTAGCGGAAAAGTTTTCCCCGCCAAGTTTAGCGGAAAAAAAATTCCCCGCAAAATTTAGCGGAAAAACTGTTCCGCTAAATGCAGCGGAAAACGTTTTCCACTAAATTCAGCGGAAAATTTTCTCGTAAATGAAAGCCAAGCAGGAGAGGAGGAGGGGCATAGCCCCCTCTCCGTACCTTCCCGTCCTCCTCCTCAAGAGCTGCGCTCTAATTTTCGGCGTTACAGGGAGTTGTAAACGGCTTTCATTTTTTTTTCTCTACTTTTTTCTCGACTTTTGCGCGCTTTCTAACCAGAATTAGTTTCAGCCAATTCTGGTTAAATATAATTCTTTTACCGCTATATATATATTTCAAGATGTTTTTCTGATTTGCTGAAACTTTCAGTGGTGAAATTGGTTCCATTCCCTGAAGATAAGTCCATTCATTCCCCTATATTAATAGGCTTTGTCTGTCACTTCTTTATTTTCCCCTGAAAAATTAGCTAAAATGGCTAGTATATTTTGAATGAGATAACGGCAAACTGAAATTTCATCATCTGGTCCTGATCGCTAGCACTACATTAGGGCGTCGAGTGAGTGTTCGGCGAAGCGTAATTAATATATGTAGTTAAAATACCGCTGTAACTTTTTTGCGGTATATCTTGTAATCAATCACAGCACTCACCAAACGTATACTAAACACGATAACTCTGTCGTTTCTCACTGTAGCTCTTTACTTATGGCAGCAAAACAACAGCTCCGTGAAATAGTGCTCTTCGAACAGCTGGAGCGGAAGGGACCGTTCGCTCGACATTGAAATCATGACTGGACTTTGGAAACAACAGCCGCAATAGATCTATGATTATAAGTTATCACTAGTCTTAAATATACTACGTTTTAAGTCTGCACAAACACATATTACGCTTTTGCTACGATGCCCCCCCCCCCCCCCCATTGATTAAAACGATCGACAAGTTCTGTTTTTTCTACCAATGCTAATCACCGGAGCGTTCATTTCAAAGTTCCCATCATTCACCTCCCAGCATTGCATACGGAATTGTGAGCTGCGATGTTGCTCTCTTTTCTCACTTTAAAGAGAAATAAAGTTTTAGCGTGCAAACTTGCATTGGATATAACATTCTGGTTAAAAAATAAGTCGGTAGATGCATTTCGATTATAGTCTCCATTTTGCTATGATGCGACGGTCTTTATCGTTGGTCTTACCTGTAAAAACTTCCCAATCAGGATGTAGCTAAAACCATTTATGTGCGATTCGTTAAAGAAATGTAATATCTTCCAATTTTTTTTTTTTCTGTAAAACGCTAAAGCCAATGGTTATGTCCCCTGAAAGAAGAAACACTCATTCTTCTGTCGCTGCCTGTCACCGTGTTTATCATGGTTAAATCAAGAATCACTAACCGTTTTTCCTGTTTCTTTGTCAACTGTGGTTTCTACTTACTTTGGATATTATGTGGTTAGGGTACCAAGAACAGACTCCATAAAAATTAAATAACATCTCCTTCCGATTCTAGACATAGGTTTTGTAAACAGTGCTACTGAATGCAGCTTGGAGCAACCCCCGAAAGGAGTGGCTAAAAAGGTAAACAGAGCCGAACAGACAGGCAGAAAAAAAAAGAATTTTTGAATTTGGTCTGCAATTTGCTTCATAACGTATATCCACCCCATTACACGTCAGCTAAAGTGTAAGATTAGAAGACACAAGACTGCAGAGCGTGCCGACGTTTAAAATAGGTTGAATCTCCCTGAGGACTCTCTTCGTAGTGGTATTTCCGTCGGTCTATCTTGATCAGGACCTCCGCATTGCTTTGCGGCGGCTATTTTACTTCAAAAGCATTAACTGTCCCATGAAGCGCCGCCGGCGTTGTCTGTGACGGCAAAAAAGACTGCTCCTAATTTCCCTCTCCAACGTTAGTTAAAAGAGAGGGTGGAGAGCGCTCTAAAATCCCTCCCAAACGGCAGTCAAAATGGCTGACACGCTTCAAGGTTCCAAGAAACACCACCCCATAGAGAAGCCCTGTTCCTGGCGCTGCGGACCGCACGCTGGTAAAAGGGAGGGGGTTGCGCAACTCTGCAGAGCGGGGGGCAGGCCTCTTTGCAAAGCCCGCCCGGCGGCCTCCGCAGAGCAGAGGTCGGCACTTTAGGTCACCCTCTCTCACCCTCACAGCCACACTCACCCAAGCCCCTCACTCACCCTCACCATCACAGCTGCACTCACCTTCAGCCCCTCGCTCACCCTCATCCTCACAGTCACACTCACCTTCAGCCCTTCACTCACCCTCACTGAACCTCACGGCCTTCACGCACTCAGCGCCCTTACACCCCTCACCGCCCTCACGGCCCTCACGGCCCTCATACCCATTGTTGTAGATTATACGATCTGGTAGATCAAGAGGAAAAAGAGGTAGAGGAGCGCAGAAGCACGAGATGATGGACGGAACGAGAAAACGATAAACTGACACTTTCGAGACGGACGTGCCCGGGATCTCTTCCTCAACACTGGTGCCGAAACCCGAAATACGAGATGGACCGCAACCGAAGAACCCGCGGCATCGTCCGCTCAGCCGTCACCCGAACACTAGCCCAAATAGACAATCGTCTCAAAGACGAGAACACGACAGAGCTTGACCTCCGACTACAACTGGACTACCTTCTCAGAAAGAAAGCGACCTAATCCGCCTTGACCCTGACATCCAGACGTCCACCTCAGATGACGATCTTGAGGACGAGCTAGAAGGAGCAGGGGAGCACCGTCTTCGCATCAGTCATAGCCTCACGCGCGTCCGACACGCCCTTGACTCTCAAGTCTCTGTGCCACAAACCACGAATATCACGCCCAACGTCCCTCTCGACAGAACCCAGTCCGGCGGTCTTCCTCCAACTCCGACCTCAAGGAGCCACCGGACGGTCGCCCTACCGAAACTGCAGGTACCGACTTTTGCCGGGAGCCGCCGCGACTGGCAGGGGTTCTGGGATCATTTCAATTGTACGATCCACCCCAGGCGAAAATCAGTCCACTTCCAGCTGGATTATGGAACTGGAAATGAGGCAGTCCAGCTGGATTCCAGCTGGACCCAGTTGGATTCCAGCTGGACCCAGCTGGAATCCAGCTGGACTGCCTCATTTCCAGTTCCATAATCCAGCTGGAAGTGGACTGATTTTCGCCTGGGACACCAATTCCGAACTCCCGCCAATCGAGAAGTTTAAATACCTTCTCACGTATCTCACAGATGACGCGAAGCGAGCCGTGGAAGGAATTCGACTCTCAGAACAAAATTATGACCTCGCGGTACAGACGCTCCAAGACCGATTCGGACGACGGGACATCCTAATTGATGATCACATTGATCAGCTTCTGAGCTTGCCTGCGGTCAACAGTTCAACCAACGCAGTACAGCTTCGTAAACTCTACGATGCGATACGCTTCCGAACAACATCTCTTCAAGGGCTGGATGTCCCGCCTAGTAACTACGCTGTCGTCCTGCATCGTGTTCTCATGCGGTGCCTTCCTGCTGACCTGGCTATACTATACCGACAGACGTTAAGGGAAGCAGCACTAACACCATCAGCCGACACACCTGACATGCACCCGGAAGAGCAGGTCCGTGTCATCATGTTATTTCTACAGACTCAAGTGGAGATTCGAGAAGATGTTCAAATGGAACACCCTAGTCACTCTCCCCGGTATGGGTCATCGCCGATACCACGTCAAGAATCCGTACAGGCGAGCCACCCTTCAGCACTCGCGATTTTGACTGAGGCTATTGGCTACCGAGCGGCCACGTGCCCTTTGTGTGATACCACCCAGCACGCGTTGCAAAACTGCCAGAAGGAAAAATACACCAATGTAACGCTGTCTGGCAGTCGATGTTTTCTAGTGGACACCTGTCTGTGCCTGATTGTACGTCAAGCACGTCTGATTGGCCAACAAGTTACTCTGACCGACAGTCAAACTCCAGTCAGACTCCGCTTGTCGGCTTTCTGATAGTTTCCTGGTGGCAGTCGGCCGCCGCGAAATGCCGTCAAGATTTCTTGGTGGCGATTCTGATTGGACATCGATTGTCTCTGACTGTAAGTCAAAAAGCTTTGACGGGCAGACAGGCGTACGGTCAATGGACGTAAAGTTCGTTCGAATACCAATATTTCGTCAAATCTATGAATACGAAAAATAATCTATGCACGAGAAAACGATTTCGGGACGTGTAACCATAAAACCGCTGATGTTAGAGATATGACACGCAACCGACCGACAACACTGATCAGAAGCCCGCCGAACGCCGAACTGGCCGAACGCGCCACTTACTCCTTTACTTTCGCTTCGCCCGGCTTCGCCGAGCTTCCATGAATGATCGCTCTCGACTCGTGTGAAGCAGCCCGCTTGCTCCAACCTGTCGATCCCGCCCGAGCTCTACGACGTCTTACGTTTTAGTAGAATTTCTCCTCGAAAAGACCCAGTGTTTCGGGAGTTCCGACTATGTAAGGAAGTTTAGCGGTGTAGTTGAAGACGACAAGGTGTACCAGCTCTACTGGGCTGGAGACGCGCGAACAAAAGGAGGGTTCTACGACGCGAAAGTACTCTACATGGCAGGTGAGTAGAACTGAAGTACGGCGATTGATGTACGAGTGCTTTGCATAACATGCTGAAGGCTTAAATGCATATGGAGCCGAAGCATTCCTTAGAGGCTGTGTCTACAGTGCCATCCGACGGTCCACTCGCACCTACAAGTGCCGTCCGAAAGAGAGTAAGACGACGCGTGTATCACTGGTGGGGTACCGTCCGACGGCACTCTTGCAGAGCGTTCGAGTGCCGTCCGACGGTACTCTGCTCACGCGTTCAAGTGCCGGCCGAAAGTCTCGTATAAAACGAGTTCTCAAAATGAGTTTTTTTGAACCTGCAATGTAGCTTAGTGGTAAGACGTATGCCTCGTGAGCAAGCGGTCCCGGGTTCAATCCCCCGTGCAGGTTTTTTTTTTTTTTTTTGGAATCTTTTGAGCATTTTGTTTTGTCGACGCATTTGGCGATATTTACATTTCTTTTTTACGATTAACATTGGGAAAACCGAATGTTGTCGACGAAATTTCGCTGAATAAAATGGTCAGACGTCATCTGATGGACCATCAGGGCACGTTCCACCAGGGCTGCTGACTGGCAGTCAGCGTCCCAAATTACGTACCTTGATGGAATTTTCAATAGGGAAGTCACTCTCACCGGTATGGGTCATCGCCGATACCACGTCAAGAATCCGTACAGGCGAGCCACCCTTCAGCACTCGCGATTTTGACTGAGGCTATTGGCTACCGAGCGGCCACGTGCCCTTTGTGTGATACCACCCAGCACGCGTTGCAAAACTGCCAGGCTAGACTGTTAACACAAGAAAAACGAACCAAGCTTGCGCGAGCACGCTGCTGCTTCAAATGCGGTAAGCGAAATCACATCGCTCGTGTTTGCCGTTCGTGCAGGAACTTGACATGTGCCACTTGTGGAGGTCACCACGTGACTATACTCTGCGATCTATCACGTCCCATATCAGCCACATCGGACAACCCACACCCAGGAGGACTTCGTGAAGGTACCGCAACAGTCGTGAGCGCCCCAACCACCAGTTTCCGCTCTTCTGCTGTCTTGCTGCAAACTGCTAGAACGTGGGCACTAGGGCACCGAAACACCTCCTACTGAGGCTGTTACTGGACAGTGGGAGTCAGCGCACGTTTATCCGGCAGGACATTTCTGAAAAACTGGGCTGTGACGTCGTTGGCCAGGAGGAGCTTACTATATACACATTTGGAAACACAGCCACCAAACGGTCCTGTCGACGAGTGGTTGTGACCCTCTATGGCCATCAAAGCAACCAGAAGACATCACTTGAAGTACTGGAAGTCCCAGACCTGTGCAAAGTAGCATACCAGCAGCTAGATGGCAATCTACTGAGGCAACTTCATTCCCACGGACTTCAAGCCGCAGATATCATCCCTGCTGGGGCTCAAGGCAGAGTGGACAACGACGTCGGCGTTCTGATAGGTTCAGACTTCTACTGGCAAGTCGTCACGGACGGATCCAGCGCATGACTGACGACCTCACCGCCGTAGAAACCAAGGAACGATGGTCCAAGGAACGTACTCTCAAATCATCTTTCACCCTTCAACAAGTGTTTCTACGTTTTTCCTCACATGCGAGCCCAGTCTACCCATGTAATGAGCCATTTGATCCGTCAGAATTGTGGCGTTTAGATGCTATTGGAATCTCAGAAGTTACCAGGTCAAGCTTACTTGAACATCCAACAATGCTAGAATTCAACAACAAAATCACCAAGGTGAACAACCGCTAACGAAGTCCCTTTGATGATCAAGCCTCCCGGCATCGGAACTGACAATGACAACAGATCCACGGCAGAAACCCGTCTCTTCGCACAGTTACGATGGTTTCGTGCGCATCCCGAAATGCTCGAGCAATACGACCGCATTATTCGGGAGTATTGTAATGAAGGTCACGCAGAAAGAGTTCCACAATCAAAGGAACAACCGGAAAATGTTTATTATCTACCCCATCACGCAGTTGTCCACGAAGAAGCTGTGACGACGAAGCTCCGAGTTGTATTTGACGCATCTTCACATCTTCCTGACAAGCCTTCTCTCAACAGCGTGCTTGACAAAGGTCCTAATATTGAGAATAACCTGCTTCCGATATTTCTGAAGTTTTGTTGCAGTCCTGTGGTCATGACCGCAGACATCCGCAAAGCGTCTCTACAGATCGGTATTCGTCCGCAGGACTGCGATGCACTTCGCTTCCTGTGGGTGGACCAACTCCCATGCAACACGGAAGGCATATACAGTGTGGTGGAATGGCGCATGACACGTGTCCCCTTCGGAGCGTCTTCTAGTCCGTTCCTGCTCTCGGCAACCCGGACATGGTAGACCGCTTGTTGCAGTCTTTTTATGTGGACGATCTTGTACTTGGATGCGCATCCGATGACGATGCTCTACAGGCCTACGAGTACGCAAGATCAATTATCACAGAAGCAGGGATGGACCTGCGAAAATGGTCTTCCAATTCCCCGTGTATACAAAAACAATTTCTGCGTGAAGGAATTGCCTATGAGAATGTTGCCGAAGACACAGTGCTAATGAAAGTGCAGGGGTCGTGTGGGACAGAGACAAGGATGAGATTGTTCTCAGCACACAAAATGTAACTGCCTTCCTGACAACACGACCAACCACAAAACGAACTGTCCTTCAAGCATTCGCCCGGCTGTTTGATCCTTTTGGCTACTTAGCACCATTTACTCTTCAAGCCAAATTGTTGTTTCAGGCACTCTGGTTACGCAAGCGCCCTTGGGATGAAGACTTCTCATCTGAAGAACTTACAGTATGGAACTCTTGGTGTTCAGACTTAGCCTATCTTTCCTCCTTCCGCATTCCCCGCTACATGCTTCATTCTCATAATAATGCAGACCCTTCGCCGCAGCTCCATATTTTCACAGACGCCAGCCCACGTGCATACGGAACAGTCATTTACCTGCGTGCTCTGACTCCAGATGGATCCTTCACAACGCAAGTCTTGGTAGCCAAGTGACGAGTTGCACCTCTAAAACAACAGTCGCTTCCAAGACTGCAACTTCTTGCTTGTCTCATAGGCGCACGATTACTTAACTTCGTACGTAAGGTCCCTGGTCTGGGGCAGCTTCAAGCTCACCTTTGGACTGACTCCGAGATTGCACTGCACTGGATAGCCGGCGACCCGAGTCCGAAGGCAGCCCTTTGTCAGTAAAAGAACAGTCGAAATCAGACAATTAACGGAAGGATTCCGGTGGCGCCACTGCCCGAGCAAGGACAATCCCGCCGATCTGTTGACGTGTGGTGTGCCAGCACCCTCACTTCGACGTAGTGCACTGTGGTGGAATGGTCCTGACTGGATCGCACAAAGTGACGACAACTGGCCCTCCAGGACACTGAAACCCTCTCCAAGTTGTCTCCCGACAGAAGAGTTCAAGCTCCAGACAACGGCGTGCCCATTGGCGACGGCAGACCACGACGCAATACTCAACTTAGCGGAGCACACCAGTTTAACACGTGCTCTACGCGTTACCGCGTGGGTGCAGAGATTCAGGAATAACGCTTCTTCAAATCCATCAATATATGGTCCCCTGACCGCTGCCGGAAATTCATAAGACTGAAATCTACTGGATACGAAGCATGCAGACACGAGAATTTCCGGTAGAAGTTGCAGCTCTGCAATCACTCGAAAAGGTGGCCATTACTTCTAGCATTGCGATCCTTCACCCATTTCTTGACGCCAACGGAATTCTACGTGTTAGAGGTCGGCTACAGCAACTTGGTGGTCCAGACGACGTGAAACATCCGATTATACTTACGAACAGCCATAAATTCACGGAGTTGCTTGTACTGGCAACGCATGTTCGACTTCTTCACGGGGGAGTACAAGACACACTCACAGAACTACAACAGCAATTTTGAATTTTAAGGGGTCGACAGACAGTAAAGAAAATTTTGCATGCCTGTCTTTCATGTCGACGTAGACGACTCCAGCCAGAAGAAGCACCGATGGCCCCCCTACCGCGAGAGCGTATAACAGAAACAAGCCCGTTTGACGTTACCGGCATCGACTTCTGTGGACCGCTGTACGTCCGTTCAGCATCGTCGGAAAAGGCATACATCGTTATCTTTTCTTGCGCTGTAACACGTGCTGTAGTGTACATCTCGAACTAGTTTCCGACATGTCAGCAACCAGGTTTCTTCTCGCATTGCGACGTTTTATTTCCCGACGCGGGGTACCTTCCGTGGTTTACTCCGACAATGGTGAAACGTTCCGCCACACTGCAAGAGTACTGAGAATGACTCAGGCAGATCAGGTCCAGGATCATTCCAGCGGAGTCCGTATTCATTGGAAGTTTAACACCCCACGAGCACCCTGGTGGGGTGGTTGGTGGGAAAGGATAATACGTACAGTGAAAAACGCACTGGAAAGAACCCTCGGACGCAGTAGCCTCACCTTTGAAGAGCTTACGAGCGTCTTGTGTGAAGTAGAAGCAACCGTAAACTGTCGTCCACTTACCCACATCAGTGACGACCCTCAAGAACTAGAGCCATTAACGCCATCACACCTTCTTATAGCCAAGCGCATCGTAAGTCTGCCTCGTAACCTAGAATCCCTACCGCTGACTTCGACTGCTACAGACTTAAGGCGCCGTGTGCGGTATCACCAGCGATTATTTATAGATATATGGAAACGCTGGAGAAACGAATACCTATTACTGCTCCACTCCGCACATAAGAGTCAGCCAACGACGTCTCCGCGTATTCAACCGGGAGACATTGTTATCGTAAAGGACGACACGCCACCGCTCCTATGGAAACTTGGAAGAATCACAGAAACATTTCCTGGAAGAGACGGCATACCAAGAGTCTGCGCTGTTCGCCTTGCAAGTGGACAAGAAATTCGGCGCCCTATGCAAGGTCTTCTCCTTCTTGAAGGCAACATATCAAACTAAGAATTTGCACAGAACGATCATCGAACCCCTTGTTTACTACAAGCATTGCGTTGCCATGACTTCACTGAAACTGTGTGGGGAATTGGCAGAGTGTTTATTCAACTTGTTTTGTGTATTTCTTTATCCCCCATTGACTTTAATGAGTTCGTGTTTTCTGCGCTGCTCTGTACCATCTTAAACTTCCTGATCTCGCGTTATGGGATTGCATGGTCTCATCTCCAGGCCGGCGCGAGAAGTTGTTGTAGATTATACAATCTGGTTGATCAAGAGGAAAAAGAGGTAGAGGAGCGCAGAAGCACGAGATGATGGACGGCACGAGAAGAACGATAAACCGACACCATCGAGACGGACGTGCCCGGGATCTCTTCCTCAACACCCATCACGCCACTCACCGCCCTCACGCCCCTCACTCACTCATGGCCCTCACGCCCCTCACGCACTTACGCCCCTCACGCACTCATGGCCCTCACACCTCTCACGCCCCTCACTCACTCAGGGCACTCATGCCACTCACGCACTCACATCCCTCACCTCCCTCACGGCCTTATACCCCTCTCTCACTCATGGCCCTCACGCCCCTCATGCACTCACCACCCTCACGAACCTCACGCACTCATAGCCCTCAGGCCCCTCGCGCAATCATGGCCCTCACGCCACTCAGGCCCGCTTTAGATGGGGCAATTGCGCCCAGAAACGTGACGTCTCAACACCAGCAACACGGGACGCCCGTGTTCACACGCAGCAACCAATTGCTGCAATTTGCCATCATCATGGTGCAATTTTATTTTTCTTGGACTATTTAGACAAAGTTACGCGCTATAAACCTGTTTTTATGCATTTAAGTCTCGTTGAGAATACTAATGCCTCTTTCTGAAACAGCTTATTTCCAAAAACGATCAATTTCAAACCAGAACCAAGTGTTTTGTTGTCATCATCACCGGCATGAGGTATCACGTGAAAATATCGCATCCCTGATCAGATGCAGCTGCTTCAAACGTCTAGGAATTGCTCCGAGTTGCTCTCTTGTTTCGAGTCGGACCCGATCTCAGCAATTCGTGTCGATCTAGGGGAAGCTAGGGAACAACCGGCCAGCAGCACCGAAATTTCTGAGAAAGTTGCTCCGTCTGAAGGGGGCCTCACCCGCTCACCGGCCTCACGCCCCTCACGCACTCACAGACATCACACCCCTCAGGCACTCACCGCCCTCAGACCCTTCACGCCCCTCACGCTCTCATGCCACTCACACACTCACCGCCCTCACGCCCCTCACGCACTCATGGCTCTCAAACCCCTCACGCACTCACAGCCCTCACGGCCCTCATGCCCCCCACGCACTCGTGGCCCTCACGCCACCCACCGCCCTCACGCACTCGCGGTCCTCACAGCCCTCACTCTCCCTCACACTCATGAATTTTTCTGGTTCAGAAACTCACTCACCCTCCCCTCACCTGTGAAGATGAGGGTGAGTGAGGGTGAGTGAGGGCCCTCATGAGTGAGGTTTGCCGAGGTATGCCGCAGAGATCGCTCGGCCGGGCTCAGTGGGGCGCGCCGCTTGTAGAGATACGCTACGTATACGAATGCTCTCATATTCCTACACGTAATTAGTCTTCAGTGTCCTCCTGTAATTTTAATACACTCTTTGCTCGGTGTATTTTAGTGGTTAATACTGTTATTTGGACATGTTTCAAGTAAACTGCCAGACCCAATAGTTACCATATCGGACACTTCAAAATTTAGAGAAGCACTTGCCACCTTTTACGGCGCGTAACTGACGTTTTTGATATTTTTTGTTTGTCCCTTCCCGCCCCCCTTATGTAAAGCCCCACGTGGGCATTTAAGGGATAAATAAATGAAATGAAATGAAGTAAAACTGTGCTTCAAAAAATCAGGTCAATCTGTAAAAAAGAGCAGCACTTCCCGATATGCATCACTGGAACAAAAACAAATTTTCCGTTAGCAGTTTTAATTTCTTTTCAAACGAAGCGTTGATAACACCGCATAATACTGTTTAGAACAGCCACACTTTCAGACAAAACGGTAGCAATTGAAGCTCACCCACCTCGCGATGGTCTATTATGCCACAACTTGATTTTGGCCGACGTTATTGTTCCATTCAGCATTAACACCAATCGAGACCGCAGAAATGACTTCCACCGTCGGGCGACTGTTACCGTTCGGAGCTTGCGCAAATAAAATAAAACTAATTAGAAACTGTACACAATTAATCATCTCCGCCCAGCGTTTTTAGGTGTCTCGTATGACTGCTTCTTTTTGACAGATGCGAGTGATTACGGCACGTCAGGCATGGTCTTTCGGTAGATTGTTTCTCCTTCGTGTGGAGGTTTCCCACGCAGTACATCTCTACACTGTCACACAGTTTATCAACAAGTCTGAAACGACTTTTAAAACTCTTGCTCCTCGCGAATGTTTATTTAGGTATTTTTACTCCACTGTCGATTTAACAATATGCACAAGCCTGAGCGCTTCCGAGCTCAATTTGCTTCTCACTCATTTGATGCTGTCCCAACTAGGCGATGGTCCCTCAAGTTTTCATGTTCTTTGACATTGAACTAGATGTTTACATGTTTACAAGTTCATTGACACGTTCGATCAGCCGTAATGTTTGAGTAGTGGCGCAGTTCTTTTTCTCGCGGCCGCAGTGGGAGCATCGCGTGAAGGCAGTAGGCGGGCGTTCACAAATACGAAGAAGCAGACGACACAGCGATTCTAAAGCGATAAGATTACTAGAACTGTTTTTCTGCGCTGGCTGACAAGCAAGAGCCTCACAAAAAACACAATCTCATGAATTACCGGCATGAAGGAGAATCCAAACTGATGCCGGGGATGTCTCTGTCGATGATGTACTATTACGTACACGCACCGCTGTCCTAACCGGCCGGGAAGCCGGAAAGCGATGACTACAACTAGCATGGGGGCGGCACCACTTCCGGAATGCGCGCGCCTACGCAGTTCGCTTGGTGACATTGGTCTGTTCCTTGCATAGTTAAAAACACCTTGAAACAAGGTACAAAATTGGGACAGCACAACGCCGAGATTGTGACGTGTTGCCTAATTTTTGTCCCTAGTTTCAAGGTTTTTTTGTCACCGTTCAAAAGCTTGACAACGCAGTGACCCTTATTCTACATCTATAGCCGGAAAACCAAGATCCTACCAATTGTTTTTTTATTTTTTCTTGATAAACAAATAAAAAAAATCTGAATAGTCATAGCTGCAAAAAAATACCAAACATGCTGGCGCTGCTTGTGAAGCAAACTTTCGGCTCATTTTAGCAACCTCATACTTGAGAAAAAAACTAATTGATAGTAACTCGTTACAGAAAGTAAATGTTCAATTAATAGAAATTTTGCTGAACCAAAATGTAATTGAGTTATTAAAGTGGAGAAATGAAGTATAGGTGACTACAAGGAATTAATTAATTGCAATGTTACTTTTAAGTATCTTTGCATGGGGACGCATAGCGCTTTCTTTTCACTATTTTTACTAGTCAATTCTTTGCGTTTACTTTTATATCACATTCTAATACGTCTGAAAATAAACAAGTTCATTCCTTTGACAAACCAGATCCCATTTCCTTATTATCTTTTTTCTTTTTTGCTAAGGAATTAAGTAACACCTATGGAAAGTGTTTCCGGTGCATCGCCATGCACCATCCACTCAGGAAATTTAAGGAGTGTAGATCAAACACTCAAAATCTGCAGATTTCGTTTTCGGA
This sequence comes from Ixodes persulcatus, assembly GCA_013358835.2. Classification (NCBI taxonomy): domain Eukaryota; kingdom Metazoa; phylum Arthropoda; class Arachnida; order Ixodida; family Ixodidae; genus Ixodes; species Ixodes persulcatus. The sequence goes on from JABSTQ010010728.1 coordinate 172,848, forward strand.
TTCATACAAGAGTCGAGGAATTCATCATAAAATACTACCTTTTCATATATTTTCAATTTAAAATACATTAGGCGCCGCTCATAACTGAAAAAATACAACATAAACAATAAAATAAAATGTTCCTATGAAATGTTGGACCCATTGGGTAATAGTACGAATGCTATGTTTATTTAATTTCAAGTCAATCTTTCCAAGCGCACCGCAGGTGGAGTTCGGTGCAGGTGCCCAAGATCTTGATCCGGCGTCAACAAATGTTTGGATTCTGCAAAAGAAAACAATGGCATTTTATTGGAGACATTTGTAACAGTATTGTGTCAGAAAAACTAGTGTGAAGAGATCGGTTATTCAGGGACACTCTCAATTAAATATGTCAACCCTAAATATGTCTATTAGCTTTTATTAGGTTTATTTATATATAGGGTTTTAGTATACAAAATATGTCACAATGCACACATACACGAATGATAAATTGTGCCATGTAGTAATCTCCTAAAAGTTTTGCTCTACTTGGTGTTCTAAGTAAAATGCTCGTGACAGAACGTTTTATTTATAACTCACATTTCTAGTAGAAACCACCGTAGCCGAGATGGCCGAGTCCATGACCATAGCCGAGGCCATAGCGGGACAGTCCATAGCCGTAGCCAAGGCGATGGCCATATCCGAGACCATAGCCGTAGCCAAGACCATGACCGTAGCCGAGGGTAGAAAGAACCGGAGCGCGGTGGACGGTGGAGTAGGAGGAGGTCAAGGGAGCAGCCGCAGAGTAGCCACCGTAGCCGAGGTAGCCAGCGAAGGCGCAGGTGGCCAGGGCCAGGACGAGAACGCAACGGAACTGCACAAAAACAGACGGCAGGAACAGTAGTTATGTTTTTGTTTATTGTTATAGGCAGCACAAATATATTTGGTGGGGTACCCAGTTTAGTGCTTATACACACTAGAATATTTGGGAGACGTAATATTATCCGGAATAACATATTGTTCATGACAAACTTCCTGGGGCTAATTTTTTAATTTTTTTATATTATTGAGTTAGTTAAAACTTACTTTGCGACGTCTGATTTCGTTCATAATTCCTCACGATATGAAACTTAGCCAAAGAAATCATAAGCGACTGCATATATTCTGTAGCGCGAACCGAGCTCCTCTCGTCTAGTGGGTAAACATAATGTAAGCGTCATTTCTAATATATGAATTATCGTACTCTTCACAAGTATAAACAATCTTTCCACGGATAATCAATAATTATTTGAGACTACGAAGTCAGCTACGATGTCTACGAAACTTGAGGATTCGAACTGATATCTAAGAAATATGAGATTGGAAAACTTGTAAGGATCACATTTGGCTGAAACAGGTGGTCGAACCAAATTTCGCCTTATTCTCAAAAAGAAATATGCCAAAACAGATGCCATGCAACTTGGTGTAAAAGTGTTGCTCGCCAAATTGGCGCGGTTCGGACCGTTGGACTATTAAAGGGTATCAACTGGTTAACAGATGTAGGTAGGACCTCATGACCTATGTTATATTTTTAAATGGGCAGCTTTGCTTGCGGTATTGTATTACAAAACAAAATCTCACCATGGTTGAAGGTATTAGTCTTGCTGGGGAAGCTCGGACTGATGAATTGTGCTCGGTTACTCCTCCTTATATACGCCATTTTTCATGGCCATGTTTCTTCAAGCACCAATAAGCTAAGTTCAATAACACATTTACGAACATTAATGCTTGGCGTTCTTAAATCAGTAAAATAGAAATGATTGCAGTTTACAGCTTGCTTGATAAAATCATCACGTGCTATTGATATGTTTTGACTGAGATTTTGCTTGAGATTACCAAGACCTATGTGCATTTACAAATGCCACATATTTTCTGCTGCTGTTCTTACTTGTTTTTATTCATTTTTTTTTTCGTGAAAGGTACGTTACATCTTAAAGAGGATTCTTCGGCGTTTCGTTAATCTTCAATACAAATGCGATGCCGGTCACGTTTTGAGGCGTGTACGTTTCTGAAGAATTACAATTTGCTCTATTTTACGTGTTTCCTCGTACATGACAATATCTTTCATAATTATTTAAGATAAGGTAAGAGTGCAGAAAGATGTGAAGAATATCTTTGAATAGCGAATATTTCATGATATTTTAAGTAATATTTTTCAAAGTTACAAACGCTTTGTTAGATTGATGCAGACATTCGACTGAACACGTCAAACATACCTCATTACAATTGCAATATTTAGAGCGTACTTTAAATAACAAATGATGTGCTCCTACATTAACAATAATATATACGTATATTTCTTTTGACTACCAACCACCTCAAACTATTACGAATGCATGAAGGATAAATCATACAGGACGGCGATGGAGAAATAACTTTTATTAGGAAATAAGTTATGTTTTTGTCTCTGTTGTCTATGTTTTATTTTTAATGCATTCGTCTGTATTCATCAACACGCTCGTTTTCAATTATCACATTAACCTATTATTTTTTACTTTCCGTAAAATTGGTAATCATAGCTTCGCCATTTTCTGAACTTCACCTGGTCTATATCTGAGTGTCTCTCGACGTATGCGCAAGGAGGAGCTGTCATATCCTCATTGGAACCATTCATGAGTTGGCAGTGTGAAAAAGTATTTGTTCCCTAAACAATAATTTGCTTTTTGCAGAAGTTTCTTTCCCAACACTGAAGGCCCTGAAATATAATCTTATAGACCGACACGCGTGCTTGACGTCACGGAGCTGCGGCGGCGCTGCTATCGAGCCGGAGCCGGGTGGTGTGGGCAGAAGGGCGCACGTTTCGCATGGGCATCATAGCATTTCAGCATGCCGCGAAGCTGTGTTGCCGTTAATTGCACCGAAAGGTACAAAAAAAGTAGTGGAGTGAGTTTCCACAAGTTCCCGTATAGAGTCTGAAATGCGCAGAAGGTGAATAATATCCGAGGATCGAAAAGAATGGTAGCCTCGCGCGACCGACCGTTTGTGCGGCAAGCACTTTCCTGAAGGCAAGTGCAGCTTCCATTTCAATCTCCGTCCCGAGGTTTGCTTATGTGCAGGAAAACCGTCGTCTGATCGATACCAGCCGGATTTTGTTCCCACGGTGTTCGCGCACAAAGCACCGGCCAAGCGCTCGTCGGAGGCTCGCTACGCCCGCGCTACCAAGCAGAAGGGGATCGGCGACAGAACGGCAGTGTAGTAGGCGTTACAAAAAAACAAAAACAAAATACGTTACTCGTTACTTGCAAAGAAAAAATACGCGTTACCGAGCTACGTTACCTAAAATAAAAGGAACGCGATACCGCTACCGATAAAAAGTAACGCAAGTTACTTCTGCGTTACTTTTTAAATTATGATTTAACGCGTTTTACTCTTTTGACGATATAGGTATGCATAAGCACATATATCAAGAAACATTATGTTCATGCATAAACTGTACATAATTATTTTATCTCTTTTTACGGTTTCACTTAAATACTCACGAGAAAAAACGGAAAGAAAAACGCAAAAAACTCGGAAATTCACATGGCACGGAAACACGGAAACACGGAAAAAATTGAAGTGTAATTTCTTTAAGACTTGGGAAGTAGTAACGAGTAACGTAACTACGTTACTTGAAATAGTAACGTAAGTACCTTACCCGTTACTGTGTCGAAGAAGTAACGAGTAGGTTACTACGTTACTGAAAAAATTAAAGCGTTCCTGGTAACGCCGTTACTCGTAACGTGTTACCGCCAAGACTGCAGAGCGGACAAAGCGCTACTGTTTATCATGCCTTGTTGTCATGAGGGTAGGAAAAATATCATACCTTTACTTGAACACGCGGTGTGTATTTAATCAATTAATAAATACACTTCCGCAGACCCTCAGCCTGCTGTTCCCGCCGCCAGTGCGGAAACCGACTCGAAGTAATCGTAGGCCTCGAGAGACTCGTACGCTTGCACCGTGTCGGCCGTGAACGGGCATGGCGAAAAAACTAAATAAACGACGACGTGAGACGTCGATTTCGGTGGCAGCAACTTCACGTCGGAAGTCCAGCAGGCCTTGATTGCGGCGTACGGATCCTCGAAGGCAACTCCGTCCTCGCACAGTTTGTTTCGATACAGCCGCCGTTCAGGCTCGGATAGCGAGCCCAGTGTGTCGGGCATGGCATACGACATACGTTGTCAAAAAATACGACGCACAAATAAAGCTAGAAGCGTCCTTACAACGTCAACAACGAGCGCACGCCACACAACGCAATGGCGAAAACCCGGAGAACCGGGCCGCTTTTGCCCACATAGCTTCCGCGCATGCGCGGCCTTCTGGCCGTGCCGGTAAACGGAGCCGCTCCGCGTGTCGGTCTATAGGCTGCGTGGGTTTCTAAACATAAAGAAATTATGTTGTATTTGTTATCACCTTATGAGTTTATGACTGTTGTCCATAATAGTAATAGACATAATATCCTGCCCACGCAATTAGACACATTTTATACGCCATCCTCAGGGACGGACGCGACATATAATAATTGACTACCTCAAGTATAACAGCTATATATACGAGTGTACCGAGAAAGCTTTATGGGGAGGGAGCACGCATCGTACACCGACTATGAAGGGCACTTTTTTTAGGCTTTGCAGATTGTTTTTCTTAGAGAAGCCGTGAATGGAAAACTAATATGATCAGTGCAAGTGAGCTATACGCTCAGGCGACATAAAAAAGGGGCCCAAAAAGTCCGATAATATAAAAAATATTCTAATAACTTTTTAGTTCGTCACAATGAATATATGATCCGAATTAGAAATTTGCTGAGTGCTGACAATAGCAATTAAAACAGTTAAAAAAATATTGAGGGCGCGTGGAAAGCGTGGTGGTGCAATAAAGTTACCAGGCGTGCATTGGGCGAAAAACTGGCAGTGCGAAAACGCGAATGGTAGGATTATCATTTGCGTTATGGAAACACAAGCTTCACGCGTGCTCCACGACTGCTAACTTCCGCGAACCACCGCGCTTCCCACGGGCTCGAAATCTTACTGAAATTATATAATGTAGTTGTTTTCGATGACATTCAGGATATTTCTAATTGGGACATTACTTTTATTGTGACCACCTAAAAGCTCATTCAGAAATATTAGTTAATGCTTCAACTTATCGTGACAATTAGCCCTATATATTATGTCCCGCTACCCACACAACTTACTTGTACAGATGCCATTAACAATAGAGGTAAAGGTTTTTTTTTAACAAATTTGCAAAACCTAGAATAATAACCCGTATATACAAAAAATATCGTAATCATTAGATAGATAGATTCTTTTAGATAATCCTAATCATTGATTCGCGGTTTATTGGCTAAACGTCTCTTCTGGCAAACAGTTCGACATTACCCACCGCGGCAGTACAATGAAATAAGTTCAAGCTTTTGAGCCCAACTTAAAGTATCGCCAAAATGTTTTTCTTTCGTCCTCAAATATTAATTTTACTACAAATTGGTGACACAGACCTGCGGATCAGCACTGAACTCCGGCTCTTCAGAAGAATATCCTTTGTGGCCAGGGGCTTGCGAAGGCTTAACCTTTCGGAAGAATACGCGAATGTTACTACCATCTTCAACTTCTACGACTTCGGCATCTGTATTCGCTGCCACACCACATGTGTCCCGTTACTTTTCCTGCAGGCATCTCCATCAAGGCACCAAGATCAGTTTGCTCGCCCAGCTGACTCGGAAAAATCGGAAATCCCCATATATATAGCTCTATCTATGTGCTCGCAGTCCCTGGCGACACTCCGAGAGCCATGCGAATTTACAGGGTGTTTCAGTGTCGGATTTCAAAAATCCCTGCAAATGGTGTGTTTGAGAAAACAAAAATAAACAATTTCCGGGAACAAAGTGCCAGACACATCTGGAAAGAGGAATTGAAAGAAAAATACTAATAAGAAAAATAAATAGTAAAGTTTAATAACTTTTTAATTCGTGAAAATTAGCATGGTTTCACTGAGAAACTTGCTAATCATCTGGCGAACGCATTTTTAGTATTTTAAGGATGTTCTAGCTGCAAATGAAAGGAGCGCTTTAAAATTTCACAAGGTAAACTACACAGGAAATGACGCCCTTTTGCGTGCAGGCGCCGATTTTTCCGGCAGTCTTTAGCGCGCTGTGAAATACTGTCTGTACTTAGGGGACACACACTTGGTCATTTTTGGAACCTTGAGTACCCTTTTTTATGACAGGTATTGCACGCCAGCACATTTTATGGAGGAACGAAGAGTGGAATCCGGCCAATTCCCCTCCACATTAACATCAAATGAGTGCTGTGAAAGCAAAGAAAAAAGTGAGGGTGAAACAGCTCCTGCGGTAGTAAGTGCCGGAAACAAGAAAAGTGCCCCAAAGTGAAAAATATACTTCCTTGAAAGGGATCCAAAAGCAATAGAGGTCATCAGGTACATAGAGACACCGCCGGGTGTCACAGACCTGGACACTCCATTCCAGTTTTTTTTTTTTTAAATACCCATGCCCTGATGAGGTGTTTACAGAGATATTTGATGGGACCATCCTGTACTAAACTCAATGCCACCCTGAACACCATGTTCGGATTCTGGTCACACCTATCCTCGCAGGATTTCCTGCTCCAGATTAACGAAGATATCTTTGACAGAATCTCCTGTACGACGACGCGGGCGGTCCTGGCCCTGGATATGAAGGGCGCCTTCGACAACGTCAGTCACACGCTGGTGTTCGAGAACCTGGCCTCGACTGGGTGCGGTCCCCGGACGTATGATTATGTGCGGGACTTCCTGAGCAACTGCATGGCCACCATCGGAGTCGAGTCCATCCGCACAAGCACCATCCCGGTCCCGAGCAAAGGCACCCCGAAATGCTCGGTCCTGTCACCCACCTTGTTACCTGGCGATGTGCAGGCCGCGTCCTCTACTGGAACGGATTCCCCGGATGAAGCATACACTCTATGCGGACGACCTGACTATTTGGACTACGTCGGAATCGGACGGCGAGAGGCCAGGCTTCCTAGAAGAAGTCATCGAGACGGTGCAGAACTGCCTCGAGGCCGGCAACCTCCAGCGTGCCCCCCATGAGTCTTAGCTGTTGCTCGTCCGCGCGGGCAAGCCATTTCCCGAAGAGCAAGGAGGCGGACATCCGCCTCACGTTCAAGGATGGTACCCCCGCGCCGGTGGTGAAGCGGGTTCGGATCCTGGACCTTCACCTCCAGCGGGACGGCGGAGCGAGGTACACGGTCGACCGACTCGTCGAGACAACCACGCAAGTCATGCGCATGATGAGCAGGATAACGAGTCACAGACACGGGCTCAAGGAGTCGGACCTGATCCGGCTGACCCAAGCACTCGTCGTGAGCCGCATCAACTACGCAACTCCGTATCTCAAACTGCTGTGGAGCGGTAAGGGCAAAATGGACGCGATTATTCGCAAGGCGTACTAGCTGGCACTGAGGATGCCGCCGTACGCGACGAACGCCAAGCTCCGGCGGCTGGGTGTAAACAACACCTCCCAGGAACTCCTCAACACGCACCAAGCCAGTCAGTGGGAGCCCCTGGCCCTCACACTGAGTGGGCGGCACGTCCTGAGCTCGCTTGGCATCTCATCCCCGCATCGCAATGTGAGACTATCCAGCTGCTGCTGGCCCTACGGGACAAGATCCAGGTGGCACCAATCCCGCGGAACATGAACCCATCCCTGCATCCAGGTCGCTGGATGGCTCCCGGTCCCTTGATTCCGCTTGGTCCCGTCATGTAGCATAGGACCCCTGGTAGCAATTTGTTGCTAGCCCAGCAATTAAGCATATTCCAGCCTTTTTGTATGTAAAGCAAAACAACTACTGCAACTGAACGCTCCTTAACTGACGATAATCGAAGTTTGCACTGCTCAATGCCCTTCTGTTTTATATAAAGTACCGCAACTAAGTACTCCAAGTACCGGTTGGAGCAGTGCGGTGCAGGTGAAGTTTCTACTGATAAAAATATCTGACCAAAACCTTGCTTCGGTACCACGAGCTTCAACAGGAAGCCCGATGCGGAGGCTTTAAGATCAAGCTCCATGCTTTGAATGTTGCTAAGCATGTGCGCTTGTGAGTGCAAGTGTCGTTCAGGACAACGTGCTCGTTCTTGGCATTTCGGTTTCACTTGCACTTAAAGGGATGCTGAACCGAAATCTGGATTCCACAAAACACGGCGGCAAAAGCGTGCAACGGGATGCTACAAACACCAAAACATCACTCATACAGCGATATCTCGAACGGATAACCCTATTTTTCAAAAGAAGGAGGCGCATTTGACAGATATGTTTACGTCTCGTTTCTCCGAGAAGGAGAGGGAACGGCCTTCGCGTTTTCTCCGCCTCGTTGCCTTGAGGGGGCGAAGCGGAGAGAGGAGGAAACGAGGATATCTCTAAGTCACGCGCCTGGTCGGCCTCGTTCAATCTCAACCTCTTTTTCCAAAAATACGGCCGTCCATTCGAGATATCGCCTTACGAATAGTGTTGTAGGGATTGTAGCGTCCCGCCTACAGCTCCTGCATTGTTTCTGAAATCCAAATTTCGGTTGACCATCCCTTTAAAGGGAAACGGAGTGTGGCAGTGATGGGATGATTTCTTGTGTCAGCCGGAGTTGACTACCATTACCACCGTAGGGCAGCAAAGGCTACAGGCGCGCGAGAGCGACTTTGTGAATTGCTTTCGTAGAACTAGAGCTTGCGATAGAGCGTGTACTAGCTCGCACTTGTCGCCTTCGACCGTGCTGTCACCCTGGCAAGCCTTCGGCAACACCTTCAGAATGCCCGCATTCTTCAAGAAAGCCACAATGTTACGAATGTACCACAACAATGCCTGGTTTTAATTTTGAAAAAAGAGCATTTTTGAATTTTTGAAAATGCGATATACTCTGAGGGGAGCAATAGTCTTTTGCAACACAACAACAGCAGTGCACGCTCATTACCTTCGGTACGGCTTAGTACGTGCTCGCGCACGCTCACTTTATCCAGGCTGAAAAGCTTGTGCTGGGACGGGCTAACAGACCATACACCTCCATCAAATCAATTCAAATTGGGATCTCATTTTTTTTTCTTCTGTTGACCCTCTATACGTTTATTTTGACAAATGTTACCGAAACCTTAACTGCCCACTTCTCAAATTTCGAAAGAGCACAAAAGGTTAGTTTAAATTCAAGCATGGGGTGGGAACATCTTATGTATTGGCACTAACGAAAACAAATGTAAGGTCAACAGTTGGTTATTCACTATTTCTTTATTTTACAGATACGTCGTACCATTTCATATCTGACTTTTGCCTCTAAAAAAAGGAAGCCTTAAAGGGGCACTCAAGCGCTTTTTGGAGAAGTTTGTTTTTGAAAGCATATTGTTTGTTGGGCTTCAGTCAATGAAAATGACCAGTTCTAGACGGCAAGACGTCGAAATAAACTCGCAGCAATAGAAATACGCAGGCACTATTTTCTCTTGGGGAGTCCATCCTGTGTCCCCACCAGCGCCATAAAATTCAACCAATAAAAACTGTTAATTTAGTGGAGATTCCGAAAGTTACTAATATTGCTCTTTTTAGACACATGCACATTATATTTTGACAACCACGCCGAATCTTAGGATGTAGGTGACGTAATACAGCTATTATTGTTTGAAAACGAGCGAACTATGTTTTCTCCTTGCCTTGTTACGGGGAGTGATGTTGCCGCGCGGCGACGCGGCTGCGTCGCTCTCGGCTGCGTCGCTCTGTAAAGTTCAACCGTTCAACTCCGTCTTCTACCGGTTTTCTTCCCGAGGCTCCCACTTGATCCCGTTCTCGAAGCAAGGTTCGCGAAGACGCGAATGGTTACGTTGCAGCAGGCAAGAAAACGACCACCGAGGACCTCCTCCACATTCCACGCGCAGAGCTCCCTCCAGCAAGGTTGTGGCACGTGCAGAAAGACTAATGTTCCCTGGATGCATTGCGGCAGCGGTGGCGTACCCAAACTGGCGGGTGAAATTGGTCCATTGGACCATTACTTGTGCATCACCAGTACAGACTCGCCTCTAAAGGCTGAAAAGAGCTATTGGCGACGGCGCGACCGAAAGCGTCGCTGTGGTCAGCCTTCCACGATTGGCCGAACGCTGACTATGACGTCAGAAAAGGATTTATCATCGACGGAAGTAAGAGGAATGAAAGAACTTTAATTTTGACGGTGTTGGCAGTGTTCCTTTGAGAACGCAATGATTTCAAGCTTCCACCATGCTATTTACAAACACCATCGAACTTGTTGTTTGCAAGGTAATGACGTCACAAGGGGGAACCATAGAAGGGCGCCACCAAAACATCTCGCCGCTAATTGCTAAATTACTCAAGCATTAAGAAGCATGCATGGAACGGAGTTACACGCGCTTGCCGTGCTGGCGTTGGCAGTAGCATTTTTTGAAGCAAAGTGGCAGTTCGCACGTGCGTCCTCAAACTGCATTTTTTGTCACGATTTCTTTAAAATCTTTAATACAGGTAAGGGGAGCGAGCGCAGCTCCTGTAACTACGTTCCCTGCATGCTTCTTGATGCTTGGGCAATTTAGCAATAGGTCTATTCTGTGCAGCTATCACATCACGCCGCCGCGTATTCGTCGGTAACAAATGTCATGCGATAAACAAGCGAAGAACGCCGCCCATGCCGATACATGTCAGGGCGTCAGTGTCGTGCGCGACTCAATCTACACTCAAATGACACTTCTGCAAACGCTGAAAACCCAAATGCACTACCAACGAAGAACACCATCGGCAAATATGGTGTTAATAGAATGAATTTGAATGGTTTGAACGTGGTTCGAACTTGGGAGTCAGTCGGAAATAAAAGCCAGTAAAAGAACTGCCTGTAGCGGTGGACACCGTGTGATCAAAACCTAGCTAGCCTTAGATCGGCTTTAACAGCCCGTGGCCCGAGCCACCCCCGAGCGCCCGAAATGCAGGCGTAGTTGCGATCAACTCGTTTGTTCCGGAAAAAATCTCCGCCGTCTATGAGGAAAAGGCCACAAAGAAATCGCGGGTGAATCGACCCACCACTGAACGAATTATGGGACGTAATGGCTAAAATAAACTTTAAAAAGCGTCATCGTAACACACATGTAGTATGAAAACAAAGAGAAGATCCTTACGGCAGTCACACCCTCCTTCAGTCATGGCGGACACTGTTTTTGCTGTTGGCAGCTTGGTAATGTTGGTTGCTAGCTTGTAAAACAATATTCCGCTAGAAAGATGCTCCCCTCCCCTCTCTCATTCCCCCATTCCGAAAATAAAAGGGTATAGTATGTTTCCCATCTAGTCAAACCGCAGCCAAATCTTTGATCTGATGTAGCGATTCAATTTGCGCCAAAAAGCGCATCGTCACTGCGTAGTTCATCTTTGTGCGTCTCCTAGAACCGGTTAAACCAATTACATTGCGGAGTGATCCTGCGCTTTCTTTTTGTGCGTCATTTAGACGGTGATATCAAACACACAACAACGACGATCGCCGTGTCGATGGACTTTTCGCGCTCTTTGATTGGCTCACTTGTTTCGTTACGCTGACTGCGGCGGGCTTAATGTGAAACAGACTGGTATACATTTGGTGCGGAAATAGACATGTAGGCAAGATAATGTAACCCTAAATTTGCACTGTTATCAGTAGAAACAACCAGCTTACATTACACTCAGCACTTCGAGATTTGGGTGTCCGTCATCCGTCTTGTCACCAAGGCTGGGCAACATTTGTGTATCCATCATAGATACAATGAAAAATCGCACACTCGGATATAGGAGGATATGACTCAGATTATCTTACTTGTTTGCGATTACTCGAAAAAAACCAGTTGCACTCGATTTAATTTGATTCAGAAGGAACACGTCGCGCCTGCATCTTTGTCACAAAATTTACTTCTAGAACTTTTATATCCTGCATTATTGCCACTTATCCTTCGTGAGTTTTTTCTCGAGAACAAGTATTTACTTTGTTTAGAAGTAATTACTTTTCAATGTATTTCTGCCGAACCCTACTTGCGAGTAACGCCCGTCATTTCAATGTTAGTGGGTCCACAGCCCAGGATGAGCCTGTTCATAACTTTGGGAAGCGGCCAAAACTCGCGTCATTTCTAAAACATTACGAACGGTACGGACCTTCAGTTCTGTATATAGACGTAATCAAAACTGGCTTCTTATCGCAATTACAGTAAAGGAGACCTGCCTCTCACAGAGCTTGTGTCACCACTATCACTACCAATAATAGATTATTTTGCAATTAAGGAAGCTCTGCAATAAGAGCTAACAAAATCTGGATGAACAAAAAAGGACTTATATTCGTTATGGGCGTGCTGGCAGAGGGATGCCTCTAGCAGAATTAATTAAACCTGTCGGTTATAGTATTATGTGTGAATGTGACGTCATTTTAACGTTCCGGCGTGACGCGTTCGATCCCGTAAAGGTCTATTTGTTGCAAGCTTTCGCAATTCCATTGTAACGTCTCTTACCTTCCGCCTGCAGTAAGTCCAGTGGCGTCGGAACAGTGGGGACAGAGAGACAGACGTTTTAGGCATTCCTATGTAAACTCACGTAGGAAGAGGAGAAAATCCTCCTCTCTCACTGTCGTGCGAGAAGGAACGGCATTATTTTTTCGGAAAAGGAACGGCATTATTTTTTTCATCCAGTGCGGTAATTTGAGTATACAAAACAATATCTCAACTAATGAGTACACAAACAATATTTCAACGAAGAGCATGATCTTGTTACCGCATTCGTTACTTATCTTAGGGCTTATTTTGTGGGGTCCATGCTTGGTGATAATCGGGTACAGAAGAGCTAGTGGACATTGATTTGTTTTTTCAGTACCGAAGACGGCGGTACACAAAGCAAAAACTTTAGTTCAAGGAAAAGACAAAGAGAAGAACGTCTCAAACCTAGCTAGCTTCTTTGAGTCCACGAATCCTGATACACCCATGAATCTACGGCCGACTATAGCCATCACTGAAGTTCCATAAGCAAACCTACAGTCACAACACAAGAACAGGTTACCAGATAGCGAACGCACCCTTGTATCCCGAACATTCGTCACTCAAAAGATATACAAAATTAACCTTTATTCCCTCTCCCCTTTTCCACCACCTTCAAACTGAACAACGAATCAAACCTTCACAAATAAGGGCTGATAGTTTTCAAGACGTAACTTCCAAAAGCCCTACCCTCTTTTTCACTTGCTCGTCTTGAAGACAGAACATCGAGAAGAAAAAGTAGTTAAGTTCCAGCAAAGGAATTTCTTAGATTGAAACGTGTGAGGTTGCTTTAACGCTCGTACAATGAGAGGTAACAGTACGCTCTACTCGTCTAAATCGCCCACCACAAAGATGAATAAGGTTAAAAGCTGATATTTTTAAAGGTGAATATTTCAACAAATTAAACCTTGCTTTCGGTTGTTTCCTTCCCCTGGTGTCCTTCATTCACAAGATTCAAATTCGCGGTGTTGCCATTTGATGGAACCAATAAAAAAAGAAAAAAAATATTTGATTTAACTACACATGCTAATTAGTAAAATACAAATGTAACGTACATGTAACGATACGTTCCAGTTTTTAAACAGGAATGAGTTCCTTTCTCACAGATAAAACTTGTAACAGGAATGCTTTCCGAAAATCAGAAGGAACAAGGAACGAGCTTTTGTTCCTCTTTTTGAGGATGTGTAGAACACTGGTTATGCCTGATACACATAACGCGGTTTTACTTCTGAATTCGTTGTTGCGACGTCGCTGGTGCGACACAAATGAAAAAGCGTGCTGGGGACTGTGGTTCTCAACGCCGCAGTACGAAATCGCAAGCAAAATCGCCCATGTGAATTAAGCCGGATTGAGTTATCACCATATTGAGTTACCCCAAATTCAGTTATTATCATAAATTGATTTTAACTGATAAATTGATAAACTGGTTGATTTATAACCAGAAATATGTCTGTCTTTAGTTACAAATGCCGCATATTGTCCATGAGTGATCTCACTCCTCCTCAATGAAAACATATATAATTTAAATCTCAAATATGCTGACAGGTTGTTTGCCAAGTTTATATCAACATTTCAGATGTATGTCACGTTTTGGAGCACAGCGTTTTCAGTTCAATAAAGATATACGCTAAAACATGTTTCCTTGTATACCTGTTTTCACCTCAAAAACCGAAGTAAAACAAGTCCGGCTCCTCGCGGAACATTACTAATTTCCCCCTTTATGTGGATAATGAAGACATATTGAGGTGAATTTTAGATTAGATATATGTTATTTTATCAAGACGTACACGTTTCAAACGCCAAAAGCATCGTTTTTTCCTCCGACAACCGAATCTCGTAAGAACTATTTTGCGCCGCGCAGGCACAATGCGCAAAACGTACTTTTTTCTTGAGGTGAAAACAGGTATAGATAACAACTTTTTCTTTAGAAATGAACCGGGCCCGTGGTCTTCAAGAATACTTTAGAGACGTATAAACAGACTTGTCAGTTTCTCTTGGAGTAATAAATAAGAAATATTTAATAAGCTTGTTGGCAGGCATTGATGATGAAATTTAATTATATAATACAAAAATACATTCTCTCGTTTTTTTACATTTTTAAAGCATGCTTTCTTTAAGAAAAAATGACTTCTATGTTAACTAAAAGACACTTGAATATTGGGTTTGAGCACTGATGCAGAAATAACAATTCTCATCTGTGAAAACTGTGGAACGGCCGCTATCCCGACGATCTTCCCGCGAACGGCTTTAACACCGGGCGCCGCGTCGAACGAGAAATGCAAGCCTGCTCCAGTAAGGTGGCCAGTGGCGCAACCGTAATTGCAACGATTCGACAACTTGACATCGCTGTTCGGAAGTGGTGTACTCCTAAATTGCCCCGCTTAGCCCTTTCTGCATTTTTTTTTCCCGCAGGTAAAACGCACTTACATTGTTTGTCAATTTTATACACCTTCGAGTTCATTGGTGCCGAACTCAGCGCATATGTGTTGTGCTATTGCTATGAAGCTTTGAACTGCAAAAATAAAAAAAAAGCAATAAAACGACTCTCAAAAGTTCTTTGATGATGTGTGTCATATGAGATCAGGGCAGCCTTTCGGAACGTAAACGAAGGTGCTAAATTCACTAGCTAGGCTTACGACGGTGTTAAATAATTTTAAATTAAGGTGAAAGAACCGCGTAAAGAGATTACACAGCTATGAACCCGCAAGCAAAAGCTTTCCACCGAGAAGTTTAGGCTAATATCAAAAATCGAGAAACTAGAAATACGGCAGTGAGACAACAACCTAGAAATTAAAGGGGTACCTTCGGACGGAATTCCCCTAAGAAGTTGTTAGCAGAATTAGCTCGAACTCTTATTGCATCCGACAGCGACGTCTCTTACCAGGTTTTAACTTTCAATGGGGGTCAAAAAACCTAGTTGTTATAGTCTGTTCAATGTACGAAGAGAAACCAAATCCTGGCGAAGGCAAAGCAGCAGAAATTAACATCAGCGGCTCTCGACTACGATGGTCAAAGTTACCCCGACTGTGTGTATAGGCGCATAAACTTGTGCAAAAAGCTGCTCGGCGTAGTCACTACGCAAAGGCGAGTGGGGGAATTAAACTTTCTGTGGACTAAGTGTAGAATAATCTTTGCACGTAAGGACCACACTTCGAAAGTGTTAAGAATCAACAGACAAATTGACGTTGAGAAAATTTCAAACTAATTTCTGAATATACTTTTATTTCATAAATATTTCTGTTTATTTTAATAGGCTATCAGCAAGAATGATGATACTAAGTGGTTTTCCTTCAACAAAATGTACAAGCACTACCATAAGAACCATAAGAAATAAAAAAATTTACACTTGATCTCTTTCTCAGACCACAATCACCCACGTTTTGCAGGACGTACAGTCGGCGGCAAAAGTTTGCAGGGCGCGGGAGCGTCAGCCGAAGTGACTGATTGCGCCTTCTGACGGCGAGCAGCCGCCCTCAAGATACACGCTTCGAGAATGTGCTTCCTTTCGGGCTCGCAGTCATGTCTTTTTTACTCGCTTCCGCCCGACGTGCACGAGATAACCGGGTCCGGCGCAAGGTGCCGCTATAACAGCCTTCATGCCGCGTGTCTGCCTCAGCCACCGTGATGGGTAGCGGAGCTCGCGCATGCTACAGATAACATTTTGCGGCACCTTGCGCCAGTCCCTGTTATCTCGTGGGTGTCGAACGGAAGCGAGCGAAAAAAGCATGACCGCGAACAAGAAAGGAAGCGCATGCGCAAAGCGTGAGTCTTGAGAGCGGCAACGCGCCGTGAGAAGGCGCAGCCAGTCTTTTCGGCTGGCGCTCCCGTGCCCCGCAAACGTTTCCTCACGACTGTACTTTATCGAAACACGGCTAGCTACAGAATCGAGTCTTCACCCTATCTGGAAAAATAAAAAGGCAAAATCGTCTGCAAAGAAACAGAAAGGGGAGTTAAATAGCCATATATTTTAAGGAAAATTTAAGCAATGAAGTTCTTCTAGACGACTCTAAATAAATGAGCAATAGTTCAACTAACTATATTAGTGAATATTGAGTGTCCGGTAGCGATGGTGTTGTTTGTGAATATTGCGACTGTGTATAGATCAACGTCTGGCAATAGTGCTGAATTCTTAGACCCATTGATTTGCTGCTAAGTTTTCTTGGTTCAGGAGCCTACCACTCCATGATTCTCGGAAATATAAATATTAACACGCGCCAGAGAGTTTGAGGACAATTCTGATCCAGTATGGCTGAAGCAACACAATAACGCTGCGTATACTAGCGTTAATGATGTGAGTGCTACCTTGATCGACACCAGTATGGATCCGTTTTTTATGCGCACAATGTATAATCAGGTGCAAAATACGGGTTGCACAAGTAAACAATTAACTGAACAAGTTACATTCATGATTAAGGACAAAATAGTTGTAAATAATAAAAATGAACTACTCACACTTCACCTGTTTTTAGACTTGAAGACAGATGGCAATTACGCACGTGCAAATCAGGGTATATGTGCTTCCTAAACGAGCCACAAAATATATACAGACGTGCTCAATGTTATTTTTTAAAGTAAAATATTCGGCAAGTAACGAAACAACTATGTATGCGGGCCGGGTTTAATCAAGAGTTGAAATGGAATACACATGTAAATAAATTAAAGACTGAATTATTGTGAATTGTGAATTTTATTTATAAAGTTGCAAGCCTCGTTTCTATGGGGGCTCGTCGAAACACTGTCAGTTTATTTTTTCGCAAAAAGTGAGGTATGATTTCATTATTATTGTACCCCTAATAATGAAACCATAACACAATAACAATGTCTAACTATCGAAAGTTACTTACTCTACAAAAAAAAAACATTTTGCGAATACTTCAAAATTATAGAACGAACATGGTAAAGTTGCATATCCGGGACTTCTCGTTAAATGTAGGATTTTGAAAGCAAATCGACTGGGACGCCTGAGCGCTCTCGCTGCCGCCTTATTATTTTTTTATTCTGTTTAGCTCGTTTTGAACTTTGCTGCTTCGTTATTCATGGAAATCAATTTGCAGATTGCTTCTGCAAAAAATATTAACATTAAAAGTGATTCGTTGACGCACTTATTGATAATTACGGCGGGTCAGTAGCAAATGCTTATTGCCGGTTTCTTGGCTAGTTATCTTATTTGCACTATACCGGCAGGCAACATTAACTGCAGTTATTGACGCAAGAATAATTGATATAATAAAGATCAAGATGAAATGAATCATTTACTAACAACGGTTTGTGCGGTTTTCAAATTATGGGGTGTTTTTAGGCTCTGCAGGGTTGTTTAAAAAACCGCAAAACGGAACTAATCCTGCCTGGGTAGGTCTGTTATATGGTCAGAAGGATAACCATTATAAACTTGGTAATTACCTAATATTTTATTTAACCTTTTTAATTAGTAAAAATAAGTATGTTTCCAATTAGAAGCTTACTGATCGTCCTTAAAAGCAACTAAATCATTAAATTTTAAAATATTTAAAGCACGTGAAAAGCACGGTGGCGAACTAAAGTTGCCACTAGTGCAACAAGTTCAGAGTCTGTCGTTGCGAAAACTGGAGTCATAAGCATGCAGTAGTGGAGTATTGTTATTATATGCGTTTTGGCACCGCCAGCCTTGCGATTTTCCCGCAAGTAGTACCTTTAAAACACCACCGCGATTCCCATGTGGTTCATATCTTCTTGAATTTACATACGTGGTGGTTTTCAATGACGGCAAACAACTTTCTGGTTAAAACCATATGTTCATTAAAAAAAAAAAAATATATATATATAAGATGGTTTAGCTCATTGCCCCACTAATTGCAGCGATTATCCCCCTATAATATTTCCCCGCTGTTCGTACAACTCACTTACTTAGACTGGATTAGCCTAGCTTTCAAGGTTTCTTTTTCAACAAGTGTAAACTTAAAAAAGAAACGCGCTGTATATTTGTACTATAATTACTTTACGCAGCACTTACATATATTTTCCAATAGTTACATCATAGTATCCGAAAAAAAAATATTTAAGCCTGGGTAATAATGCTCATACATCTTACAAAAGACAGTCTGCATAAAAATTCGAACTCGAGTCACCGCGAGATCCGTGCTTCGAATGCCGGATGGAAATGTGTTCAAGCAGAAAACTTGGTACGCGGCATTCGAGCCACAGATATTTTGGTGACTCGTGATCGCAGGCCGTCTTTTGTATGATGTATGATCTGTGTGACCCCTGCTTTAAGCTTTTTCTTACTTTTGTCGAATAATTCAAAGAGGATAGCATTGAGCCGCATTTTTAAAGGCGGAGAGTCCCTGCTCATTGAGCTGTATTCACACGAGAGAGAAATCCGACACTTCACCCTGCGGAATGCGGGTCAGGTGATGCTGACATAACGTCTTTCATAGCCGGCCCGGTAATGTCAAGCTTCGGTGGCTCCGCGTCGGGGGCGCGGAGGTAATGCTCGATCAATACAAACACTCCTCGCGGAGCTTGCTTTGGGAAACACCTCGCCGGCTGACCTCCAGATGTTTCTCCTTCGAGTGAACACCACATATATAGTCATCGTCACGATGTCCTCGATGTCAAAACTACATCACTTACGATTTCACAAGTCAGTGGCCATTGGGCCAAAGCTGCAAAAAAAAGTCGCTTATCAGAAAGAAAAAAAACAAAACAAAGATTTATTTCATAATGCCGTTTAGCAGCACATTTCCCGTTTACCTCACCCAAGCCATTAGAAAATTAAATAAAAAACTGGTTCTACTGCCCTCGGAATTTTTTCGAGCGAGTTTATCCCGTCGCTGACTTACACCAATGAGGCGCATTCTGCGCTTCGAGTCTCACCGTGCACGGGGAAGAAGCAGGTAAATATCCTTCTGCTTATGCTGGCGAGAGTGAAAGAGCCGTACGAGAGTAAGTAGTCAAGGTCCTCAGGCGAGACCTTCTATCAGCCCTACCCACTGGTGACGCGTTGTGCCGGATAAAGGACCCGTTGGCGAGCATAGTGCCAGAGACCCATATAAACTAAAAGGTTAAAAGGCGAGAACTGAACAGGAACAAAAAAGATGCTCGCGCGACATGGACAAGCGCCATCCATATAAAGATTGCAAAATTTTATTGCATGCATATAAAGCTCGTGATTTTAAACAAGGGCCAAAAAGCGAAAGATATTTCAAAGCTTTCTATGTGCAGTTTCAATTTACGAAAAATGTAAGTCACTGCTTGGGACAGTACATCCGTAAAGTAGAACAATCTAATTTAATTTCTTAATGACTTCTGGAAGACATGACGCAATGCCACTGTGAAGAATATTGTGTTTATTTAACTTAATTTTGTTCTTTTCATATGCGCTCCAGGTGGTGTTGAGAGCTGGCCCACAGGATCTTGAGCCGGAGTTGTCAGACGTGCAAATTCTGCAAAAAGAAAAGTAATCTCGATTTTGGCGGTCAAATAATAAAGTGCAAATATTTGTGAAACAGGACTACAAAATTCTGGAATCCGGTTTATTTCCGTTTCCATTAAGTCAAGACACGAGAAAATTTAATACTGCACTAAGCAATTTTCGGTCAATTGAAAACAAAATTTTTATATTACTAAAATTATGCCTATTCTTATATATATATATATACACAGCGCAGTAATAATTGCTGACTAGTGATGAGTTTCTTCCAAATTCTATTCTCCTCATTCTGCAATACAATGCTCACAAACAAGTCCTTCTAGTGTTTTCTTTTTTGTTGTTTTTGTTATTATTGTGTACTTACATTTCTTGTAGAAGCCGCCGTAGCCGAGACCGCCAAGTCCATAGCCGTAGCCAAGGCCGTAGCCGGACAAACCATAACCGTAGCCAAGGTTGTGGCCATAACCAAGACCGTAGCCGTAACCAAGGCCATGGCCATAGCCGAGGGTAGAAACAACTGGAGCGTGGTGGACGGTGGAGTAGGAGGAGGTCAACGGAGCAGCCACGGAGTAGCCGCCGTAGCCGAGGTAGCCGGCGAAGGCGCAGGTGGCCAGAGCCAGGACAAGCACGCAACGGAACTGCACAGAATATTGGGTGGGAAAATATAAAGATGAGAAGTTGCCTATTTCACAGATATTAATTACTGTTAATGGCTCTCCCTTCCACGTGCGTGCGGCGTGCGTCGTCTATATTGCCAAGTGCCTTTTAAAAAATATCCAAAAAACCCGCCGTGTTTTTCTCCTGATCTCTTCCGGGTTCCGCTGATTCTGAAAGAAGCGCGCTACCATAAAGCTACGCCAGCCGTGTCAACTTGCCGCCTAAGGCACCGCACGTGTTTAGGGCAGCTGCGTATATGTTCCTCGCGAAATGCCCGCTAGGTGGCCACAGTTGTGGTGACGTTGCATCACGTCATTTGAGACTCACTTTGGGCCCAAAAAAGGGCTTCTATATGAATATAATGCATGAGTGTGTCTCTCTCCGAGAGGATAAAGGGCGATAGTTCATCCACGCAAGGTGCAAGAGGCTTAGGTGCAAGATACAAAGGAGTACAATTAAGATCGGATTAGGTGTTACAATTATCGCTGACACTCTAGTGTGGATTCACGCAGGATTTATATATTTTAGTATGCGTTATTTGGGACTATTAAGATCGCTCTATTTTAGGTGGTCTGTAGTAGAGTGTATGAACGCTGAAAATATTTCTCTTGACTGGAATCGAACCTTGAAGGTCATTTTACAAATGAAATTACTCTACTATCTGCATATCGTTTTTAAGACATTAATTTTTTTTAGCCCATACTGAGTTATATATCATCATCTAGTATTGTCAAACGTAGTTTTATACACTCAAAAGCGAGCGGATATATTTTGTTAGGGAAGTACTATAATTTCTCTTATCAAGCATATGGCTGAAAAATAACAAAACTGTAGGTACTACATTTAAATATTAGTCAAGCTGCTCACAAACCTAAAGCAGTTGCCCACCACAAACTAATGATTTTCAAATGTAATAAACTAGGATAAAATTTTTGAAATATGGCATAATCCTGAGTGGTCGCTGTGTAGTACAAAACAAAGCAATATATGCTACATACTAACTTATGGTATAATAACATTTAATGCTAAGGGTCAGCGTGATTTTCTATTACGAATTTGCCAAATTTGCTGCACTGATTTTATTCCTGAGAAGTGTTCCAGGCGGCCATTATAGATTTTAAACAGCTTTTTAGATAATTATCAGCTCAACAGTTAAACATGCGTATTGCCTTAAAATTGAGTTTTTTTTATCGCTTTACAGAATTTTCTTTCTAACGATGTTAAAAAAAAAACAAGATCTCACCATGGTTGAAGGTATTAGTCTTGCTGGAGAAGCTCGAACTGATGAGTTGCGCTGCGATTCTACTCCTTATATACGCCGTCTTTCATGGCCACGTTGCCTCAGAATCTAATGGGCGTGGTTCGACCTTTAAATGTTTGCAAAATTCTTATTTTCAAAACCTTAAATACAAATAAAAAAATACATCTTGAACTGCTTTATAAAATAACCACGTCTGATTGAATTCTTTGGCAAGGGTTTGCTCCCTATGGCCGATAAATGTCTTTATTTACAAGTCACACATACCTTCCGTTTGTGGTTGTTCTTTATTTGACTGAAATTGTGTTGCATATTCAAAATTCATACATGTCTCGGTTCTCTCTTTTGCCTCATTGAAATACAGATGCGAAGAATGTCACGTATTTAAGAGACGAAGTTTCATACAAATATTATGCACTCTCAATGAACAAGATTTCAGTAGACAACATCTCTTTCGCAATAGTTTTGGGAGAGGCAGACGAAATATTTAATTTTTGAGAGAAATCTCAAGAGGCAAATTAATATCTAGTGTTGGCCTCAAGCACCTTTTAATGGACGTTCAAGCGTGTCGTTGATACGCATTTTCCTCATGTGGCTGTTATGATTAGAGTAAACTTTGAACGAGTAATAAACAAATATATTCTATAAAATCGAACAAGTTCTTATTTTATTTCTCCCCATTGTACAAGACAAAAATTACCTGGACCTTTTCTGATATTGTGCATTTTTCTCCTTAACTCCCAATAAAACGATCATCTTGCGCCATTCATAAAACATAACAGACCTGACGACTAGAACATCATTCTAGATTTATGACTGGCACACACCATAAACCACGTTGAACTGCAAACTAATGTTTTAATTGGTTTGTTAGACATTTTTTTGACAGAAACTAAATTCTCAAACATACGGATCTTGTTTGCTTTCATTGATGTATTCATTTCGGTTGCGGAAACAACAAAGAAGTCTCCCGGCAGGAGGAGCCTGGCGCCGCGAGCTCAAATTAAGCAGACCCCATAGAATACATCAGCCACTAATGGTTGGTACCGCCCGTTCCCCCCATAAACATATAATGCGCAAACAAACTGCCGTATTGAAACATACTTCTACACAAATGATTTCAAGTAATAAAATAAGTTCTGATGAGTTTCTCTTTAAATTGAAATATTTTTTTGTTTCATTACTTTTCGCCTGTCCTGCATTATTGAGAAATTTTGAAGGTTTAGGGTCAAGATGAGCGTCCTGCTTTACAACATAGATTTTGAGGAACGCATCATTTGGTTGCGATATATACTTTCTTCACGATTCGCAAGGTAAAGAGAAAAGTAATTGTGATGGCTCAGGCTAAAAACGTCAATTTGAAGCTGGCGTCTGACAAAATAAACATTGATGGCGAAACCTATAACCACATCTTTGATACGAACTGCATGCAGCCAGTGCAAAGATAACTTATAATGCAGACTGAACCAACATGGCGATTTAACAGCTCAGACAAATAATCAGTTATCTCCTCATGACTCTCAATATTAATCCCAAACATACGTGTAATCCCGAAACGCAATATATTGTCATAATGTACTTAGCAGATCGAGTTTCGTCGCCATACTACAGAGAACTCGGATGAAACTCGTATTTCACATTAAGAGACCATCATTTATTATCCTTCATGGCCCTCAAAAGAGAGCGGTAAGTTGTTGTTTTTTTTTTTTCTACCGAACAATTTTGAACGCAGTCTTAACACAATAATTAGTCGGATAAAGCAGAAATCAAAGTGGTTACAAAAGCAGCAAATTTATATGTCTCAGTTATAGTAACAGGGTGATTTCAGATAAGATCGACCAAAGGGTCGCTGGTTGACATTTTTAAATCAACTGGTGTTTTTATATGGCATTGTCTAGTGTCTCGTATAAACGAATCCACACTTAGTTTTGACCAGGAAAAAGTATTGGGGGCAGGAAGAATCGTAAGGCATGAAGAGGTGGACAATTGCATTAACGCGCACTGATGAAGGGGGCATGTTTGAAAGTAAATAACTAAAACGATAAAATTAGGAGAACTTTAACTACTTTTTAGAAACAAAGTACGGGTACAGCTTGCTTGTAATATATAGTAATAACGTTTATTTACTTTATATTTCTTTTTCTCAAAATTGCCAAACATGCCTCCTTAAACCACAATTGTCAAAATTTAGAGGGCTCTATCTTACTGAATATTTTAATCGCCATCATATACTTTTCAGATAGTATCCTACTTATATATGGCTATTATTTAAAAAAAATATAGATAAGGCATCTGAGTGACACGTTAGTCGGGATATATTTCGGCAAACATGGGGAAAAAGAAAAAACAACGAAAAATTCCGATGCGAATAAAAAACAAAAAACACCACCTTCGATATTTTTTTTTTAAATTTAGATACCCTATCATACTCTATTTCGGCATTCATTTCTATTAAGACATGTTGCATTATTTGATTGAGAATAAAGACACAAGTCCCCAAGTAGGGTCCTTTTTCAAAGCCTACACTTAGCAGTGCCCTATACGAGAAGTGACTCTGAATTCCAGCTTCATGAAACTAACACACATCCTTTATATATCTTTATTCAGATGAGGCCATTGATAGCTATAGAAATCGTTCACACAGTTAAAGTGAGGAGAAACTACGGTGTACAGAGAACTATCATATTACGAACTAGTGATCCGAGAAAAGACCCTGCAGCCATCGGCCACTGGGAACTTTGTTTACTTTATTTTCCTACGACACTATATGCTCGTCTTTCTTTACCTCTATCTCCATTTCTCTCTCTTACATATTGTAGCAGTAAGCAAGAGAAGAAGAAGAGGATAAAGAGGAGCGGGGTCTCGAGCTAGTGAGCCAAAAGAAGAACGTCAATCGGTCGCAGAATGAACCGTTACAATTTGGTGGCAGCGGTGGGATGCCGAACTGAAACACGTCAAGAACTTCTGCCGTCAAGAGAGGAACTTTCGGGTGAGCTTTCTCCCTGGAGCCAACTACGAGATGACACCGGTTCGCAGTCGAATGTGGCACCAATAGACACTCAGACGACAGTAGTGACATTCGGGGTTCTGGAAGGACTACTGGAACGACAGACGCAAGCAATCATGGCCGCTACGCAGCAACGGTCAGACGATTTAATTGAAAAATATGCCGACATCTGTCAACGAGTACCTGCTCTGGAAGCACTTGGGCAACCGCCACAACCAACAGTCGCCGGAATTGTGCAGACTCCTTCCCCAACCAGACTGTCACTGCACCATCTGCACAGCACCGTTTCAAGTTGAAGCCGTTCGATGGTGAAACCCCCTTGGATCTTTACCTACAGCAGGTCGACATAATTGCCGATGCAAACCGTTGGACCGAAGATGACAAGGCACGCGCTGTCATCACCCAACTTGATGGTCCGGCGCCCAACGTACTCCATGCACTTCAAGGCACCCGGCTCACGTACACAGCATTGGTCGCAACCTTACGTAATCGTTTTGGTGTTAACCACCTACAGCGAGCATATTACGCTGAGCTCTGGTCTCGACGTCAACAATCAAGTGAGAGTTTACCGGAACTTGCGTCAAGTGTAGAACGCCTAACCTACAAATCATTTCGTGAAGCAACACCCGATACCTTAAATCGTGTCGGCTCGGCCGCGTTCGTGGATGCTATAAGTGACCCCGAGGTTCAAATGTTTGTTCACCTAGCAAGACCGGACACAATACGCGCAGCTCTCGGCCACGCCATGGAGATGAGCGCTGCTCAGTGGGCCACCAATTGCACGCAGCCGTCAACACCCCATGGAATCCAAGTACAAGCATCGTCAATCCCACAAGGGACACGCCAGCATTCTGCGTCTGCCCATTCACGGAGAAATGCCAATGGGTCGTGCTACCGATGCGGACGTCGCGGTCATTTTGAATTTGAATGCGCGACTGCTTCTACCTCGTCGGGAAACGGCACGCCCGGTCCCCTAGGGTCAGGGCCGGATGTAAATGTTTAAAGACCCCTTGTATCAGTTGCAAGCCAGCTAACATCAGTTCCTTTGCATCCTGTACTGGTCCAACACTTGGGGATTGTGGACGCACTTTTTGACACTGGGGCTGCTGTCAATACTATCGATAAGTCTTTCCTTCCTTCAAACGTTGAGTTCTCTTCTGACTGCCCAGCACTATTCACGGCCCATGGGACTATCATACGAACTGCGGAAGAAGTTCGATTAAGCATCACAGTACTCGGTCGCACATCCGTTGAAGAGTTTCTCGAAATCACAAATTGTGTCTGTCCCGTGATTCTTGGGCACGGTTGGTGTGCTAAAGCTGGCTTGTTTTCTTTAAAAGATTCTGCCGGTGTTATGGAGAACCCGCTTATAACTTGGGAACCGCATGCTCATGGTGCGTGTCATAGCTTTGTGCCATTTCGGCGGTTTTGGAATTATTTAATGAGCCTTTGGGCATATTTTCTTTATTCTCTGCTTAGGCCGTTTTGTCGCAACTCCATGAACTTTTGGAGGTCGTGTGCGTCTTGTGCGGTAGGTGGAATGAAGAGCTTACCGCATGTCTTTCAATAATCTACTTCTGTGCCTGAAAAAGAGACTTGGGATGTACGCATTGCTGCTACGACGGTGATACAGCCAGAAATAGCCATATGGGTCTACGTGAAAGCAAACCCACCTCATCTTAACGGGGACATTGTCTATGAGGTATTGCGGATTTCGAGGCCTGATTGCGAAGTAGCAGCACCTCGAATGTTGACTACGTGTACTGATGGTTGTTTCAGCATCGAACCTCGGGCGTACCCCTGCCAAGCTTAAACAAGGACACCGTGTCGGGGAGTCGTTTCTCTTTCCTTCGCCAGAAGTTTTGACAGCAACTGTCGATGCAAGCACGACCACCAGCACAAGCTTCGAGTCAGAGTGACCAGGTACGTTGGGATGTGTTTAATTTTGGTTCATCCCTCGACGAATATGAGGTTGACTTACTCAAGAGACTCATTACGACTTACCGCACATGTGTGGCCCTTACTCCCGACGAACTGGGATGCACGCATCTTGTGGAACACACGATTGACACAGGTGAGCATGCTCCTATTCACCAGCCCTTACGTCGACTGGCTCCATCCGAATACGAAGTTATTAGAACACAGGTCGCTGACATGCTTAGTCAAGGGTTTTCAGACCATCCAACAGCCCGTGGTCGTCATCGGTTGTCCTGGTGCGCAAAAAAATGGATCTATCCGTTTTTGTGTTGATTATAGAAAGATCAACACCATCACAAAACAAGACGTCTACCCTTTACCCCGTCTTGATGTTTCGCTCGACAGATTACAAGGCGCCAGATACTTTACGACTCTTGACCTGTTATCCGGGTATTGGAAAGTTCCATTGAACCCAGGTGATGCTGAAAAATCTGCGTTTTGAATTCCCGCTGGACTTTATCAATTCACACGATTGCCATTTGGCCTTTGTAACGCTCCAGCTACATTTCAACGGCTTATGGACAAGGTTCTAGGTCACCTTAAATTTACCATGGCACTAGTTTACGTTGACGACATTATTGCCTATGGTAGAACGTTCGAAAAACACGACCGAAAGCTCGAACTTGTCCTCGACGCACTCAATCAAGCGTACTTGCGGATCAAACCTCAAAAGTGTGTTTTTTTTTTTGGATTTGAAGATGTTCATTACCTTGGTCATGTCATAAGCAAAGACGGCATCAAACCCGACCTCGCTAAGCTAGAAGCGGTATTAAAGTACCCTAAGCCGACACGCCTCTCTGAAGTAAAAAGCTTCCTCGGCTTTGCATCTTACTTTCGGCGGTTCATTCCACAATTTGACAGTCGCGCAACACCCCTTACAAGTCTTCTTCGTTAAAATAGCCCTTGGCAATGGACCATAAGCGAAGAACGTGCTTTCAACGATCTCAAAGAAAGTCTTCTTCAAGCACCAATCTTGCCCATTTCGTTCTGAAATTACCATCTTTCCTGCATACCGATGCCAGCGGAAATGGTCTGGGAGCTGTGGTAATTCAAGAGCACCCCTCGACAAAAACTCAGCGAGTCATCGCTTACGCCAGTCGTCGTCTCACAGATGCGGAACAACTTTATCATTCGTCAGAACTGGAATGCCCTGCTTTCATCTGGGCTGTCCAACACTTTCGGCCTTATTTGTATGGTCATACTTTCACGGCCATTACAGACAATTCAGCGTTACTGTGGCTTCAAACAAAAGGTGACCTTACTCCTCAACTCGCTCGCTGGGCTCTACTACTTCAAGAATATCAGTTCGAAATCAGTCACTGTAGCGGGAAATACCACACAGATGCCGATATCCTCTCTCGCAACCTAGTAGCCCCGGCCGAAGAGGTAAACGAAAAAGATGTTCAATTTTGCACTCCTGTGTTTACCCTTACTGAATCCCAAAGACAAGACTCAGAAGTTCAAGGCATTGTGTTGCGACTCAGGTCACCTCCATCCCATACACCAGAGCGACGACTACGCCGCGCCTATCGTATCCACCACGGCCTACTCTGCCATCGTGGATCTCAAGGTTGGGTACATGCCCTTTGTACTCGTGAAATTACGTCCAGCAGTACTTCATCTCTGTCACGATGACCTGACCGCTGGACACCAGGGAAGAGATAAAACTGCTAAGAAGATCTTAGAGCGTTACTGGTGGCCAGGAGTTCGCACGGATGTCGCCAAATACACCGCGTCCTGCGTCAAATGGCAGTCCCGAAAAACTACGAACCCCACCATCAACTGTGGCGTCCAACCTGCTCCACTTCCCGAAACACCATTCGAAATTGTGTGTATTGACCACCTCGGCCCATTTCCTTGTACGCCAGATGGCAACAAATACGTTCTGGTCACCATTGACTACCTTAGCAAATGGGTAGAGTTACGACCAGTTCCCAATACCGCGGTCGACCATGTTGTTTAATTTCTGAGACAACAAGTTATTCTTCGACACGTAGTCTCTCGGGTCCTCGTGAGCGACCGTGCCTCGTGTTTCCTTTCTCGTCAATTTGCGAAGGAAATGGAACTGCATGCTATCCATTACGCTCAGGCGGCTCCGTACCATCCGCACACAAATGGTCTCGTTGAACGTGCCAACCGTACTATCAACGGCATACTTGCAAGCTACGTCAACCACCAACACACCAATTGGTGCCAACTTGTGGCTTACGCTGCCTTTGCCATGAACACTGCGGAGCAGTTTACGACCGCGTTCACTCCTTCTAAAATTGTGTATGGACGCACGCCAGTTCTTCGAGGCGAAGCTGGTACCAATACTGCTTGGCGACTGAGAGCCGAGCAATTCTTGAGCAGCTCTGAGCACCGTTTGCGAGACGTGAGATGGCAAGTCCGAGACGCATTGTTGCGGGCTCAGCATCGAACTCAAGAACGCACTGCCCCAGCCTCACCACCAACTCGTATGCAGTCTGGAGACTGGGTTCTGGTGCGCCGACCGCTTAGAAAGAAAGGTCGCGCAGAGAAGTTTCTACCACGCTTTATAGGTCCTTGTGAAGTCCTTCAGCAACTGGGTCCTGTGACGTTTCGTGTACGAGACTGCACTCACAGTTCTAATCGTACAAAGGCCACATTCACGGTGCATCGTAGCCACCTTAGGCACTACATCCCTTGTTCATCGGAATTTTAGACACAAAAGGTACACGTGAAAATCCCGTCAGTTCACTGGGGGACGGGGTGGGCGAGTGTAGCAGTAAGCAAGAGAAGAAGAAGAGGAGAAAGAGAAGCGGGGTCTCGAGCTAGCGAGCCAAAAGAAGAACGTCGATCGGTCGCAGAATAAACCGTTACAATATATACCTGACATATATCTAGAATAAAACTACGTTCAAGCATTCTTCTGTGTGATATTGTTCTGTGGCTAGCAACAATCATTTCCTGGCGAAGATCACGACTATGACGCAAGAGTTGACGGAAGTAGCAGACGATACTCGTCGCTACTTCTGGCAAAACGGCCATTACAATCTTTTTTTTCGCATTTCCCCGCTCGCTGTCAAGGATGAAGGGGTTTGTTTCAACCAGCAAAATATGGCCGCCGATGCCTGTTTACTGAGCAGTCGTGCCTGTCGCCATCCCACTCGCTGGCATCACGGGCGATAATATCAGGTACAAAGAGGCACACCGACAGAGAGCAGAACCCCCAAATACTGGAGCCCCGCCTAAATACAATGGAGTGTAAACACTGCTAACCTAGGAGAGGTTAACATAGCGACGGTGTTTACGCTCTAGGTAAGGAAAAGCATGGCGTGCGGTATAAGCCGGATCCATACACGAGGAGTAAGGTGAGCCCTGAGAACGTGTCTGCTGCACTAGAGTACTTCACGAAAGACGAGCTACATTATTCGTACCAATGTCCCAACCAGAAGGACGTGATCTCTGTCATGCTCGACGGGGAGAAAACGTTCGTGCCAAAGTGCTTCCTGACACGCTCAATCCGAGAGGCCTTTCGTGTATACAAAGACAAGCATCCTGATTCCCGCGTTGGGCTAACACAAATTTATTTTTTTGCGCC
This sequence comes from Ixodes persulcatus, assembly GCA_013358835.2. Classification (NCBI taxonomy): domain Eukaryota; kingdom Metazoa; phylum Arthropoda; class Arachnida; order Ixodida; family Ixodidae; genus Ixodes; species Ixodes persulcatus. The sequence goes on from JABSTQ010010728.1 coordinate 203,203, forward strand.
CTACATGGGTCAAATGTATTCCACACCAGGAAGTGTGTGTTTGTGTACGCTGCGCCAATTATTACCTTTGTATTGCCACTGTAGAGAACGTTACAGGCTCTACATTCAACACTGGTTTAATGAACTCAGCATTTCTGTGCAACCCACTAACAAGTCTGTGTCCTTATGGAGACTGTGATCACTGCCCAAAAGGTCAGTCTCTTACACTTGAGGAACTTCATATCCCAGAGGATGAAGTGATTATGCTTACAACATGGGCGTCCGGCGTCCTTGTGAAAAAAACATTGGATCCTGAGACTTTCCTAAAAGTCGTTCAAGTAATGGTTGAAAGTTGGATGCATGCAACGCGGGAGCAGTGCCTTTCATTTTGACTTCGCTGAAAATGGAACCATCGTGCTTCCTGACGAAGTTCAAGCATACTTATGCAAAAAAAAAAAGTTACGATATTTACATGTGTAGTGACGACAAGAAAATAAACTATCAGCTTTGCTATCATCAATGAGGACCTGTGTGACGATGCCGCTCACACGTGATTGGCTCTGTAAAAGTGAAAGAGTGGGTTGAAGACAACGTTGGGGTATACTCGCAGCGTGACGTACGTAAGTGACGGGGCCGCCAGTCATTTTAAAAATCGCTACCAGCTTCACCAGTTTGCACAGAACGATTGCCCACACGCCCAGTGCTTATTTTCTGCATGCGACGGAGTTGGCGGACTCATGAAGCACCAGGGCACGCTGAACAACCTGAAAGAACGTTCAATTAACGCAATTCCGACGGCCAGGACAATGATGAGCGTTCGATCCGAGAAACTGGGTGCATCTTGTGTATCTGGACGAAAATGAGGTTGTTCGGTATCGTTAACAATAAAAAGAAGAGTGGCTGACGGTGCGCGCCTCTCCTGGCATTCAGTCTTGGCACGCGTGACGGCTGTGCAAGTCATCAACAGAAGGAACCTGTGACATATATAGAGCACGGACAGTCAGATCTGGTTATAAAAAACTTTATTGAATGGGTACATCAAGAAAAGCCTTAGCGTAAAGTGCCGAATTCGATTGTCCAAGGACTGCTGCTTTTGAATGCAGGGACATCTTATTTATCACAGTTTTCTTCGCGGGGTATTTAACCTACTGTTTTACTTGGTGATAGCTTTTAATCTTTATGTGATCACCGTATGAGAATCACGAAATGTTATCCTCGAGCAGGATAAGATATCTCGGATTGCCTACGATCCATTCGTACACTGAGAGCATCGAAGCTCTTACAGTCCAGCGCGCTGGCACCCTCACCTGAAACAGTTTGTCTCCGGAAATACATAGCTAACCTAAACAATTTTAGCATTATATATTTATTTTTTTGTGTGTGGAAGTAAAGTTATTTATTTTATTTTAAATGTAAAATATACAGGAAAGTAAAACTTCACACTGCATCATCTTTTCTCGAGTCACTAGTCTCTAATATGATACCTCTTTGTACGCTGTATGTAAAATGCTGTATGTAGTTTCTCTTCTATTTTACTGTGTGACCGATTGCTCTAGTTGTCAGTGACCTCATATGAATAAAAATATATGAAAGACGTGTGTTAGTTTCCTGAAACTTGAACTCAGAGTCACTTCTCGTATAGGGCACTGCTAAGCATAGGCTTTGAAAAAGGACCCTCTTTGGGGAGTTGTGTCTTCATTCTCAATCAAATCATGCAACCTGTTTTTAATAGAAATTAATGACGAAATAAATTATGACAGGGTACCCAAATTAAAAAAAAATCGAAGGTGGTGTTTTTTTTTATTCGCATAGGAAATATTCGTTGTTTCACTTTTTTTGCATATTTGCCTAAATATATCACGGCTATCGTATCTCTCAGATACGAAATATATATCTTAAATATTAGCCATAAATAAGTAGAATATTATCTGAAAATTACATGATAGTGAATAAATGATTTCATGAGATACAGGCCTTCGAATTTCGCTAATTGTGGTACGAGCAGGCATGTTTTAAAATTTTTAGAAAAAGAAATATGACCTAAGTAAATATCATTGCTATATATTACAAACAAGCTTTACCCATAATTTGTTTCTAAAAAGTATTAGAATTCTCCAAATTTTATCGTTTTAGTTATTTACTTTCAAACATGCCCCCTTCGTTAGTGCGCGTTAATGCAACTGCACCTCTTCATGCCTTACGATTTTTCCTGTCCCCAAATTGTTTTAGAGCGCAGCTCTTAGGCGCCCGTTTCCGGCTTGAGCGGCGTCGGCGTCGCCGTTGGCGTAACCGTGAGGTCACGTGACCCCCTAGGTCACGTGACCCCCCCAAGTCACGTGACCCCACTAGGTCACGTGACCCCCAGGTCACGTGACCCCCCCTCTTCTCTGTGATAACGTGACCTGGCGGAGGAGGGAGCAGGGGTACACCCTCCCCTCAGTACCCTTCCCTCTTCCTCCTCAAGAGCTGCACTCCTATTCGGCGCTACAGGGAGTTGTAAACGGCTTTCATTTTTTCTTGTCAAAACTAAGTGTGGATTCGTTTATAACAGACAGTAGACAATGGCATATAAAAACATCAATTGATTTAAAAATGTCGACCAGCAACCCTTTGGATCACCCAATAGTGTCTTTTTGTAGTATGTTCTAATCGTAGATGACCAAGGTAATGTTGAATTACTGTATGAAGTACTTGACGAAAAAATAGGCCACAACTCACAGTAGTGCTTAAAACGGGGAAAATCTTAAACGGGAATAAAAGCAGCAACTCAAGAAGAGACATGTAATGGTAAAAGATGTGGTGAAGGAGAGAGAGACGGGAAACTCGGCGCCTTAGTGAAAGTGTGTCAAGGTTAGCAGTTCCGCGCAATACAGGTATGCTTCTGAATGGTGAGTAATCAGAAAAATAAAGCGCATATCCTCTGTTTTGAATGGATTCAAATTTTATAACTAGGTAAGATTGCCAACGGCTCCATACAGAAGAAGCGATTCAAGCTTAGGCCGAACTAAAGTTAAGTATGTTTATTGATGTTGCCTTATCTCCGGGTTTGCGGGTTTCTGGTTTCGGCTCAAAAAGTCAAGTTAACAGGAATGCAATGTGCAGGATGTGTGCCATTCCCTCTGCAATCCCAGATACTGACTTCAAGCTCTCAATTTAGCATTTATTGTCGCGATAAATTTCTAAAAGGACGTGGCGGCGAGCTTAGTGATGTAAAAAGGAATCTCCTTCATACAAATTTAGAACCAATTATAATTAAAAGATACTTTGGATCGTTAGTATTTTTTTCTTCCGAACAGTACACTATATTTTTTTTGCCGTCATCCTGGTAGTTCAATTGCGCATTTCTCTAGATAATAGACTGGATAGCGTACACAATGAATTCACAAATGCTAACATCTTGTTTGTTTGTGGTTTTGCCTCCCCGCTGTAATAGTTTGATCTTTACACCAAAAAATCAGGAAAGAATAGCAAAACACAACGTCGGTAATGTCCGTCATACATTCAATATTGTGCAAATTGTTATGAATCCGCAGAAGGTGATATTTGAATTTTGTGCGAACATCTAACCTGAGTCGGACGCGTCTTCATTCGTGATTGGCGATTTCTGTGACCACATAAATATCTATATTAGGTTTCAAACAAAAAAGAGCATGGGACATCTGAAAACTTCCACCATAACAAAGTCGCTTTTTTATTTAAAGAAATATCTGTTTGCCTTCTACGGTTGCGGATTTCGTATCAGAATAGCCAAGCAAAATTTTTTTCATCTTAGAAATAAACTATAAGAAGGCATCGACAGTTTTGTTTGACTCCTTTACATTCCATTCACTACCAATATAAACCGTGGATAATGAAACACTTGAAAACTGAAAGTCAGAAAAAAAAAGAAGCTGTTTCGCCTTCGCAAATGGTATAATGCTCCAGTAGCAAGGACAAGGTATGAAATATGTAAAACATGCACAATTGTTAAATTCTTTATAGAAGAAACGTGGCTTCAGATGCAACTTACACTCTATTCTAAATAATAATCACAATAAATCCAAAAAGTGCAATTACTTTCTGAATATGAATCGACTTTTTCTTACATTCTGTACAATTTTCTTAGTTTAAGTAAATACTGCTCCGATAGAAACATTCACATCTATAACATAAAAATTGCTCGTAGGTCATTTTCTATACATGCGCAAACGGCACCAAAGAAAACTTTGAAATAGAAAGGTGTTCAATCTTTCAACTCCAAGAAAATATGCGCGTGATCTAGTGGTGACTAAATGCCACCAGGTTTGCAATGTGAAGGATGCGTGCCATTCTCCATACAATAGCAGGGGCACCACACGAGTAACCGAATCCACGAAACCCGAGTCACAACCGAAATATCCGCCGAACTATATGCTGGAACCGATCTCAAGTGGAATGCTCACGCAGTGCTCGTGTTAAACTCATGAACCAGATTCGTCCGTCATCACTTTGGGGGGATCGCCATGACTATGTATGCCAGCTTGCAAAGAAGAAAAGGAAAAAAATAATCGACAATTTTCTTTCACTCTGCTCGTCGGTTCGTTGGTGCATACGTTGTGACCAAATTATTTTCTTTGGTATACCACGGAATGCTGGAATTCATAAGACACGGCCGGCATGAGCCGACATTTTTGAGCGTCACCCCGAGCGGAGCGGTCCTGCGCGCAACACCAGGATGTCTCAGCATTCAGCAGAGGCTCGTGCCCTAACTGATCGAGGACGAGTCTCAGCCAAACCCTGATTCAACGTTGGTGTCCATTCAATTCGGAATTTTGCTACTTTAGCTGAAGGTGGACAATCAGCCCACCGGCCTTGTTTTCTGTGAGGTGATGGTCACGCTACAAATTACGTCGTCTGTAGGGAGTGCAAAGAGGAAGGCAAGGATCTCTTGCCCATGGAAAAGAGGAACCGGCGTGCAAAGAGGATGGTCGAGTCACTTTTCCAAAGTGTCGAACCGAACGTTTTATCGTTTCGGTTAGGGTTCGGGTTCACGGCTTTCAATTCAGCTCCGGTTCAGTTCCGATGGGCAAAAATAACGGTTCAAACCCGGTCGAACCAGATCGAACCTGTTTAAACCGCTAAATTGAGAATGTAGTTTTCGCGTTGTTGGCAGTTGACACTATTTACGAAACAAAAAGATTTATATATATAGTTTATTTTTCTATTGTTTGTACAATCCACTTTTATTTTAGTGTACAGAAATTATAAACTTTCGTTATTTAATTTCAACACAACAGTGAATGAAAATCTACATTACCTTACAAAACGTCGTGTTTACACTACTCAACATCCTTTTGTTTACCTGAGTCACATACATTGTACCTGAATAAAAATGTTTTCGCGAAGTGAGGTACGGCGCTTAAAATGCCCGTGATTGGTACAACCTTGCTTCGGAGTATTTAAAAATCGAATCGTGGTTTTGCCCTTGAACTAAGGAATGACTTGCAGTGCATAAAATCATGAAATGGACACCTCGTCACCATATATATCATGAAATATGATTTACGAAATACGCTTCAAAATATAAATCTAATGACACAACTGAGCTAAATGCAATAAAATGTTCAAAATGTCACGAAACGTTTAGGACAAGCCCTTTCAGTTCATCTTTTATAGAAACACAGAGCAGCAACTATAGTTGCTTTTCAAACCAACATTGTTTACACTCAGTACCGTGATGTAGGCGAAGAATCATGCAGAAAGGAGTGATCGAAATTGTTCACTCTATTATATAAGCACCTTCGTACTCAGGTCGAATTTTTTCTAAAATAGTACTTAGCCAAGTAAACATTTTCTAATACTGGATACACTGGCATATTGAGGTTTGTTCTTGACAAGATGCCGTTCAATTCAATTTTCAAATAAGCATCACTCTTTGCAAATTTACGATTTTTGTTAAATAGAACAAAGCAGTATTTAATGCTCTACTCGATACAGCTGCTACATAATTCGACACTTTCTGGCGGTTTGTGTTCGTAATCGTCATAGTTCCGTCGTGCGCCTTTGTGCATTTTGCTTTTGTCCAGCCCACAGACACATAAAAGTTCTGTTCTCGACATAAAAGAGACAATAACAAAAACATTTTTTTTACGTTGGAGAAGTTATATATATGTCAAGAACACGTAGTTATTAAAATTACATTCAAAAAAGATTTATTTAAGGCTCTCCCAAGTCATTTATGACGTGCCTGAGGATAAAAACCCCGGAGAAGATTTGCAGATCATCTTTCAGATAATTTCGGGGTGATTTTACCTACGATATATATGTTTGAGGAGATATACTCTTTATTTATGTTGCCAAATCTTCAGTCAGTAATTAATATATATCTATTTATTTTCATCGATAAATTGGACTTTATGAAGTTCTCATAAATGCTTGAGACCGACAAGGGAGGATGATACTCGAAAATACGCCAGCTGTTGAGTCTGCAGAAAATTTTTTGTTTCTTGTTTTCTTTTTGGCAGTAAAAAAGATACAGGGTTGCAGGGCATGCCAAAAAGGTCTTCGCGCTCACCTGATAGATTGAAAGGCAAATACACGAAATGTGCAAAAATGGGGAGATAATAACTGGTATCTTGTTTTTAAATAATCTCTTACATAACTCCTTACTGCGAAAATAAATGCATAAAGATACATGCCACTATATTTATAATTAAACAGAAATAGCGCGAAGGACAAAAAGTATTCTTTGAATCCTAATATAAATTTCATTTGAGCATCAGCTACCATTAGCTGGAAACTTCAAAGAGATATTGCCTCAGGAGGCTAATGTTATATTCGGTTTTACGTTTACTTGTTTTGGGCCCTCCATTTACAACTCTGTGCAGTATCACTCATGTGATCTAACATTTTGTTAGGATGCCGTATCTCATCGCGACACTCCTATAAATACTTCACAACTTTACAACTTGTAAATATATTGCTGCTATTGCAAACATCACATTTCACCAGATAGATGAACCGTTTAACATGGTTAGTAAATCACGTCATCGCACCATGTGCTGGAGCTCATTGAGATTTGCTCTTGCTGAAACAACTTCTGTGGGGCGATCAAAATGTACGCTGGAGAAGGTTTGAGCTCACTGCAAGTTATGCATTTTAGAGGCACACCTTATTATTCTTGGTGCACAGTCGTTAGGAGGGCGCGAGCGTCTGGCACAACGAAAACGCATTTTCTGTCAAGAGTTTTTTGACGAACAAAGTAGTTCTGCAAACAAAGTAGTATTTACAAATTCATCTGTCACTATAGTTTCCGGTGCCACGCTTTCTTGCCTTAGCTAAAGATGCAGGGCAAAGTAACCTTTACGACACAGTATGCTTTTAAACCTAACACCAAACCCCCTTTTTTTCTTTTTTCTTTGCTCCTCCAGAGAATACTTTTTGTTCCTTAGGGACTGCCTCCCCCGTTTTTTGGGGGTGCTCATTCGACAATTATATTTCTGTCGCTTTTTAACAGTAATCCTCCATTGCTTTTACTTTTTGCCCAACCGTGAAGGTTAAACAAAATACAGAGGTGGTCGAAACATGAAGAACTTCAGAACGACACTCCTGTGAGACTCGAGGCCCGTTCACACACTTGCAACTCCTTAAAACCGAGCGCCTTAAAATGTTTTAAAATCTCTTACGACGAAAGAACGCGCTTACACGCTGGCGCCATCTGCATGCGGTGGCCCTGGAACTGCATTTCACTAGAGCGAAAGTTAGCGGGTATTTGCGAGGTCAAATGTATATACTACTTATGGGAAAAGTTTGTTAATAACATTGACAAACGTTTTTCACGACAAGAAAGAAAGATGATGCGGGAAAAAAATAGAAAATAGACGGGACCGTCAGGTGTTTCACTGCTACCCGATAGGTGTTGTCAGTGCGGCATCGCGTCGTAAGACATTGTAAGAGGTTTCAGGGCGCTCGGTTCTAAAAAGTCGCAAGTGCGTGAACGGGCCTTTAGAGCGACCGCCAACGTTAGGTGGTCCCTTTGAGGCCACTAGAATCTTTTGTTTCAGGTATCCCTCACGTACACACCTATAATTCTATTTAACATCGGATTAATAAGCCACATTTAGTCCCTTCAATACTCCTATTCTCGGTGACAACTTTCTTAGGCAGTTCAGCAACAAGGAAAACATGTTTGGTTTCCTGAATGATGTGTATATATGCAAAAATGGGTCGTTAAACATTTTTTGTACCTTTAGTAAATACTACTAAGAAGTAATTCCTGACGTTGATCGCTTGTAAAAAACATCCATTAGCTTTCCCCCGCGCAAAATAGCAGACGCAGACAAAAGAAAGAAAAGAAACAGCTTTCTCCTCCTCAAATCGCCATTAGAACAAGCGGCCACATGATCTGACGCTAATATATGTACCGTCAGTGTTTATCATAGTCATACGCAAGGTCGGCAACGCATAAGGCATGAGCTGAGCTTTAGATCTTGTTGTACTTGGACTATTATCATTTTTAATAAAATACGAGTTGTTAACCGAATGTTTGGTTACGCTGATTGTCATGAACCCAAGCACTCGACTCGGGGTCATAAATATTTCGTACTCGACGGTGTCACTTGACTCTCAGTGCGAAGTCATGATGTCATGTTACGCCACGGTGTCAACAACGTTAATGAATCTAGTGATGTTCTCAGTTTAAGTCGACTTAACGCAGTGAGTCAAGTGACGTCACGGTGTCAAGTGACGTGACATTACTTGACAGCATGTCTTGACACCATGACGTCACGTGACCACGTGATACACGGCTAATCATATCCCATGGAGCGAACCGGCGTTATCAGCTTTTGAAGCCGCGTCAAACGGCACCTAAATTTCCCTGTCCCAAAGGAAAGCAAAGATAAAATTCCGTGATCCTTTTTGAACCGGTTACCGTTATATTTATTTCCGGTTTAGTTTCGGTACAGTTCCAAGATGGCGGCAAAGATTTCGGCTCGGCTCAGTTCCGGGTCGGATACAAATAACGGTTCTGTTCCGGTTTTCGGTTCGCTTCGGTTCCGGTTCGACACCCTGCACTTTTTCGTTTACATAAGCTTTAGATAGCCGAGGTGAGTGAATATATATGATTTATACTTGTGAGGTAATTCGATTATAGCATTTCAATCACATTAATTCGATTCTTTTTTTTAGTAATTTTTAATCGTATTTTCGTTAAAACTCCGTATACAGGGTTTTTAACGAGAGCAAGTGCGAATAAGCTTTCTCGAATTTATCAAGCAGATCATTTCACGTTAATATGACGGAATTTTTAAATTCCTGTGTAGCAACACCCACATAATGTTCTGGGCGAATCTCCGTTGCCACAACTTACATTAATTTTCCCGTGTGACAGGTGTAATATGTATCCAGAGTTTTGGTAAAAGAAAGAGGCCGAAAAGGCGCTTCGATATAAGAAACAAAGTGTGCCATGGGACACGGAATAGGACTTAAGCACGTTAAGCGTCGTTTTTAGTGTAACATTGCACTTTTGATTTCTAGGTGTAGAAATATTTTCGGTCTCGCCCGTTCACCGGAATACTTTTCCAGATTGCAATCATAGGAACTCGAAATGTTCTCCGTGAAAGTAAACTGATCGTCATCTTTAGGAGAGTAGGCTCGTGAAATTACGTAACCTTCTAATGATACCTTAACCTGATATTGTTTACTTGAATATTAAAAGGGAATTCGTGTTTTCAACTCCATCAATATATCTTATGCAACAGGGTCATCTATCCTGCCCTCTTTATGTTGAACTTGAGCTCGCATTACAGTACGTGCCTACGTTATGATTGGAATCAGATAAAAGCAATATTAAAATATATTACTGAGGGATGGGACGACTGGAATTTAATGGACTCGATCAGACTCAGTTCTTCACGACATTGGCTTTTATCGCAAACTAGACCTGTACTTTCCATAAGTATGACTTTGTGTCAAATATTTTTTTTTAATATAAAAAAAACACATTGCGAATTGTCCCATGCAAGAACTAAACCAGAAAATGTCGACAGCCCGTACAAGACGCAGCGTATCACTCGAACACTAAATATGATTCTACGTTTAGTCGTATTCAAGTAACACAAAAAAAAAACTTTACAAACTATTTTGCACAAGGTAACTGCACAAGACATCAATCACACTTTCTTATATTGTGAACATAAAAAAGCCTGAATTAAGAAAGCTCCGGTTGATTAGCCGTGATATAACCAATCGGGGACATCTGTGAAAGTGGGCAGACATCCCGAATCCAAATCTTTAGTTTGGCGGTTCAAACAAGGCTCAATGTGTTAAACATAAAACACATGTTGTTTTTTATATTGTATGAATCAAGAGATACCTGAAGCTAAGCAGTGTTTATAATCGAACAACCGGAAAAAGCTAGGACAAACAAAACATACAAAGTGTTCCCAAAGTCTGGAATAAATTTTCCCATTGTTAAAGAAAGACGGGTTTATTGCGTTCCTTTCAAATTTGTTGTATGTATTCGTGTTGGCGGTGATTGCAGTCCCAGAAGAGCTTCATCCGGAATTGTCAGTTGCTCAGATTCTGCGGAAGAAAATCATGGAGACTTTATTAGTGATCTCATAACGACAGATATCTCGTAAAACCAGGTACAACCTGCAACTCCCGTCGTTCACGACGACATTCTTTTAAAAGTCTCAATTATTTATTTCATTAATTTCTAGGACCACTGAAATACTAATTCAATAATTAAAGGTGCCAGCCCCCCCCCCCTAAAGAGTTTCTACTAAATTCACTCTTCGTGGCAGGCACGTAGCCAAAGGGGGGGGCATGCCCCCCCCCCCCCCCGAGATCTTCTATTTTGCTGGGACCTCCTCTCCCCCTTCCCCCTCATACAACATTTTGTCATGAACGCCCCCCCCCCCCCGAAACAAAATCCTAGCTACGTGCCTGCTTCCTAGAGCTATATGATAACTCACGACTAAATTGTTTTATTGAGTACTTACACTTCTTGTAGAAGCCACCGTAACCGAGACGGCCAAGTCCATAACCGTAGCCAACACCATGGCCAGAGAGTCCATATCCGTAGCCGAGGCTGTGGCCATAGCCGAGACCGTAGCCGTAGCCAAGACCGTGGCCGTAGCCGAGGCCATGGCCGTAGCCGAGGGTAGAGACAACTGGGGCGTGGTGAACCGTGGAGTAAGACGACCTCAATGGAGCAGCCACTGGAGTAGCCGCCGTAGCCGAGGTAGCCGGCGAAGGCACAGGTGGCAAGGGCCAGGATGAGGACGCAACGGAACTACAGAAAGTAGAGGGCGGCGAAATGTTGTTACCAGTCGGTTTATTTGTTAGCAGGTCAAAATTAAACTTACTTGAGCTGGGCCTTTTTAGGCACCGCGCACAAGAAAGTTTTTCTCAGCAAATAGGATGTTTTCCGCTGATAGTACTCACTGGCACTTCAACAAATGCAGGGCGCGGTGAGTCCCCATTACCTTATTATGGCTCCGCAGTCGCTTGGACAATGGTATCATCCGATAAGAACACCAAGGAATGAATAACGAAGCACGAAATGGGAACATAATACGTTACGTCCTGCGTTTCTTGAGCAGTAAGTGACAACACAAGCCGATACTCAACGTGTTTCTTTGATTGGAATTGTTACGTTGCCACCTCCCTATACTTTCGTTAATGTTTTTAATTTGCTGCTGATTGGTTTCGAACCAAAATGTTTTATAATGTATTCCGAAATTAAATGATATATAATGTAAAGATTTAGCACCCCAAATAACAAGAGTTAGCGTATAAAGTTTGTCGAGAAAACAATCGACAAACTTTATACGCTTGTTTGTCGAATCTGAAAGTACAATGCCACAGCCACTACTGCGATACGATTCGTCGCAATATTCATTAAAACAAATGAATTAGCAACGAAGAACGAACAGACCTCTGAGGTTATTACGTTAAGTAGATTGTTTAGGCTAGAAGATCTTGAATTCTGGTTGCCAAGAAATATGGGACTGGGCAAGCTGTTCTGGAGGTTCACATTTCGTAAAAAATGTGGTCTATTAAATGGGAACGTGATAACCGTGTAGTGGTATGCCTACGAAGTATCATGAACTGCCGCGTTGTAATATTTTTTTCTAGTATAATTGGCGCATTTAAAATGGTTTTATTATAAATTGAATAAATTTCATTAAGAGCTAAACAAAAATAACCTCAATATTATTAACTGGTTTAGGGGGCTAATTTTTATTAATACGTTTTCAAAATAAAATCTCACCATGTTTGAAACTGTTAGTCTTGCTGGGGAAGCTCGAACTGATGAACAGCGTTTCCATTCCACATTTTATATATGCCGTCGGACAGGTATGTTGCCTGAACCTCCAATTGGGCAAATGTTTTACGCCCTTTACCGCTTCTTACTCTGAAAGCATAAACTAATAAAAAAAAATATTCGTCGGCTTGGTCAATAAAATATCCACGGGTTCTTTATTTTTTTATAACTATTTTGCTTCAGATGAATTAGACGTGCACACTTTTAACAAATTTCACATATTTTCCGCGGCTGGTCTGGCACTGTTTTATTGAAAAATAAGTCAGGTGTTAAAGAAGCTTGTTTTAGTTATTTCGCTATCTTCGATTACTACGAGGAGCGTTGATGATGGGAATTTTGATGATGTTGTTTTCATGACGTCACTTTGTTATGATAAACTCTCTTTCACAATCGGTTAGCTGATGGCGGACGGGGATGTGGGTTTCGAATAATATCTTGCAGACAAAAATAATGTATATAAAAATAATATCAGTTGAAGTGCAGGAAAGCTGCTACAAGTTGATTTTGTTTCGACTGTTTGTGTTTGTTTTTTCACCCTAGCCTCAAATTTGTTTGACACGCATTGAAACAAAAACTCAGTGCAAATATTCACAAATGCATATTTAAAGACGTGTTTTATTGTGGAAACTGTTCTTAAAGAAAAATACTCGATTCACATAAAATGTTTTTAACATTTTTCTTTTTGTCGTCATCTGGTACATTTAAAGACAAAAGATTGGGACTTTTCTTCGTCAGGATAGATTTGTTTTATTTTACCTCCAGCGCAACCAAATACTGGTTGTTTGATTTCAATGCCAACAAAACTATTTAAAAACTCATGTAACCTACACTAACATGGCCAGGATAAATTACTATAGGGGGCTAATTGTCACGATAGGTCGCATAACTCACTAAAATTTGTTGATTGACTTTTTAATGGTTGAAAATGAACATAGGGTTCCAATTAGAAACTTGCTAAGTGTCACCGAAAAAGACGATTTGTTTTGAGAGAGATTTATTGCACATTAGAAGCGCGAGGGTACGCTGAAGTTATCGCTTGTGCAACAGGCGCAAACGCAGCGGTGCGAAACGCAGATGATAAGACTATCACCCGCGTTTTCGCATCCCCAGGCTTCCGCCTGTTGCACGCGTGGTAACTTTAGCATACAGCCCTGGTGGGCTAAAGTTACCCCCGTGGTTTATGTCTTCCTAAAAGTTGCTAATTTAGTGGTCTTCAATTGCTCTCGGCAATTTTTTTAGCTGGAACTATAGGTTTATTTTCGCTACTTGAAAAGTTAATCGAAAAGATTTAGTTCATTATTTATCTTATCTCGACGATTAGCCCCCATATTAGTATGTCCCCCTGGCCGTATGACTCAGCTGCACGGATCGCTTTAGCCTAGCATTCACAACTTTCTTCTTTTTTTTCTAAAATAAACTTTTTAAATTAAAATAACAAACCAGGTATACTTTACCTTTTGGCAAATATCCTCAGCTATTAAAAAATTTGGGAAGTCTTGGTAATCGACTGGTTACTTTGTTCAAAATATCCTCAATCATACATTTTGTTTGCAAATACATGCGCTCTGACTACAGTGGAAAACAAAAACAAATATGATGTTTGTTCCTATTTTAAAAATGAAGCGTTAAGTCCTCTTTCTTAATGAGTTCTGAAAAGGCCGGTGGCTATTCCAAGGTGTATGGATTTTATATTCTTTCAGACATATATTGTTTATTGCAATTCATCAAAAAATAACATAAGAAACAAAAAAAAATAGGCGTGCGCTTTAGTGGGCACACGGGCATAGGTACAAACCAGCAGAAAGAAAGATATCGAGAAAGGGGAGGATAGACAGATCAACGCGTTCATATACAATGCCACTTTCACACTTGTGGATCCGCCAGAAGAACCCCGAGGATTTATATTTTATATTGCCAAAAGTCGAACGTCATGGCCAGTTTTCTCGGACACGCTGTTTTAGTTCCCTACTATCTCGACACGTGGCGTATCAACCTTGAGCAAGATAAAGGGAGAATTCGAAGCGCGCGACCGCGATCTGAACCTCCTCCCCTGTCCATCTCTCCAGCCTCCCACCCTTTCACCGTTTGCGTCTGGCTATCGCTCTCTAAGATCGAATGCTGTATCACCTGTCACCGGCATTCAAGCATCAAAGAAACATTTTCTTGTCGCGACCAGTTCTAGAGTTTTCCGATTATGCACAAACAAAAAAAAAAAACGCGTGAACCACGTTTCTGATTTGGTACTAAGCTGAATAAATAGCAATAAAAGCGTGAACTTTATGTTGCAAAACCCGTACAGTGCCCATTGCAGATTCTAGTGTATACTTCATGAACAGTATAGGAACAAACCTTCACACAATTTTTCTCGCGCTTCCCACTTCTAGACTCGTTCTTGTTGACCGACGAGGGCTCGAACTAAACGCTCATATCCCGACTTAGGTGCTATTTGCAAGGTTGAGAGTGAAGGAGCCACAAGCATAAGGAAACCATCGAATTTAGTGGTACCTTTCATATATCCCTCGATTGCACCAAAACTAGAGTTCCCAAGCTGAGTATAGTGATGAGGTGCTAAAGAATGCAGCGAGGGATACCGTCACTAGCCAGCGTTCTATGAGTGGCTCAGTACATAATACTAAGAGGAATAACATCCCGCTTTGTTACGTCGTATCACTAATTAAACTTGCGTTCACAAAAGTTCGTTTTCGTGCACAATAGCCGATGCTGTAGTCTTATCCCCTATGCGTTTTGCCAGGGCTTTATAAATATAGATGGACTCAGCGAGAGGACCGAAGCTTTTCTGTGTTACACTAACAAGGCTAGGGTAGCGTTCAGAACGCTAGCAAGCCAAAATGCAAGGGCTTTTGTGATCATGCATTGCGAGATGCCGGCATGGCAACCATCGCTAAGCATGCTGGCGATTCCATCAACAGTGCGAGGCTGCAGAGTTGAGGAACCTACACCTTGGCAGAGTAACGCAGAGTATAGATCTTTCGAACAATCGCTATCAGCGAGAGAAAGGAGACAGGGAAATTTTATTTACAACAACGCTTAGTCCACTTGATCTATATGTCTACTGTTGTAATCAGGCAGCTGCTATGGCGATATACACAGGGCCGCGGCCATGTGTACATTGCCGCGGCCGATTCCACTTTGGTGGCAGCGGATTCGCTGTAAGCGTGAACCAGGCCTTGTGAAGGCGGTGGTCCCATGGCCGCCATCTTTATTCTTGGTTCGTTTTAGTTCCTTACGTTTCTTAAAAGGCAGGTAGAGAGCTGTCGTTTTGCACGAATTTTTATAATATTGGTGGGTAAATTACACCAAACTTTACTGACATATTTAATTTACGTGATCAGAAAATTAAAAAAATTTAGAAAGCGCATACAGGATCGCAGATTTTTCGTTTACAAATAAAGTTATGATTAAATTTTTTTTAATTCATATTGTTACGGCTGAGGACTTGTTCTGTGTAAAGCCCTGTTTGCGATTTAAATTTTAAAATAGACTTAGAAAGTCAAAACGCCTTGTTAAAAGAATATTTTAATTGTTTATTCTTGTTTTAAAACTGAAGCCGCAAAATGAAGGTAGTATACAAAAGAAGCCCACAGCCGTGATATTATGAATGGAAAAGATGGTATTCCTAACTTTATAAATAAAGAAGATATCTGCGATCCGGTACGCGATTTCTAAATTTCTAATTTTCTAATCACGTAAAATAGTAATGTCAATGAAATTTAGTTGTAAGGAGAAAAATGCGTGCAAGTCGACAGTTGAGTAGCTGCTTTCTAAGTGCCGTAAAAATTGTAGAGTCCATCCACTTTACGAGAACATGAGGGACCAGCGAAGCTGTTAACTCACGACGCATTTCCGACAACAATACACCTATACAATCTACATATGATTACAATGAAGATAAGTAGAAGAGTTCGTTGTTTAATTGTCTTTATTTATTCCTAGTGACTAAAGTTATCATTGCCTTATGGTCACTTATGTGCAAGTTCTTGACCCAATTTTTCGAGGCACACCTCGAGGACAGTTTTCTTTTGCGATTGAGCCCAAGTCTTCTTATCAGCATCGCGAAGGCGAAAGAAAAGAAGGTTAGATCGGCGCATTCTGCCCTCAGCCTCGTCATAGCGCACTCTTGGTTAAGTCTGTGACCGTAGATGATAACAAGGGATCAGGACCTCACTATCTAATTATGCCAAAAACGGCTGACTCACACGGGTCGCCTCCTCTTTTTATTTAGACTTGCCATGACTGATCGGATTGAAGGAGCACCATTTAAACGGGAGTTTTTTTGTTAACATCATTGGACGCATTTTTTTCCAGCTCCTATAGCCCATAACAGCTTCTTCGCTGTAAAAAATAAGACGTTGAACACCAACAATAAAGATGGCGAAAACGGGACCACCGCCTTAACGTGTCCTGACTATGACTTATAGCTTTCTGCCAAGGAATATTGTGCGCTGCGCCTGTGCCCAGAACCCAATAGGCAACCTGCAATGCTGTTTGGTTTGGCGCTATCTAGCCACTGAAACAAGAAACATTGGATATCATTGGTACTGGCGGCTGCATGGTTTAAACGTGAGCTATTACTTTGGTGGCGCTGGTTAGCCTAGTGTCTGAAACAAAAAATACTGGGTAGGCCAGGAAGCCGTGATCGCATAACATGCCAGTACGGTGGAAGCTTCGGCCCTGGCGGGCCAATCGGAACGTGACTTTGTATCATCGGAGTGAGCTTTTACTGCGAAAATGTATCAGGCTTTTCGCTGCGTCATGCTCCAATGTGTGTGCGTTGGCCTCGTAGACGTAGCACATAGCGAAGCCGTCGGAACGCAATGTGGGGCTTATCGTTCACCCTTTGTCAAGTTACAGCGAGACGAGGTATAACCGCGGGCTCTCACTCTGCTAGTGCCGCCTGGCTATTGCCGGCCGGCTATGACTCGGAATATTTTGTTGGGGTGATAGGCGTTGGAACCGTGAGTAGGCTCTTAGGCAATACATTCCAAAGCAGCCACGAGAATTGAAATATGATTACCTAAGTCCAAGTTGGTTTATCTGATTAAGGTAATCGTATCGTGAAATAAATGTGCGATGAATATGGTTCAGGATCATGATGAAGTGAACTTCAGGCCGGGAGATGAAGGAAGCATTAAAAAACTAAAACGAAAATTGAAAAAAAAAACGGGATAACTTCTTGTTTTGGGACGTCGTACTGTCCTTTTTCTATTTCTGTTCTCTAGACCCATGATGTTTTTCTTTCACACCAGTCTCGAGTTTTATTCATCATAGTTCATATTCACCAGCTCGCATGTACGTTAACTGGGGTTTAGGAGTGTTCGTATAACGTAAACACAAATATGCCACTTTAAAATAGGCGCTTACGTCGGCTATGAGCCATTAAGTTGTAGATTTATTGTGTGACTTATACTGCATGTTGTACAGTAGCCGGCGATATATGAGCGGGAAGAGTGGCTTTTGAGAAAAATGTAATGTGAGACGTGGCAGACGGGTTAGGTGTAAAGAGGTAACAATGTAATGGACTGGCACGTTCATTAATTTCGCTTTACAACATTTCGTTTCGTGGGTTAAGACGTGAAGGAACATCACGCGGCATTTTGTCCCGCTCGGCTGTTTTAGCTCACAATGCTGGCCGCTGTACATGTGGAGTATAAATAGTTATTTTGATAATATTGACGCCCCCGTTATAACGGTAATGATTATCGTACCCGGGTGACCCCAGGGGGGGGGGGGGGGGGGTTTGCGACATCGGAAGGAAAGGTTGTTTTAGCGGGTGTGCTAAAGTGCCGGGTATGCCTTAGAAAAAGAAGAGGGAGAGAATGGAAGAGAGGTGTATAACTCATATGTCGCGTATAACACGTATAGCTCACAACACTCGAAAGAGAAAGGTAATGATCAAAAGAATTCGGGAAGGGGGAAAGGAGAGAGTGTTAGAAAGGAAAGATAGGATAGATTGGGTTATGATGAAAGGATACAGTTACAGTGTACTGTCAAGGCGGATTTACTTGACGAAATCAAGCAGGTAGTTCTAAATTGTCCATCGACGTCGGGGAGAGCCAGTTCGAAAACGAGTGTCTCGTCCGAAGGGTTCCTTACTCCAACATTCGTGGGCTTTGCCAGCAGATCTCGACGAGTTCCCGGGGCAGTACAGGAGAACACAGCCAAAAGTATTATTTTTGGGGCATTTAAGGCACGCAGGGTTGTCGACTGCAGGTATCTTTGAAAGGAAAGCTCGCGTGAAAGCACTCCTACACCGAAGCCGCAGGAGGATGGTAGCCTTTTTTCCGCTTCATGCCCCGTGTCAGGCAAAGCTGTTGTGCTGCAAAGGTGGCTGGTGTCAGATCAGATATGTGCCATTCAACTGTTCGGCGTGGTTTTGAAATGAACGTCCAAAGCCTCATAATGCTCTTAAGCATTTATTTTATACGTGCTATGGCGACCCGCTCTAAAAAAACAAAAATATTCGCTCGAAAAATAACTAAGGATGATTCTTTCTGCCAGTGTTTTTTATTTGTTTCCCACAACATGAGTTTTACTGGTATCCCCCGTATGAAACCGCATAACTTTTAATTCACTTTCAGAAAACATTTTAATTAAGTTGAATCTGACACGTAGCAAGCCCAGTTCAAGATACACCGGATATTATCATAAACATATTATATGTGCTGGTCTCGGGAGCGTACAAATAACTGGGTTCGTTGAAGCAGCAAAAAATAATTCGATCTGCTTTTCGTTCTTAAGTACTGTTGTATTTTGTTTTTCGTAAGGCACCGGACCATGACGAGACATAACACGCTGGAAGTAAATCAGCCGGTTTCTTTTTGTCTGCGAACTCGACAAAGTTGCACAGGGTTGATTTGTAGGCTGTCGTAGGCGCAGAGTTATAAAACACAAATGGACGGTTGTCAATTTCGTGACCAATGCCGTCGGGTAAGAGTAGGGTTAGTCTAAGGTTACGCGACAGCGCAAAAAAAATTGTATTACTCAGCGAAATGGATGAGTAGGATCGTTTGTAAATGGCTATAAGTGTTTCTCATGAATAAATGGCGAATACATTAGTAATTGGCGCGCTGAAAAGCGTATTGTCATGAATAAAGAACCTGCTTGAATACTCGGATTATTGTATTTACGTACGAATCATTTAAAGACCATTATAATTTTGTACGAATTAATTGACCGGCATTATGTCTGAATTCATCACATTCTCACCATGCTGCTCTACTCCCCTGTGACAGTCTTACCCTAAAAATTCATTTCCGCTCGGATAATAAATGCTTAAAGTTTTCTTCTTTTTCTTTTTGCGCGAACAGTAACCGACTAAAATAAACTTGCTGAAACTCTCGTCACGTAGCCAGTAAATGTTATAAATATTTGTTTATTTGTTTTCCCACACTTAATTGTTCCCATTTTTGCCCGCCTTTAGATAATTCACCCATGTATCCACATCTAAATGTATTTGCAAGCATTACTGTAATAATCGGTGAATAAAATGATTAAATATATAAATAATTGGCAGCGTGTATTATTTCATGAGCGTCTGCCTTGGCCATACTTATTCTGCGTCCAAACAAACCGCAGGAAGTCCACCGGAAAGAAAAAAAAACACTCCTTTCAAGCCCAGCACTGGCTAGTTTCCTTTGGATATTTGTAGATAATAAAAAAAAAAACGCTGCTTTTGGCGTATATAACACTTAAAAAAGAAAACAATGGAGTCAACAACAATTTCCATCAGACAGCTGAGTACTTTGAGATTGTCACTGGTCGTTAACTGTGATTCTGAGAATTAAATACAAACACATAGATATCAGAGTTCCAAATTATTCACTTTCAAAGATGCCAAACCACAAGTCAATCAACATAAACCGACATGGCAACATAATATTGACGAGCAAATAAGCTGTCGAGAACGAAATAATTAATGCTCAAGCCAAAGCGTGACTCGGATGGCAGCGGCAGAATTTAGGGGAAGAAAGCTGAGTTATGACACTGTTACGTTTTCATAGCCCTGCATTTTCCGCTAAGATGTCGGTCATAGCATTGTATACATTGTTACGAGCGGGATTTTACCAGCTGTTCAATTTTTATTGGCACTTGCAAGTTGACCGGACAGCTGTTGCTGTGCCTGTGTTAATCGCAATGTTATTCAATTTGTTATACCAATAGTTTTGTGTATAATTAAATAAATTACCCGTGGAAGCGCGACTCGTGACGGGGCTTCCGTTTTTAGGCAATGGCAATGGCCAGCGTATCTGATATTATTCTTAAAGCAGGTACAGCGCACGCGCTCTTGGGCACTCAAAAGGTGAATCCTAGGGAGTCTTCATGTGCGTTTTGCTAATGTGATGCCACCTTTTGGGATACCGCTCGCCGACAAATCAGCAGCCATCTTGGTTCTTGGAGATAATCTGTGGGGCTTAAAATGTATAACCCTCCCGAAAACAAGCACCTTATATCACAAAGAAAACACGGGTGATGGGCAGGCGAGCTGGAGTAAGTTAGATGATGATTAAAACCTTAGGAAAAGGGACAGACAACGTCTTTTTGAGACCCTGTCTGTCCCTTTTCTTTCCTCCTTCACGAGTTTCCGTTCTTCAAACCACAGTCTCGGGTTTCAATCATCATGTCTATTTCACAAGTTCGGAGCAGCGTTGTGGAACCCACAGAGGGAGGATTGCGTTTGCCACCTCGAATGGGTGGGGGGGGGGGGGGGGGGGGGGGACCGATGGACACAAAGGCCACTTTCAGGCGCACGGGGAAACATTGAAAGGCACAAAATGGCGGTGGGAAATGGAAACAGGCAGGTGGCATCACCCTTTGCGAAGCGCACATGTAGGCAATCTAGGGAATCGTAATGGACATATCGCAAACGAAGGAAAATATTATTTAAAAAAAGGAACAGGCACACGTTCCGGATGGCTGAATGGTTCAAAACCGGAAGAAAATATCGCTAGACAAAAATAGAAGACAAGACGTTGTCTTGTTTTGTATATACTTTATCATCGAAAGCTCAAACTTTGAAAGCTTAGTCCAATGACTCAGTTCTATTAATCCCGCTTTCTTGTCGCTCCCCGTAGATCGCCGAAGTCATCTGACTTAGTCGACGTTTTAGAAGTGCCGCTGCTGAAACGTCGAAGGACGCCAGCCCCCTCCCTCCCTTCTTATTTTTATATTTTGAATTCATTTTTTATCCTATTCTTTTAAATAATTTCGCCCTTACCTTCTTGTTTATTTCTTTTGCAACTGAGTAACTATCCACCTATAGGTGTAACATTATTTTTTTATATGAAATTTTCGTCTTTTTTTATTCTACGGTCGCTGTGTCTGCACACAGCATATTTCATTGATATATCTTGGGAAGCATCTGTCAACCTTCAGTACTTTTCGTATGTATATATATATATATACAGAGAGATAGAGAGAGAGAGAGAGAGAGAGAGTAAGTTGACACAGGGACAGGCTTTAAACAAATGTTTCAAGAGGCGACCGCTGTTCGTCAGGGATTCGGTAGCCTGTCCCTGTGTCAACTTGCTCTTCGCTTACCAAGTCTCCCGTCACATTCTCGACTCCGACTTTTCCTGCAACCTCGTCTTCTGTCCTCTTCTGTTGCTACAAGTGTTGTTTTAGAATATTCTGGTCGTTTTGGTCTTTAAGTGTAATGGGTTGTGTTAGTCGCTTGCAACGTGTACATTCGGCCTTCCCTACACTCGTAGCGTGTCCTCCTCCCCTTCTCTCGAGCGAGAACCACCCTGGAATTTGTGTGTCCCGATTTGAGTCACTTTGTTAGTCGAACTTGAAAAAGAAGAGCAACCCTTCGAAACGTCGAACATAAACCATCCAAGTTTGTTCTGTTCTTGAGAGGCTTAATCTCCTATGCAAACGCCCCCGGCACACTGCACCTTCGCTACGTTATATATATATATATATATATATATATATATATATATATATATATATATATATATATATATATATATATATATACATAACGGGCAAGGTAGTGGGGGCCGAAAACGTGGGCATAACTAAAAAGAAAAAGAACCCTAGGTGAAAACAGCAACAACGGGCGGTTTATTCTTCGACGATTACTCCGGCCGAAACGTCGAAGAATATATCGTCCGCTCTTGCTGTTTTCACCAAGGGGTTTCTTTTGTTTCATATATATATGCTTATATATATATATGGGCGGTTTCATTTGGATTCAGTCAACGAGTGGCAGTCGTATTTTTTATTTTGCTTCAAATTTTTATATTTTGTGGAGCATGTTCCAAGAAGAACAATCCTTTTTATTTTAATGTCTTGACATGATTAGTTGCTGAGAAAAAAAATTTCAAAGAAGCGGGAAAGAACGACGAGGTTTTGAAGATTGTCGTGTGTGGCGATTTGAATCACTCTCAATCTCAAAGTATTCAAACGAGAGCGTCTATATGTTTTTAGTGTGATATATATGCAAGTAGGTAAGAAGACATTATAACTGCTCTTTATTATTCGTCGCTCCAATTTTTGTAAAAAAAAAAAAAAAAAAAAAACATGCCTCCGCGAACAACTGTGACCTATATTGCGGATTTTATTATGAGTCTACTATGTTAAGTATCGCTTTTAAAATAATACCACGTGTAAAACCTTTCATTGCCTTCCACATTAAGCAAAGTTTGTGTTTTTATCATGTACGAGTACTGAGAAATAAATTATGAAACAGAGAGGGTTTTCACTTTTCGTTCAACTTCAGCACGCTGCATATAAAAAAAAAAAACATTTTTAATTTTTTTTCTTTTTCTCGCGTCGCGTTCTCTTCACACCCTTCGTTTAGTCAGAATACATACCGTTAGAGGTATTTGCCTTGATTGTGAGTTTTAAGCCTCTAAATATGCTAAAAAAGAGCAAATGCCAATGGTGGGATTTGACGATTTTCGTGTGGGGCGTTTTTGAACCACTCTCAATCTCAAAGTATTCAAAAGAGAACTTCTATATTTTTTTATTGTAACATATATGCCAATTGGTAAAACGACATTCCAACTACTATTTATTATTCGTCGATAAAATTTTTGTAAAAATCCCCAAACATGCCTCCGCGAACAACTGTGACCTAAATTGCGGATTTTATTTTGAGTCAACTATGTTTAGTATCGCTTTTAAAATAATACCACGTATAGAACCTTTCATCGCCTTCCACATTATGTACATTTTGTGTCTTAATCACGTACGAGTATGAGAAATAAATCATGAAACAGAGAAGGCTTCTACTTTTCGTTCAATTTCAGCACGCTGCATTAAAAAAAAATTATTATTATTTCCTTTTCTTTTTGCTTCGCGTTTTTTTTTACATCCTTATTTTACCCAGAACACATTCTGCTAGAGGTATATGCACTGGGTTTGAGTTGTAAGCCTCGAAATATGCTGAAAAATGATTCGGTTCTGTTATCAACCTGAATTTCGCATTAAAATATTAAATTTCGCATTTAAAAATCTAGGTTTCCAATAGGAAGTGTATTTTACTCTAATGTTTTACAATATTATACTTTGATATTTTTAACGTAGTATAGATTATGTAGCGCATAGCGTTTAGGCTTGAGGCCCCTCCAATCATGGCACCGGCGGAAATTGTCTGGAAACCCGCTTTCGGCAGTTGCAATTTTATAGTGTTCAGACGTTTGGAATTGCAAACTTGTTATTATACGCCTAACGACATTCATGTTTTATATGAGTATTTATTCAACGTCCCTTAGAATATTATAATAAAGAATAAAATATACAGCTATAACCCATAAACCCACCATCAGCATTTGCTCTTTTTTAGCATATTTAGAGGCTTAAAACTCAAAACTAGTGCATATACCTCTAACAGAATGTATTCTGGCTTAAAGAAAAGTAAAAAAAAAAAAACGAGACGCAAAAAAATAAAAAAAAAGTTTTTTTTTCTATTTTTTCTACAGCGTACTGAATTGAACAAAAAGTGAAAGCCTTCTCTTTTTCATAGTTTATTCCTCAGTACTCGTACGTGATTAAGACACAAACTTTACATAATGTGGAAGGCAATGAAAGGTTCTACACATAATATTATTTTAAAAACAAAACAAAACATAGTCGACTAAAAAAAATCCGCAGTTTAGGTCACAGCTGTTCGCGGAGGCATGTTTGGGGATTTTTACAAAGAGTAGATCGACAAATAATAAATAGCAGTTGTAATGTCGTATTACCGAATTGCATATATATCACAATAAAAAAATATCGAAACTCTCTTTTGAATACTTTGAGATTGAGAGTGGTTCAAAAACGCCACACACGAAAATCGTCAAACCCCAGCATCGGCATTTCCTCTTTTTTAGCATATTTAGAGGCTTAAAACTCAAAACCAAGGCAAATACCTCTAACGGAATGTATTCTGGCTAAAAGAAGAGTGCGAAGAGAACGATACGCAAGAAAAACAAAAAAAAAAATTAAAAATGTTTTTTTTTTTTTTATACAGCGTGCTGAATTTGAACAAAACGTGCAAACCCTCTCTGTTTCTTAATTTATTCCTCAGTACTCGTTCACGATAAAAACACAAACTTTAATTAATTTGGAAGGCAATGAAAGGTTGTATACGTGGTATTATTTAAAAAGCGATACTAAACATAGTCGACTCAAAATAAAATTCGCAATTTAGGTTAAGTTGTTCGCGGAGGCATGTTTGGGGATTTTTACAAAAATTGGAGCGACGAATAATAAATAGCAATTATAATTTTGTTTTTACTACTTGCATATATATCATACTAAAAAAATATAGACGCTTTTTTTGAATACTTTGAGATTGAGAGTGATTCAAAAACGCCGCACACGACAATCGTCAAAACCTCGTAGGTCTTTCCCGCTTCTTTGAGGGTTTTTTTTCTCGGGAACTAATCATGTCAGGACATTAAAATAAAAAGGATTGTTCTTCTTGGAAC
Source organism: Ixodes persulcatus (assembly GCA_013358835.2). Classification (NCBI taxonomy): domain Eukaryota; kingdom Metazoa; phylum Arthropoda; class Arachnida; order Ixodida; family Ixodidae; genus Ixodes; species Ixodes persulcatus. The sequence goes on from JABSTQ010010728.1 coordinate 228,415, forward strand.
ATGCTACACAAAATATAAAAATTTGAAGCAAAATAAAAAATACGACTGGCACTCGTTGCCTGAATCCAAATGAAACCGCCCATATATATATTTGTATATATATAGGGTGTTTCAGAGAACGCAGGCCAAATCGCTCCTGCGAAAACTACTCATCGCAAGGAAAAAAGGCTTTTGGCGTTTTGGTCCTGGGCGAGGGGCCCCATTTAGAAAAATGACTAAAGTCCGGGATAATTACGTTGTTAATTATTTTTGCGTAATTAACTTTTTTAATAATGTGTTTAAGGGCATGGTTTAAATTAGAAAATTGCTCAGCATCATCGAAAAACACTAAATCAACAAATTTCAGAACGATAGAGGGCACGCGAAGCATTTTACGGCGTTCTGAAAAGCCGCACAAATTCGACGGGTTTTTAAGTTTCGGTTTGGAATCGGAGCGCATCTCGGCCTCGGCAGCACCATGCCCCGTGAAGAGATAGTGCAACCAACCTCAGCTGCGCTGTCATCGCGCGACGCAGCAGACTCTGGTTGCACTATCTCTCCACGGGGCGCGGTGCTGCCGGGGCCGAAATGCGCTCCGATAGCAAACCGAAACTTAAAACCCCGTCGAATTTGTGCGGTTTTTCAGAAAGCCATAAAATGCTTCGCGTGCCTTGTATCGTTCTGAAAGTTGTTGATATAGTGTTTTTCCATGATGCTGAGCAATTTTCTAATTTAAACTATGCCCTTAAACACAATATTAAAAAGTTAATTACGCAAAAATAATTAAGAACTTAATTATCCCGGACTTTAATAATTTTCCTAAATGGGCCCCTGGCTCAGGACCAAAACGCCACAAGCTTTTTTTCGTTGCGTTGAGTAGTTTTCGCAGGAGGGATATGGCCGGCGTTCTCTGAAACACCCTGTATACATATATATATATATCTAGTGGGCATGGTGGCATAAGAGCGAAGGGGCCGAAGGCGTATATATAACGAAGTGAAAAACTCACAGTGAAAAACAACAGACAGCGGAAGTTTAATCGACAGTTTCGCCGAGAGACTCGGCTTCGTCAGGAGATGACAATATATATATATATATATATATATATATATATATATATATATATATATATATGTCTGTGTGTGTGTGTGTGTGTGTGTGTGTGTGTGTGTGTGTGTGTGTGTGTGTGTGTGTGTGCGTGTGCGTGTGTGTCCGCGGTGTCTTTTGAATTCAGGTATCCTGGTTAAGTCGTATTTTTTTATTTGGATTAAAACTTTTATACGTCGTGGCGCATGTTGTAAGGAAAACAATGTTTTTTTTTTTTCTTTTAATGTTCTAACATGTAAAGATTCTTAGAAAAAAAATCACAAAGAAGCGGAAAGGCGCGATACGGTATTGACGATTGTCCCCCCGTGTATGGCGTCTTTCATCACGCTCAATCTCGAACTTTTAGAGAGAGAGAGAGAGAGAGAGAGAGAAAGAGAGAGATAGCTTATATATTTTTATTGCGATTTATGTGCAAGTGCGTAAAACGACATCTGCAGTCGTTTCAATCAAGAATCCCCACACTTGCCTCCGCGAAAAACTGAAACCAACTAGATGTGTTTTTTTTTTTCTGAGTCGATAATGTTGATTGTCGCTTCTAAATACTAACACGTGTCGAACCATTTGTTGATTTCCATAATATGCAAAGTTTGTGCCTTGGTCACGTGCGGTTATTAAAAATAAATTATAAAACAGGAAGTGTTTCCTTTCTGTTCAATTTCATCGCGCTGTATATAAAGACGCATTTCTAACTTTTTTTTTTATTTTCTCGCGTCACGTTTTTTTTTCCTTACGGCAAAAAGTTAGTCCTAGGTATTTTTGTAGTTTGCAGTTCTACGCTTGTAAGTATTGTAAAAGCAGCCAATACCAATAATGTGAGCCGTGGATTGAAGAGGCCTCGAGGCTAAAAGGTCTCGCTGCGTAGTTGCGCCCCGCGATTCATCAAAGCTTCGGAAATTATTAGAAAGAATTTGTGAGTTTAAAATTTGGTCGTGGAATAGCCACGTACCCGTTTTTATGCGACGCGCCTTGGGAAAATGTGTGTTTCGTCAAAGGGTTGCTCTATACTATTCGCGGACCTAGATAAGCAAGCCGCTCCAAGTGTACAAAATTAAAACCCCATCGTTGAGGTTCTTGTGTTAGCTCGCGCTTCAGCACCAAATCTTCGATCGCGTGGCGGACAGCGCATAAACCTGACGTTTGAGGGCCTAAAAGCATTTGCCTGGGGCGCGAATGGTCTAGAGTTCGTATTTCCGAACAGGTAAATGCCCATGGTGCCCTAGTGCATGCCCTTCGCGACACACTTTACGTAACACCAAACGTACCTGAGGGTTCCCAAAACGGGGGCGTGCACACGTCGACTCCTCTCAAAGGGTATCCACACCGACCACGTCCAGCGGATTCGCTCTCCACATCCCGTCAGAAACGCGGGCCGGATACGCCGTATTTTGTCCGTTTCCGCCTTCGTTCCGTGTTTTTGCGCAAAGAGAATGCTCAGTATTTGCTTGCGTCTTTGGGGCTGAGCATATGACGCAAAAAACAATACGCAGGTAATCACATTTACTCTATATTCGGCCCGCTCTTTTTGACGGACGCGGGGAGCGGATCCGCTTGACGTTACTGGTGCGGACAGCCCTTCATAGGGTTCACACAAATGAGTCACGTCATTAAGAGGTCAACAATGGCGTACTGCGATGTGCATAACAAAAATATTAGAATTTAGGGTCGATTAAAATGTCGCATCTATCGCTGTGACTATACTCTAGATTCACACAGCATTGAAACTTCGCGTTTTCCCCGTTTTCCCACGGCACAGACGCGAAAACAGGTGACGGGAGTTAGAAAGCTGACCTCTCTTGCAGGAAGACAATCCGGAAAGCTAAAATGAATTACGCATTTTTGTTTGCAGTAAGTGCAAGACACCATATCTATCAAAATAGTGCAATCACCCTGCTGGTGGCAAGACGGCCGCAACACCCACAATTCAGTGGCCAGTGTCGACGGGCAAAAATGATTGCGAAATTTTTTATTCGATACAATTTTCTAATAAAACTTGCCGCCCTATATCTATCTAGTGATCAAACTGTCATATGGAGAATAGCGCTGTATGAGAAACGGCGGGATTTGACTTTGGGACGGTCAAGCGTATTGTTTATGGTTGTCAGCACACGGTTTCGGTGTCTGCTCTATTTCTTATCGTCAGAGGCCACCTGCTGCTAAGCCAAACTGCGGAGGCCTTGAGATAAGTGAACGTTAAACCACTAGTGATGTTCTGTATTCTACAATTAATTTACAACAGATGTTCATTTTAGTCTTCCGTTGATATCTTGAATTAAGCTCTTCGTTTGTACATTTAGACATGCAAAAAACTCAATTGTCAGCATGAACATCAATAGAAACAGTGGAACTCTTAGTTCTGTGGCCTCGAATTGAAGCTGTTTCTGAATGGCTCATAGGAGCATGCCATGACGAAAATCATGCAACATAAAAACGGATACAAATGCCGAATCCTATTTATTTTGCCGCGATCTTATCGCTGAATGCCCACAAAATTTAAAATCTCTAGTTTACTCGAGTTTACTAACAACTATTGCTTCATCCTTTCCTATGCAATGCCGCATGGGTGATATAAACTCACCACCGATATCAGCATTCACTAAACAATAGTTTGCCGTTGAAGAGGGAATTGGCGGCGAAAATGCAACAGCCGCCGATACGTCCCGAGCGCACATTTATGATCGTAACATAGCTTTTAGATAGCGATGTATCATGACCCAATGTTGAGCTCATAAGTTTGAAACGTATCGCTTTAGCTTGAGTGGACTTATTTTAACGCCTGTCTCGTGTATGTTGCCTTCGCGAAACGGGCTATATACGCAATGACAGTAAAATCCGCCTGTGCATGCACTGGCATCATTCCTTGCCGCGCTACGGAACGTCATCTGAGCATGCGCGATAGCTCTCTTCACGCGAGATATCATAAACAGTGATTCTGTTAACAGCTCGGTGACTCGGCATTTTCCGCCTGGGAAATAGGTGCCGGAAAGGTCGATGTAGGGTGTTTCACTCAACAGCGGCGAATGTTTTGTGCGAAAACGAGGCATCGCAAATAAATGATATTGCGACCGTATCAATCACTGTCAAAGGGCCTATTGATTGAGGTATGCAATGTCTGAAACGACTACGTTAAGAATTAGACTTGCGTAATGAAGTTCTGGAATAATGAAAAAGCATACAGTTGTTATTAGGAAGTTGCTGAGCATGGTAGGAAATAGCAAAATTGATCAATTCTACTTAGACGTGGGACATGTGGGAAGCGTAATGGTCGTCTAGATTGACTGCTTCTGAAACAATCACAAGGCTCGCGGAGAGAAAATGATGACGATAAGAAACGGGAAACCGGCGGAGCTAGCTAGATGCATTTCCGGGCTCAGTAAAACGAAGCGCATGCTTCAAATCTCTCTAATGTCGAATGATTTAGTGGTGTTCGATTATGTCGAGCAAGCGTCTATTTGGAACGACACGTTACTTTTTATTAATTAGAATATGATTAAACAACTAATCATAAACCTAAGTGATTAAAGAAATCGAGGCACCTTAAACGATTGGGACTGTGGCAGTCATTGATTCGGTAGCAATCGTATTTCTGAGCGATACCTAGTTTTTACACAACCTTTGCCCAATGTTTGTTGTGCCTGTGCGATAATAGCCTAAATGTTTATTAAAAATGTGTTTCGATACTTTGGGTGAGCGCGTTGGTATTAAAGTAACTCCTTTTCAAAGGTTGACACCGACGAAGTGGAGCGGCTAGAGCCAATCTACCACTCGGTCGGACTGGAGTCGGCTGCGAAGTGATTCCTCACAAATAAGCTCTAGCCAAGGACCCATTTTGCAGCAGGCAGAAGTTGAGTACGCTTTTGGTGAAAATTGGAACTATTTTCGCGCAGGCGCCAATTAGTCAGGCTCAATTTACCACTGTAATTTTGACACCATATCGTAGCATAAAAATGTGTTCCCCACTATCCACTACTTTATGATGAAGCATTGTAGACATACGACGGCATCAACACAGTAAATGGGCTTGAGCCTTCCGCAGAATCATTGACTGAACACGTCTTCCAACCGAAGCAAACCGACGCTGATGTAGCACGGGTGTACAATTCTCTTTGCCCGCGCTAAGTTCTTGTTTCACGCGGCGTCAAGGTTCGACTACTCTTGCCCTTCTGGACCTGGGGATGTTGCCGAGTGTGTTGCAATGCTTGAAGCATGAAAGCGTAAATTGAACCCATGAATGATGATCATGTAACGCCACGGATCATGTTCACTTGACTATGGTTCCAAAGTTGGTCCTCTATTTTCAGCATGTGACGACGTGGACGAGCCCTCACGGACAATGCTCACACGACCACCCTTGATGATGATCAGGGAATTCTAGGGATCAGGACCGCGTGACTATGTGACCCCTATTAGCCCGCTATTTGCAACATGTGACCAGGTGGACGCAACATCTCGGACAATGTTCACGTAGCGACATATGAATTATGGTCGCATGACCCGACGAATCAAGGTCACGTGGCTATGTGACCACCATTTTCCCGCTATTTCCAACATCTGGCGAGGTGGACGGGTCCCGGCGGAAAATAGACGTTTGACCGAACATGGACAATGGCCACTCGCAGCACGGATTATGGTCACACGACCATGCGACCACACTTTGTTTTTCATTTTCATAGCAGTCCAAATTGACGGTCCAATCTGACAGTCCAGCATTACGGTCCGATCTGACAATTCAGCGTGACAGTCCACTCTGACCGACAAGAGTGACGGTCCCGCGCGGCAGCTCAGCGTGACGGTTCAATCTGTCATGACGGTCTCACAAGTCTTGAAAACTGGCGTGGAAAAACATTGTGTTAAAAAAGCATGCGGTCAAAATATGTGCGATCAGAAAAATGAGGCCCCCTACTTTTTTATGTTGGAAGCGCCCGTTATCTACAACACTGAATGTGTTTGTTGTTGTTGAAAATGACCTGATAAAAAAAAAGTAAAGAATAAAAAAAAAGGCTCGGGGTACATCTTAGCACTTCTTATGAGTTGTGAATGCGATAGGATGCCTGCCGTTCTTCCGTTCCATTATTTCGCCTGCGGCGTACTTGCGTCCACGGTCGAGCGAGGGCCCTCTCCTTGCCGCGCTGACCTTGGGCGTGGAGCGGTGGAGCCGCTGCATGGATGGATGGATAAATCCGGCTGAGCCCTTTGGATCGGGCGGTAGCTTACGCCACCTCGCCATTTTGTTTTACCATTTAATCTTAGAATATTTAAATGTGAAAACTATATTCACTCCGCACTGAAAAGAAAGTGAGGCTATAAAACCCCCTTTCTATCAGTTAATAAGAAAATACCTAGTTTTCTCTCGCTTTCTGCCACCATTCACTTAATCTTTGCTTGATAATCTCTACTGTCTTGAAATCCACTTTTCCTTCGCTGTCTCTAAAACCCAATGACTTTAATAAATCTATGTTGTCTTCAGTAGGCATGGGGTGAAGCCCTTTACAGTAGAGTATCAAGTGCTCAGCCGTCTCGTCCTCCTCTCCACACGCAGCGCACACTGTATCCGTTTCCTTGTACTTCGCTCTGTATGTTCTGGTTCGCAAAACACCTGTCCTTGCCTTAAACAGCAATGAGCTTCCCCTAGAGTTGTCATGAATGCTTTCTTAGGCAATAACTGTTTTGTTTAATCTATAGCTTTTCAGAGCCGTCTTTGCCTGCATTCCCTCTAGCCAGCGATCTCTTTCTGTGGCCTTAACTTTCTTCTTAACTGAGACCTGCTCTTCCGTAACTCCACTATAGCATAAAAGCTTTCCTCTTAATTTCCTAGTGCGCTTTCTCCAGGGGCGGATTTATGGCTAAGGTTTGGGGGTGATTTTTTTTTTTTTTAATTGTGCGGGCTAGCGATTTTTGCGGCATCAACAAAAAGCAACTATTAATCGTGTTTTAACGTTTGTTACAGCCTAAATATTCCCACCAAATTTGTATTAGTTTCTTGTTCTTTTATATTAACCCGCACTTGTTGCTTCAGTGGTTCAAAGATTTGCACTATAAGTGGTAAAAAAAAATAGAGATAGAGAGAGACATACGTGTGCATGGTTCTATATTCTATGTCTAAACAGTGACTATCCCCATTTAAGCAACACAGGCAATTGAGGCACGCGGCGTGAAAGAGTTTGTGCAGGGACTCGATCACACAAAATACATCAATTTAGACCAAAAAAAAAAAAAACCACAAAGACCGGAGAAGAAAGGATTTGTTATCAAGACAAATGTAAGACGGCCGAATAATATGGAGAATTTCTAATTCCTGGAAGAACGTGATCAAAATGCCTTCTTATTTTCATTGTTATTTTATTGACTCACTCTCGAAAATGCACAGTTCTTGAGAAAAGTGCGCATTTAGTTGGAGTAATTAAACTCTAATAAAAAAAACAGTGGGTGGGATTTCTCAGCGACTTTACTCTCAATGACTTGGTATTTTACGGGAAACAGCCAAACAAAAATAACTGTTCGATTCTTTATGGTCTTGTGGATTCGTGAAACCAATAGAAAACAAAAATGCGAGTTCAAATGGTCTTCAGCGCAGTGCCTAGGCGAATTGCGTGGAGCAACATTAAAATTATTTATTAAACAGATTCATGTTTATCTGATGAGATGAAGAAAAAAAAACCTACAATTGGGGAGGACAGAATACAGACATAATTATTTACACAAGTTATCAACTTAAAGGTTCTTCAGAGCACGAACATCGCCTTCCTTCGTCGTGCTCCCTGCGCGTAGCGGTCTACCACCTTCTCTTGGTCGACGTTCACATCTCGGTGGAGGTGGAGGAGGGCAAGACCGTTGAGTCGCTTTTCGCCACACCGCGATCGAATCCAAGTTTTAATTCGACGAAGGGTGGAAAAGGACCGCTCAGCCGTCGCAACACTAACTGGCAGTGTGGCGAGAACGCGCAGCAGAGTCCTGATGTTGGGGTAGAGCTCTGGCTCCGACTCTTGAAGTGTCTCCACAGCTGTCGATGGAAGAGGCCCCTTCTCTTGTTCGCGTCTCCATTTCGCCGCCCACAGTGAAAATTCGGCTCTGATGATGGTCTGCAAAGCTACATCTCCCATTCCGAGGAGCACGCCGTATTTTGCTGCCAGGATACTGAGCTTTCCTGGAGCTCCCTTCTCATTCACATGGCGAGGCAAAAGTGTGTTGAGGCTGTACACTTCCAGCACCTCTTCCGGAAAACGCTGCTTAAGATCTTCTACGACAGATTCCACAAGAGGAATGTATACATGTGCGCGGAAATATGACTCGGCTGTCTGTGGAGGCAATTTTGCGCAGTTCATTTGTCGTTGGACTAGACGAGGCACATCTATACTTCGTTTCAGCTTAGGTCCGAGCGCGGCCGATGTTATGAGCCAAAGGGCCAATCAAACAGCGCAAAAAGCGCAACGTCATGGCGTGCTCTCTGCAGTTGATAGGACCAGCCGGTATTCACCGTCTCTCAGTGCGTGCTCCTCCGCCGGCTAGTCCTGTCAAACGTAGAGAGCACGCCTTGACGTTGCGCTTTTTGCGCTGTTTGATTGGTCCTTCCGCTCATAACACGGGCCGCGCTCGGACCGAAGCTGAAACGAAGTATAGTTGGGCTCCCATATTCTCGGCAATTTCTTCTGCATGCGCGAAAATTTCTTTGAAAGTCTTCTCGAGGTTTAATGGGTTCCGCTTTTCGCTCAGGACGACGATTGTGTCTTTCACGATGTCCGAGGCACTGTTCATTTCCAGATGCGGCTTTTGGAGCAACCGACTTAGGGGAAGCGTGACTGAGAGTACATCGTAGAGAGCTAGGGTTGCGATTACAAATTCGGCATCCAGGATTGATGTAAGCAGTGATCTCGCCTTGGCAGCCGAGCTTGGTTCTCGCCACTGCGAAACCGTTTCCAACGCCTTTGCGATGCTTCCCAGGCTGTTTCTAAACTGCAAAATGCGTCGTGACGTTCGACCCAACGTGTGCCGCATAACTTGGTCAGCTGTTTGCCAAGCTGGAGTTTCAAAACGGCGTTACGCTTGGGCGAGGCCGTAAAAAACGCAATGACTTCCCGCATTGTCCCGGTGGTGTTTCGGACACTTTGCACAGTTGATGTTTTGGATATAGAAAGGTTCAAGCTGTAGTTGAAGCAGGGGCATTGAACTGCATGCACGGCTACTTTTTGAATTTCCTGAATGGCACCGCAGAGCTCGGAGGTCATTACTGAGCATCCGTCTGTTGCAATGCCTACACAGCCTTTGGGGTCGTGAGACAATGACCTCAGTAGACTTAGCACGATTTTTCCGAGCTTGGTACCAGTCAGTGTTGGCTCCAGTGCGTCGTCTTCGTCTTGCTCTTCCTCGTCGGACCCGCTGTCCGACATGGACGAATTCTGATTCTGATTTGAATCTTGAGGCTTGAGTTCTCGAGGATCTAAGAAACCCACAAAATCTTCTCTGATCTTTAAATCATGTTCATACCTCAAAACAAGAGATAGCTGAGACTTGTGAGCCACGTCGGTTGTCTCGTCGAACATAATGCCATAATATTTGCTCTGTCGAACTCGTGCCAAGATCACGGACAGAACTTCGTCTCCGCAACATTCAATAAGGGTATTTTGAGTTGTTTTGCTTGTGAACATCTTCCTTCCTGTGGCTGTGGAGAGATGTTTTTCGAGGGCATGGTCACCACATTTCACTCTGAAGCGCAGCAGCTCCTTGAAGTTTCCTCCATTCTCCGAACTGTCATTGCCGTTCTTCCCAGTGACCACTGGGCCGTCATCCCGATGTCCACGGAAGGCAATATTCTGCCGGGCCAGGAACACAACGTTGTCGACAATCGAGAGAAGCCGCGCGCGGTTTTCAGACACCTGCCACATTCGCTGTGTATCGATCTGGTTTGCCACGACCCTTGCTGGGTCGCGACAAGTTTTCAGAAAAGCCTAGCCCGCTTCCACTGCTTCGATGTGATATCTAGCTTTGGAATGGGTTTCCAAAGCTCCATCTTTCCCCAGACGCTTCGCGAATTTTTTCAAAGGCTCCGTTACAAGAGCCTGAAGGGCAACTCTCTTGTGTTTCCCCCCAATGTGCCCGGTGGCAAAAAGAGGACAAAATTTGCAGAACAAACCTGCCTTGGCATCCGAGACAACCAGCCAAGGATATTTCAGTAGGTGGTCACTTCTGACGTACCTCCGTTCGACTGTTTGTCCCTTGTTGTGTTCGAAGAAAGGGAAGGAGTAACCTTGCTGTGGCATCCAATGGCATTCGAGGAAGCCAACCACGGTGTGGTCGTCTGGCCTCGCCCCAACGAAGTTGCCAATGCCATATTGCAAACCAAAGTCAGCTGCTGGATTCCGAAGTGTGTGGACGGCCGGGGCTAGTGGGGTAGTTCCGTCAGAATTCTTGACCATGGGCGACGGGAGAGCCTCTATCGTGAGTTGTTCGTCCACGCCATCAGACTTCAAAGTGAGCTTCGAGTCGTTGCTTGCAATGTCTGCCTCAGTGACCATCTTTTTGGGCACAGCTTGGAAGAAGTTATGCAGAGTGGTACTTTTCCGCTTGGATGACTTTGGTGGACCATCTTCACTCTATGTAAAAAACACTTGTTTTACTAAACAGATAGAACCCATTCATAAGTGACGTAATTTATAAATACCACGAGTGACTGATTCAGCACTAATTACCAATATCAGCTGTGCGATCTTATGCGTCTCAAGCCGAAGTGTAAATGGCAGATGAAAGTAGTAAAGGCTGCGTACACAAATACAAAGGAAAAATTATTACAAAAATTAGCTCAATATAACATACCAAGTCCCAAACGCTGGTTGGCTGGGAGGTATTAAGCCATCAGTGTCCTTCCACCACACAAAAAGATTTAGTGAGCAAAGTTCGCATAAATATTTTGATTATCCATCGACCGAAAGAAACGCCGCACACAGTCTATGACTAATTTTTATGCATAGAAAGAGGAGGAAACAATTAATGTCTGCAGCGCGATGTTTTTTTTTATGTCGCTGCGGATGGTGGCAAAGAAACGAACAATTCACACGTTCCATTTAGCTTTTCTTTTCCTTACTATCTATGTCAATTACTTTTTCGGCATGCGTCACGGCTACCAACCACCTCATACGCGAGCGAAGTGCAGAAAATGCCTCGTTATAATTTGTCAAAAGAGCAACGTCATTTTACGGACTAAAGTGCAACTCACCATTGTAGCGGCTGCAGAACTCGACTCCCGGTTACTTCATCCGACTTAGGCTCACTTTGTCTCTGGAGGTCAACAGCACTTTCTCGTTACCCGAATCACCGTTTTGCCCAGGAGTGAACGTGTGAACGACAGGTCGAAAGCGCCGCCACTAAGCTCGAACGTGCGCGTCACCACGTGCTCCAAGTCAATCGTCACTGAAAAACAGCGATCCGCGACGGAGAAGGGATGAATGGTGCAACACAGTAAAGAAGTCCACGTTTGGTTTCCCTCGCAGATCTTGAAGCTGCACTGTTCTCGGCGCTCTAAGCTACCCGACTGACTCCCCTTCAAAGTAGCCTGACCGACCGTTCCTGACTTGTGAAACGTGAGCGCTGGCATTCCCGAGGTACCTTCGCTCAGGCCCGGCGGCGCATGACTCAGAGCCCACACACGCACGCGTGTACACTGTGGTGACCCACGTTGCTCACCGCTCGAGAGAACTCGCCCTGCCTCGTGACCTTGCTGCGCTCCCGATAGACCGGTTCTTCCCACCCTCCCGCTTCGGGAGAACGTAGCCAAGGAGAGGGGAACGCCCGTCGCCCAAGACGGGAAGCAAAAATAAACCAGTTGAGTTTTGGTATGCGCGCCTCGCTATCGCCATCTCAACAACACCTTGTTATGACCCGTCCCATCTCCATGTGTGTTTGAGTGCGTGGGAAGCTTACCGAAATATTTTCCTAGTCGTTAGGACCACTTTGGGGGAAGGATTAGCCCAGGCTTAGCCGAACGCTCGGGGCGTTGCCAGTCCGGCTGGCGTCAGTCGCTTCCGGGGAAGCGCCGCTCAAGGACTCCCCTCCCTCACGTCACGTGTCAACCCTTCGGACTTCTACCTGCGGCTGGCGCCGAGGTGGCGGAACGCGACAGTGTGTGTTCCGAGCTTTCCTGATTCTTCTCTGCCACGGTGGTGGGAGGGGGGATTAAACGGCGCCGGCTGTCTGCGGGGGAACAATCCAGGGATCGTTCATCAGCCAATTCGAAGACCTTGGAACTGTTTCCCACCCCCTTCGTAGGATTCCAGAGTGGGGGATAATCGTCGTCTCGCCTTTCCCAAACGTTAAGCTCCCCATGGGGGAGAGCTCCGCTGGTCCGACTGCCCTCGGTCGCCTCATGAAAAGCACCGCCCACGGAATCCTCCTCTCCCTCGAGTGTCCACAAAAATCCCGACCGTTCGAGAGACGGTCGTCTTCGGTCACATATTTCGCTATGAAATAAACCTGTTAAGTTTTCCCGACTGAGTGGTTCGGGCGTTGTTCGTGAGAAAGGTTGGACGCCAGCGATATTATCATGCTCCCCGAGAGACAAGGCTGGGCGTCGACACCTAACAACCTCCCCTCCACCCCCTTGGCCGAGTCTTGCGGTCATAGTGGACTTTTCCCGCCTCTCTTCGCCTTTCAACCAGTGGTGCCAATTCAGCGGCACAGGATGGCTCCCCAGAGAGACGGAGGGAGCAGGGAGCCTCGATACCAAAGCCGCCGCCTCCGTACAGGGTGGAGAGACGCTTTGGACGAGCCCGCGCCGCAAAGCTGCTATCTTAGGTTCTGAACTTTAAACAAGCACCGCTTTCCCTTCGCAGGTACATTTCGCGTCTGGTAAACTTGTCCACTCATCTCTCTCCATTTTTTTTATTAAATAACAAAGACGTTGCCAAGGAAAAACAGATGGCCGAATCTACTGTCCTGCTTCGACAGCACAAATTTAGTTTGCTGACCAAATAATCACTACCCCAAAAACAAATATTAAAAAAAAAAATTCAGAATTTTTTTTTTAATTTTGGCGTCTCGGAAGGGGCGGCCGCCCCCCCTCCCCCCCCCCTAAATCCGCCCCTGGCTGTCTCCACTTTGTGTCTATACTCCTCATGTATAAATAGCTAAAAACCTTTCGTGCCCATTACTCCCCATCCATTTGCCTCAACCGATCCTCAAATTCTATCTTGCTCACAGCTTCCCTGCCCTCAAATGACGCCCATCCCATGTCTCCTTGTACTCCCTGGTTTGGCGTTTTGCAATGTGCCCCCAAAGCCAGCCTACCTACTCCGCGCTGTTTTATTTCTAGTCTTGCATGCACTTCGGATTTCATGCATAGCACTGCGTTTCCAAAAGTCAAACCAGGCACCATGACCCTTTCTAAATCTCTCTCACCACCTCATACCTGTTGTAATTCCAAAGTGCTCCATTTTTCATTACAGCTGCATTTCTGTTGCCCTTACCTATTATATACTTTTCATGCTCACTGAGATATTCTGCACCATCACATATCCATACTCCTAGATAATTGTATTTACTAGCTCTCTCAACTGTATTATTCTGTATCTACAGCCTCTCAACATCATCATTGTTAAAAATCATGACTGCTGATATTTCACTACTGAATTCTAAACCTAATTCCTCTCCTTCCCTACCACAGATGCTCATTAATTCCTGCAAATCTATCCTGTTGTTAGCCATTAGTACGATATCATCCTGCATACATCAATCCCGGTAAGGATTGCTGAATTTTTTGGATTAGCTTACTGTACGAAAGGTCGAATCCAAGCCCACTCTTCTCTAGTCTATCCTCCAATCCTCTCAGATACAACATAAACAGCAAAGGCGATAACGGGTACCCCAGCCTAAGGCCTCGTCTTATCTCTATTTTCCCCGTTGCCTTTCGCTCCCATGTTATAATCACCTTATTATCTTTGTAAATGTTCCTTAATATTGCTGTTAGCCCTTCATCTAGGTTTAGGCTCTCCACTATGTCCCACAGATTCCTTTGGTTCACATTGTCATAGGCATCCTTGATATCCAAAAATGCCAGCCAGAGCTGTCTGTTTTCTTTTTGCGCTATTTCGATACACTGTGTTTGAGAAAATATATTGTCCTCCAACCTTCTTTGTTTCCGAAACACGTTCTGTAACTCGCCCAGTATGCCCTCTCAATCTACCCATTCCCCCAGTCTGTTCTTTATAATCTCCATTACCAACCTGTAAATAACTAGTGTCACGGTTATGGGACGATAATTCCTAATATCAGACTTATCTCCCTTTCTTTTATATATCATACTCATCCTACTAAGCCTCCATTCATCTGAAATATTTCCTTTGTTATCATAGTGCTCACTACCTCTCTTAGTTTTGCCTTAGATTTAGGACCCAAATTCTTCACCAGCTTGATTGGGATACCATCTGTGCCTGTCGACGTGCCACTATGGACTCTTCGTTCCGCCTTTTTCAATTTTCTTTGTCCAAAATCCGCGATGTCACAAGCTGGACTGCTAGTTTCTTTGGTTCTCCTATCTTCCACATGTACCCGTTCCCGAAATTTCTCCTCCATCACTGCTACTATATGTCGTATCGCATCATCTCCCTCTAATTGATCTCCCTGATGCGAGAGTATGAACCTCTGTCTGGCTTGCGTCGTTTCACCGAGTGAGTTCAAGTGCTCCCAAAACTTCTTGGCTGCGTTTTAATCTTTCTTGCTTACATTGCTCATCCATTCTTCACCCTTTCTCTGAATTTTCGCATTGATCAAACTGGATGCCTCTCGGCGACATGTTATAAAAGTGTCCCATTTTCTTTTTACTTCCGTCTTGACTCCCCACTACGCTTGGAATGTCTGTGTTCTCTAGAGGCTTCCTGATGTTATTGTATCGCTTGCTTCATTTCTTTGTCCCACCAGCTTTCTGGTCTATGTCCTTGCTTCCCCTTTCGTTTACTCTGAACTTTGTCTAGTTCCAGAGGAGAAAGCCTAGTTAGGCTCTCATAGGTCCAATCTGTATACCGTTGCCCTGAAACTGCTTCCTCTACTCTTTCAGCAACTATATCCAACTCTTTGTCGCTGCAGAACGTTTGCTTTGAATTATATTGTCTAGTTTCAGCTTTTACTTCTCTGGCAAAATTCAGCTTAATACGTTTGTTATCACTACCAAGATTTTGGAACCTTCTTCATCAATTTTCATTAATTGTAACTTACCATATATTTTGTGTGACATGAGTACGTAATCTATAGTTGAATGTAGATTGCCAGTTTCCCACGTTATGTGCCCGTCACACTTCTGACTGGAATTACATAAAACTAAGTCATGCTTTTCCACCAGTTCTAGTAATATGCTTCCCGTTGAGTCCGTATACACATCCAGACCCTCGATATGGGCATTCATGTTTCCCATAATAATTATTTCCGAGCCTACCCCTAGCTCACTAATGTCTCTTGATATGCAATCAATCATTTTTCTGTTTTCCTCGTTAGCACCTGTCCCCGTCCATAAGTAAATAACTCCAAGGACTGTTGATTCCCCAGCGACTTTTCCTTTCAGTCACAAATGTTCGGCGCACTTCTGTCTGATCCTTTGAAAGTTCATGTCTTTTTAATAAATGCTCCAATTCCACCCCCCTTCCTCGTTTCCTCCAGTCTGTTGCATTCTTCCCACACATAGTCAGGGTTGCAAGGTGGCTCCTCCATGCCTCTGAGATGTGTTTCCACGAAGCCATACACCACTAAATCCTCCTTTTTTAGTTGCTCCTCTACCTTTTCCCATTTTAACCTATTTCTACCACCCTGCACTTTAATATATCCAATGTCTGATTGTGGCGTTTGTTTATACCTGTTCTTACGTTTTCTCCTCTTTTTAACCCTGGGTGCCTCTCCTGACTTTGTTGGGTTTTCAGTTACTTCAGTGACCATACGGCCCTCGGTCCCCCCAACAAAAGCAGTCACCTTGCAGCCCATCCTATCCCCGACCCTGTAACCCGTGACCTCACTGTAGTGAATGCCATCTGTAAAAGGGGCGGGAGCGAGCCTCGTACACTTCCCTGTTTACTTCCATTACGTCGTACCGAAGCTGTCGACTCATACCCTTAATTACTCTGTTGGCTTCGACAACCCTCCTCTCCGTTACCCCGGACTACCCCCGAACTTCTGGAATGGTGCAAACAACCACGTGCACATTCTCAGACACGTCCCTCAGCTTACGCATCCCCACGTTTAGCTGCCATCTGTAAAAGGGGCGGGAGCGCGCCTCGTACACTTCCCTGTTTACTTCCATTACGTCGTACCGAAGCTGTCGACTCATACCCTTAATTACTCTGTTGGCTTCGACAACCCTCCTCTCCGTTACCCCGGACTACCCCCGAACTTCTGGAATGGTGCACACAACCACGTGCACATTCTCAGACACGTCCCTCAGCTTACGCATCCCCACGTTTAGCTGCTTTCTGAGGTTCTGGCTCCTACCCTGGAGCACATCATTTAGCCCCGCATGAACTATTACTATGTTCCTTCTCTCCCGCTTATCCCACACCCCCTCACATGCTATGGTCAGAGCATTCACCATACACTTCCCTGGCTCGACCTCTACGGTAACCCTCTGGTCTCCCATCAACCTGTTCAGTACACCACTCTCAACCCGTGCTGCGTTGCCTTGCGGACACGCAGCGCCATGGCGTGGCGCTAATTGAAACTGACGCGCGGCGGCTTCATATCACTGCCGTTTTGTGTGGCTTTCTGCATGGTTTGAAAACTGGTATGCCGTAGATCGCGGCTTTGGGAATGTATCTGCCGTTTGGCGTGGTTGATGACGTCGGCTCGCTTCATAGGACAGTTATTGCTTTCGCATTAAAAAACAGTGAGGTCAGCTGGTTGCCCTCCGGGAAGGAGGGGGGGGGGGGCAGCACTGACTTAGAGGAAAAAAAAAAGGGAATGTCAACTAAACTTCATGAGAAAAGCGTTCAATTTGTCTTTCGCGTTTGCAATACATGTAAAGGTTATATTTGCGTACATTATAGAGATTACCACGCAGTCGGCGTGTTATCGAACCTAGGACCCTGTGATCTGTAGCCAATGTTCTTCCGACAGAGGAATGGGACGATCACGTTTCAAAGCTTAAACGCTAATTCTTTGTGGGACCCGATGCTAACAGCACGCGCGCTCGCGGAGTCAATAGGAAGAAAAAACAGAAAACGTCAAATGACTGATAGCCACATGGTTACATGACTATGATCCGTGAGGGCACGTGACCATTATTAATCGGTGGTCACGTGACCATTGTCCATGGGTTGTCACACGAAAATTGATCTTGTCAAAAGCGGGAAATAACGGGTCAGATGGTCAAGTGACCATAATTTGTGCGGTCACACCACCTTTGGCTATGGCGGTCGCGTGACCATGGTTCAAGGGTTCTTTAAACTTCTCGACCAGGCTGGAAATAGTGGACCAATGGTGGTCACATTGTGACGTGACCATGATTCATTAATTCACGTGAACCTTATCCATCATCCGTGACCACGTACAGTATTCATGGGCTTGAGTGAGTCAAACATATTTTGTGCTTTTCGGTTTTTGTCGGCATGATCAAGCTGGCCTAACTTTTTTGTTTTGTTTTGTAAACATCCTTTAGGACTCGTACTGGCCCGTACGAGCTATTAGGTTCGGTCACACACGGTTCTTTTTCTCTTTTCTCCTCCAATTTGCGTCATAGACTCGTCGCTTTCAGATTCACCAAAGTTGCGGCTCCTCGTTTTTCGCATGCCTCGTCCACGTTGGTTATCCGTGTCCAGTTCCGATGTAGCCCATATCCAATGTCTCCTCTGCTAACGCAAGTTTTCTTCGTGCTAGTTCAAAGGAATCTGAAAAAAAAGTTTTTTTTTTTGTTTTTTTGTTACATAGATGATTTTTATAGTGTAACATTGCATAATCTTATGCAATTATCTTCATATGCACAACACTGATATACTAGTTTTGTTCCTATCAGCAGGAATGCTAATACAATAGATGGTATTTCACTTACCAAACCAATCAATAACAACGAGGTCCACTTTTGACCACAAGTCTGATGGTTCTGCCGATTTTTCAATAAGCTTGCGAATGTTTTTGTCATTTCCAGGCCACATACAATAGTTATTCCTGAGCCAAAGGCGTGGCACAACTGCGATGGTGTCATCATCTTGGGGAAACTTTACAATGGCAAAGTCTGCACTATCTATGCAATACAAATGAGAAGCATAAACAAAAATAAATCGCTCAGACAATCAGATTCTATAAAAAAGTATAGTAATTAAGGTATAGGTTCATCACAAGAGTTCTCACCTCAGACATAATCCTCATGCAGCAGTGGAGCACGTGCAGCAGTGCAGCAGTGGAGCGAAGCACTTTTGCCTTTGAATGGAAAACGTAAACACTTCCTTGTTGCATGCGAAAGTGGACAAGACTGAAGAGATGACAGGTTGGAAGCCAAGTAGGTTCCAAACATGGACGAATCACACGGGTAGTTGTACGAATCACTCTTTCAGAAACCACTCAACTAAATGGTCTAGGAACCCAGGAAAACGTAGTAAATTAAAACGGTTAATCTACGAACACAGCAGACCTGGCACATCGAACAAAGGCGCTGCTTCTCGTTCTGAGCACTGATCTGGCTGATGTGCACAAGCCCACAGTTCGTATTTACTATATGTGCGATATACGATTGAAGACGCTGTTAATAACTTTAATAAACATTGTGTTCCTAATAGATTACAATAGTTTAGTAATTATAGTAAAGCTGAAAGAAAACAGAAATTGCTTTGGCAGATTTTTTTTTTCTTTAGTTTCATATCTTGGAGCGGATAGGTTGGATGAGCCACGGACGTCCGTGGGCCGTCCGCCGGCGTTCTCTCGACTGTGTGAACTGTGTCACGCATTCTCTTCCTCCTCAAGAGCTCAACACCTGACTACCATCACCGTTCTCGCTGAGCCGCTGAGCGCGATCTTGGAGTCTACGACCGAAGGAGGTACGACGGACGCCCACCTACTGAGCTGGACGATCGGACGTTCTGAAGACCTCTTGGAGACTACGTGTGTTGTCTGGGTGTGGTTTAATTTAATCACTTAGAAAATTTAAGTCGCAAAAAAAATATATTTCGTCTTGCCAAACGGCATGATGCTCCAGTAGCGAGGACAAGGTATGAAATATATATAAAAAAGTACAATTATAAATATCCCTTACCAAAAAAAGTTACATCAGCTGCAACTTAAACTCTTTCTAACTTATAATCACAATAAATTCTAGAAAGTACTTTTACCTCAGGAATATGATTATACTTTTTTTTTGTACATTCAGCACAAAATGTCTTAGTTTCAGTAAATACTGTTCCGAATAAATGATGGGCATCTCTAACATACCAATCCCTGCAAAAGCGGCACTAAAACTTTTTAAGAAGAGCGCGGTTTAATTTTTAATTATCAGGCAATTTCCGAATGATCTAGGGGCGACTAAATACAGCCCGTTTGCAATGTACAGGATGCGTGCTTTTCTCCTAACAATGATAGGGGTACCGCTCGCGTCAACGCATCGAAAAAACACGAGCCACGGCCGAATATCGCCGAACGTGTTGGAACCGGGCGCAAGTAGAGAACTCACGCAGTGCTTTTGTCAAATTCATAACCCAGATTCGTCTATCATCACCTTGTGGTGCTCTCCTTGATTAAATCAGCCACATTGCAAAGAAAATAATAAAATAATATTCCTTTCATCTAAGGTTCTGGCATCGTAAAATAAAGTTTAACCCTTATCACTGCAAAACAGTTTATTTGCAGTGAATGTCAATTTTCTAATTCCTCACTATATTATGGAAATCGTGCTACACGCCATCTTCAATGTAATTAAATTCTAAAATTATGAGCAAACCGATTCATTCTACACAAAATGATTCTGCATCCTATTGCTTCGGTAGAGCGTCATCTATAGGGTGAAAATGCCTTAATTTGTTTTCACATGCAGTAACATTACGATGACGAAAATAATCCCTGGAGAAGGGGAACAAGAGGGACAAAGGACAAACACAGCTAGGTGACTGGTGCGCGACCAAAATATCCGCCTGGTCCGGGTATCGAACCCGGGACATAGATGTGTTTGAAGATTTGTGTTTGTCCTTTGTCCCTCTTGTTCCCGTTCTTCAGGGATTATGTTCGTCATACCTTGTCCAGCTCGCTCTCACCTTTGCATTTAATTGCTATATAATCAATATTAGGAGTTTACTATGCATGGCATTAGACACGTCTATTAGTGGTGTCTTCAAATCGCGAACATGGCGATTTCTGGAATCAAGATTGCCCTCAGAAATCGGCTGTGAAAAGCTTCTCCGTGCACATCTTCAAGCAAGAGCATTTAAGTGCTCTCCCGCAAAACATATATTGTAAACAAAATCAGGCTGCAAAAAAACAAAAGTCAAAGACGTTAAACATCGTCTCCGCGAAATTCAACACAGTTTGATGCCATTTTCATTAATCTCTCTTTTACTTCTAGTTTAGAAGTGCCAAAGTGCGACTTTTCTTTTGTCGTTGTTATTCTCAGTTTTAATTACGTTGAATGACAAAAATAAGTATATTTTCACTACCACGCTAAATAAAATCCGTTGTTTTTCTCCTTTTTTATGCTGCAATTTCACGTTGCCCTTTTTCACTTTGTTTTTGCTGTCCAGATACAAGAACTAAAACCTCCCTATTTAGAAAGTAACACAAAGCATTGTACTCAGCATTCCGCCCTGCGAAAAAACTCACCCTCAAACATTTGTAATTCTCCTTGCTCTCCAGTTCGTTACTGCCTACCACGTGACCGAATTATTTTCCGTGGTATTCCAAGCAATGCAGAAATTCGTCCGACACGGCCGGCATGAACCGCCATTCTTGAGTGCCACTCCAAGCGGAGCGGGCCGGCACGCCACACCATGCTGCGTCAGCATTCAGCTTCGGCTCGTGTCCTGACTGATCAAAGGCGAGTCTCAGCTGAACAATTGATTCAGCATTAAGTCCATCCAATCCCCGCTTTGGCTTGTTTTAGCTGAAGCTGAACATTCAGCCCACCGGCCTTGTCATCTAGGAGTTGCTGACCACGCCTTAATATAGCATCGTCTTCCGGGAGTGTAAATAAAAAGGCAAGAATCTCTCCCCCATGGAGAAGAGGAACCGGCGTGTGAAGATGTTCGCGTCACGTTCCGTACACAAAATCTTTAGATAGCCGAGGTTGCTGGATGTCTATTATTTATACTTGGGAAGTAATTGAATTACAGTAATTTGATCACACTAATTCAATTGTTCTGTTGAGTAATTTGTATTCGTATTCTCGTTAAAGCTCCGTATAGAGTATTTTAACGAGAGATAGTTTCATTACCATATGGGATTTTCTTTCCTCTGTAGCAACACACAAATACTAATGTTTAGGGCGAATCTATGTTGCCACGTCTGACAATTATTTTCCGCCTGACAGGTTTAGTATGCCTCCAGAGTATTGGTCAAAGAAAGAGGCCTCAAATGCGCTTTGATAAATTAAACGAAGTCTCCGATGGGATACTGGGGCTGACTTACGCATGTGAAACGTCGTTTCTGCTTCACAATGCAGATTTTATTTCTAGGTATAGAAATTATTTCGTTCTCGCGCGTCCACAGAAACTCTTTTTCAGATTCCAATGATTGAAACTCTGAGTGCTCGGCTTGAAAGTAAACTGAATCTCATCTTTAAGGTTTTAGGCTTGTGGAAATGTGTAACCTTTTATTTTATCTTGACCCAATATTGCTTACTGTAGCATTTAAGGGTGATCCCTGCATGTTCAACGCAATACCTATATATTGTGGCACTGGGTGATTCGAGTTTCCCTCTTTATGTTGAACTCGAGCTCGCATTGATGTGTGCGTCTACGTTGTTACGTGTGCTCTAATGAAAACAATATTAAAATATCTAATCGACTGACGACTGAAATTCCATGGACTCGAATAGACCCCTGTCTGAACAACATTTAGGCGTTTATCAAGAACTTTCTAAATCATCGCTAGATTTGAAATTTCAATAAATCTGGTTTAGAGTAATATTTTATTTTCCCGATATAAAATTTAAATTAACATAGCGAATCGCCTCATCCAATAACTAAAGCAGAAATAGTCTAAATCCTGTATGAGAGGCAGTGAAGCACTCGCACAACAAATATTCCTCCCCGTTTAGCAATATTTTAGTCGCACAGACACAGAAACGTCCGAACCTGCTGCGAAATTACGTCTTCTATGGACAGTGGCAAAAACAGCCATCACAATTTGTTAGATGGTGAACTGAATAAAAAAGACGGACTTAACAAAGCTCCGTTTGCTTAGCCTTGATATATGCATCGGTGACGTCTCAGCAAGATGGCAAACACCCTAAATCCACATTTTTCGTTGGTTGGTTCAAACAAGGGTGAAGGTGTCCAAAATATCACAAACATTACTTTTTGTACTGTATCAATTGACGAATAACTGAGCCTAAGCAATGCTCAGTCTATCAGCCGAAAAATGCTACGACAAGAAAATATAAAGTTTTCGCGAAGTTCGGAATAAACGAGCATATCGTTAAAGAAAGCTGGGTTTATTGCGTCAGTTTCAAATGTGTTGTATGTACTCCTGCTGTCGGTGATTGCAGTCCCAGAAGACCTTCATCCGGAATTGTCAGTTGGTCAAATTCTGTGGAAGGAAAGCATAGGAACTGATTAGTGATCTCCTAGACGACAGATATATCTTAAAACCAGATACAACCTGCGACTCGCCTCTTTCACGACGACACTCTTAAAAGATTTCAATTATTTATTTCATCTATTTTTAGTACCACTGAAATACTAATTCAAAAATTAAAGGTGCAGCTAAAAGTTTACACTGAATTAACTTTTTCCTGGAGCCATAATATGATAATTCATGACCGAATTGTTTTATTGAGTACTCACACTTCTTGTAGAAGCCACCGTAGCCGAGACGGCCAAGTCCATAACCGTAGCCAAGACCATAACCAGAGAGTCCATATCCATAGCCGAGTCTGTGGCCATAGCCGAGACCGTAGCCGTAGCCAAGACCATGGCCGTAACCAAGACCATGGCCGTAGCCAAGACCATGACCGTAACCGAGGGTAGAGACAACTGGAGCGTGGTGGACGGTGGAGTAAGACGAGCTCAATGGAGCAGCCACAGAGTAGCCGCCGTAGCCGAGGTAGCCGGCGAAGGCACAGGTGGCAAGGGCCAGGATAAGGACGCAACGGAACTGCAGAAAGTAAATGGCGGCAAAATGCTGTTACCAGTCGTTTATTTGTTAACAAGTCAAAAACAAACCTATGCGAGCTGGGCCTTTTTAGGTACCATGCACGGTAATGTTTTTCTCAGCAAATAAAATGTTTCCCGCTTATAGTAGTCACTGACAGTTCAAGAAATGCAGGGCGCGGCAAGTCCCCATCACCTATTTATGGCTCTGCAGCCGATTAGGCTATAGTATTAGCCTAAAAGAACACCGAGGAATGAATCATAAAGCACGAAATGTGAACATAATAAGCCACGCCGTGCGTTTCTTAAGTTGTCTATGACAACACGAACGGATGTTTAACGTGTTTCTTTGATTGGAGATGTAACGTCGTGACCTCCCTCTACTTTCGATAATGTTATTAACTTACCGCTGATTGATTTCCGACAAAATGCTGCGTAATATAACAAATTCGCACCAGAAATTAGAAAACCGAGCGTATAACGTTTGTCTAGAAAACAATAAGCAATGTTTCTGTCGAATCGGAAAGCACATTGCCACAGCCATTGCCGCGATACGATTTGTCGCTCTTGTCTTTCAAATTAATCAATTACCCAAGAAGAAGTGCAAGTGCTCAGAGTTTATACGGCCACCAAGTGTTTCAAAATGCGTCTTTGGCGCATGGGAACGCAAGGAGAGGCACTACATTCAAGGGACAACATAGATTATGCGTAGGGCAGGGGCGGATCCAGAACTCCGTTTGGGGGGGGGGGGGGATTTGTAAGGATACTATCCTCCCATTTTTTCTTGTGCACCGGGGGTCCACCCATGTCCAATTGCCCTCCGAGAAGGGGGGAGGGGGGTGTCGAATTTGTTTGAGGGAGGGGGGGGCAGCCGCCACCCCTCCTCCCCTCCCCTTGGATCCGCCTCTGGTTACGGTACGCACGATGACCAGGTAACCGAGCGCGCGCCGTCATTCGTTGTGGTCGGGTCGAATTAAAGGAACGTAGACAGATTTGGGAATAAAGAAACGCACGAGGTGGGCAAAAAGCTTCAATTTTGCACGCCGTATTACGTTAGGCAAGAATGTTTAGGTAAGGTTAGGTTAGGTTAAAAAACTTGTTGCCCCATAAATTGTGACTGGGCAAGGTATCCTTGAGGCTGACATTTTGTAAAGGAATGTAGTCCATTCAAAGTGAACCAGGTAACGTGAACCAGAAAACGGCGGAAACGTCAACTTCCGCGTTGCAATTGGTTGTAGTAAAATTGGCCCACTTAAAACGGTTTTGTTATCAATTTACATTTTTTCAGTAACCAGGCAAGTTAACCTCAATATTCATCACTGCTTTGGGTGCTTAATGTACTGAATAAGTTTCAATCCAAAACAAAATCTCACCATGTTTGGAAGTGTTCTTCTTGCTAGGTTAGCTCGAACTGATGAAGTGCGCTTTGATTTCACTCTTTATATATGCCTGTTCTTTACGGCCAGCTACGTTGCCTGAACCACCATTGGGCAAGTTTGTTACGCCCTTCTACGCCTCTCGCACTAAAAGTATGAAATAACCATAAAACGATGCAGGTATGGTCTTGAATAAAAAAAAAAATAACCACAGGGTCTTTTTTCTTTATTACGATTTTGCTTCGGTGATTCGCTCATGAATTAACATAAGAATTCCGGATATTTACAGCGGCTGGCCTGCCTTCATTTTACTGAACATATATTTTACGTGTAAAAGACGGCTGCTTTTCTTCGTTCTCTCGATTCAGAGTGGAATGCGATGCATATCATGCTTTTCAGCCGATAAGTTTTCGAAGATGAACCATCGCCGATTATTGCAAGTGTCTTTGAGGATAACAATTTTTGATGGTGCAAGTTTCATTAATGATGACAATCTTTAATAATAAAATCCGTCATAGTCGTTTAGCAAATGGCGGACGGGGAAGTGGGTTTCGAGTAATGTCTAGCAAGAGCCAAATACTGAATAAAAAAGCAGTTAAAATGCAGGGATTCTGTTGAAAGTTATATATATATATATATATATATATATATTATATATATATATATTATTTATTTATTTCACGAATACGGCTGGCGTACTCTTATGGACCAAGGCATGGTTGCATGCACAGCTCCAGGCCATATATGAATAGATATACGATACGAAATTTCTCATACTAAATTATAATAAAGATTATTTCGTGGATGTATACATATATACAAAAACGCCGGAAGCTCTAGCGATAAAAAAATTATCTGTAGCAAGGTTTGTCACATCTTGAGGCAAGTCATGCTTCGAAAAAAAAAAGAATATTAGAAATTTATATGTTACGGCTGTCGTTGTTTCAGGCAGTCGTTGAAATTTAATCCCATCTTATCATGTACTAGATTATACAAGAACATCAAGCGGTTGACTTTCGTTTGACATCATAACTGTGGTATGGCGGAGGAGACATACCAGGATGACATAAATGTTTCCCTGTCGTATGCGTTATAAATAAATCAAAGTGCCTTTTTCTGAACGTCTTCCAATTGATCAATTGATGTATGTGTTTGTGGGACCCATAAAATATCTGCGTATTCCCATAGTAAACAAACCAAAGATGTGTAAGCCACGATCTTGATTTCTGTAGTACAGTAACATATTCCTTCGGGAATGCCACAGTTTGCGGGAAACATTCACTACCATATACATAAATTGAGCAGACCACTTCAAGTTCGACGTAATGATTACACCTGAATACGTAAGGAACTGATTTTACAGGAACTCAGTTTACAACATAATGGAAGCGCAATTGGATATACTTTAGTGTTAGTGTCATTTGAACCCATTTCTTTATATTTAGATTCATTTTCCAATTTTGGCACAAGGAAAAGTGCCATGTGTAAACTATGATTTAAACATTCGTGATCGTCAATACAAGATACTTCAAAGAACAAAACAAAATTGGTAGCAAAAACCGACACTGTATTAATGGGTTGACCATCCGCAGATCATTAATAAACACAAAAAAGCAAAGGACCAAGTACCGAGCCCTGGGACGCTCCTGAAAGAACAGGCATTGCTATAGCCTCTGCTTTACCAACAATCACATTATGCTGACGGTCTTCAAGGTAAGAGTGAATCCACCGCAATAACCAGTCACTTTCCAGTACCTGCTTAAGTTTGTACAGTATTTACGATACGAGACACTGTCAAAAGTCTTCGCAAATTAAAAAAAATTATAGCATCCACATGACCATTATTATCCACTGCGGTAGCAAAATCACAGAACGTGTGAAGAAGCTGTGTTCACTGTAGAATACCCGCGTCGGAAACCATGCTGTTTTTTTGGTTTTTTTTATTCAAGAATGCTGCAGATTCCGAAATGTTTACGATGTGTTCAAAAATAAAATGCTCAAGAGCCTTGCTCCATGTACTCAAGATTGATACATGTCTGTAGTTAGGGACTATAATTTTATCACCGCTTTTATATAAAGTTACTACCTTGGCCACTTTCCAATCTTTTATCACTTCGCAGTTAAACTACAAGAGTATACTCGTAAAGAAATTTTGAGCACGATTCAGCATATCTTTGTAAAAACGAATTAAGAATTATATCTCGTCTGCATGACGTTTTAGCATCTAGTCGAAGTAATCTTTCAAAAATGCCATCTACAGTCACCATCCAATTACTAATTTGAAATAGGGTGTCAGAAGCAAGCGTTGGCAGCACAGGGTCCTCAACAGTGTACACCGAAGGAACAAAGCGCTTATTGTCGCTTGCGATACTTTGTTGATAGTTGAGCGCGCGCGCATTGTGATTGAGTTCCTTAATATCCTTGCAATGAATGGTTAAAGGCGCGTAGAATTTGTTTTTACTTTTCCTTAAAAAAGTTGGACATGGTAAAATATAAACAAAAACGATATCTCAATGCACGTACGAGGATACATAGTTGTTGGCGAAGGGAAAGAAGCGTACCATTTAAACATTGTTGGTATCTTCTATGCGGTGTATCTTGCGTTTAACAAGTAAAATATCGCGAATCACCCCTGGCTTTTGCTTCTTTCTTTTTGTTGTAGTCTCAAGGACAATCCCTTTGATGCACGCTAGGAAAACATGCTTAAAAAGAACCATAACTTCCCTCCAGAAGTCGCCGTTCATTTTGCATATCACAAAAAAAAAAAAAAACCTTGAAATGATTCACTTAGTAAATCAAGAGTTTCGTCGTCATTTTCCCGAGTGAAATCACAAAACCGTTTCAGCTGAATTTCTCTACGCGTACTTTTAATTGGTGATAACAAACAGACAACTATTGAACGATCCAATATGCACTTCTCGATTGTTACGTCAAAACATTTTCGGCTATGGCCTCAAATAAAATCACGAGATCCAGTAAAGATTCGCTGCCATTGTAGCTTCAGGTTGGACATTTACAAGTTCGCTCAAATTATTGCTGAAAGCTAAGTAGCCTCGAGTGCTCGCAGCTGCTCTTAGGAATAACATTGCTTTAGTCAAAATATTTCAAAGTGAAGTCGCCAGTCAATACAATACGTGAAAAATGCTTCAGTTTGTCTTGAATAAATCAGGTAAACTTGCAAAAATATCAGTACTTGCTTAAGGACTCCTGTGCAATTCTCCTATGAGCAAAGACTGGCAGCTATAAGGAACGAAAATCAAAACCATTTCGCAATTATTGCCGTGCTCAATAAACGTACATGCAATGCCGTCTTTCACGAGTATTTTTTTTTTAATCACAGCCATTATATAGGGTAACCCCAGTCACCAGGCTCGATCTAAAATGGAGCGTAAAAATCGATGCCTTCACGTAGCAATCCAAACTTTTCGTCAAAGGTGTATTTAACAGGTCGGTTTTTTCTTGTAAAATTACAAAGCGTAGCTGTCTTTTTGTAAAAAGTACTGCCAAAAAACTTGCCAGGGTTTACGGCGGGCGGCGACGCAGACGACCAAGTACACTAGTAGGGTGTGTCCGGCGTTCGTATTGGTAGACGGCGCTGCCTCGTTATCGCGACGACTCGGGACCACCGTGGCTTAGTAAAATGAACATAATATTTTGGAATGTGCCTTTGGTTAAAAAATAAATGCGGACAATAAAAGCAAAACATAAAGTAAAAAAAAAAGAACGCGTCTGCATAACGACGGCGCTTTTGCTGCCAACGGATTTTGTCTGCTTTCTTTCGCTGGTCGGCTGCACCTTCGGACGCTGCTCCCGACGCCATCTATCAATACGAACGCAAAACACACCCCGCTACTGGATTTGGTCGTCTGCGTCGCGGCCCGCCGTAGTAGACCCTAGCAAGTTTCTTGGCACTATGTTTTACAGAAAGAGAGCTACGCTTTGTAATTTTGCAAGAAAAAGCCGACCTGTGAAATACACCTTTGACGAAGAGTTTACATTACTACGTGCAGGCGTCGATTTTTACGCTCCGTTTTAGATCGAGACTGGTGACTTGGGTCACCCTATATATTACGTTTGCCAATGCATATGCAGTCATTATGATCGAAAAAAATAATTATTAATAATTATTATGATGTTTATTATTCTTTTAGAAATGAAGCGTCAAGGCCACTTTCTTAACTAGCTCTGAAATGGCCGGCGGGTATTCGAAGGTGTATGCATTTTATATTTTGCAAGACATATTTCTAATTACAAGCCACTAAAAATTAAATAAAAATGAAATATTGAAAAAAGAATGCGCGTGCTTTTATGCGCACACGGGCATAGCTACACAGCTGCAGAAATAAAAACACCAAGAAAATGAAGGTTAGACAGATCAAAGCGTACATCTAACGCTACTTTCACACTTGTGGATACGCGAGAGGAACCGTGAGGATTTTTAATGCCAAAAGTCGAAAGTAAAAAAAGTATCTGAATTACCTGTTGGCAATCAGAATCGGATCCGAATGAGTATTTTCGTCGAATGCTGTACATGACCTAATTTTCGCGAATTTCGCGAATCGCATACAATTCGCGAAAAATAGGTCCGGGAAGAATTCCTGTAAATGTAAACACATGTGAATCTATATTGAGATCCCACCACGTAGCGAAAATTTGAACCCTCGAATAATTTCCAAAACTTCAGCTGTGTCGTAAATCGCAAAATATTGAGCACCCGAAAAATGAGCCATTTGCAGCATACGTTTTCGTTAGGAGCAACCGAATGAAACCGCATGAGAAAACGTATATTTATTGACGTCAGATCTCGCCCGAGTCGGCCAGGTCCTGGAGCGCGTAAGTTGCAAATAAACCCATCTCACAAATCTCGCTCTTTCCTATGGGATGCCCGCCGAGTTTAAAAATATCCGATTCTTTACTAGTAGCTGCATGTGAACTAAAAGAAATGAAAGTGCCCACAAGGACCTGTGGAATAAACTTTGAGCAGCACTTGGGGTGACGGGTGTAAATACACGTCGTCTCCTGTTTCCACATTGCCTTCTCTCTGCATCATCTGTTATCGCCGAGAGAATAGCGGACATTCTCTTGGCACTACGGAGGTAACGGAGCTTTCATATAATATCTGGATGCATGCGACCTCTAAAATATTCTGCCATAACAAAGTTGCTTTTTTATTTGATGAATCTTTTTTTTTTTTGCTTCCGTGGTGATTTCAAATAAGAGCGTCCGAGCTAATGTGTATTCACCTTAAAACTAAACTATTCGAACGCATCGCTAGTTTTGTTTAGCTACTTCACATTCCATTCACTAGTAATCAACCGTGATTAATTAATAAAGTAAAAATTCTAAGAGCGTCAAAAGAAACAATTTTGTCTAGCCACACTGTATAATGCACCAGCAACCAGTACAAGGCATGAAATATGTAAAAAAAAGTGGAACTCTTAAATGTATTTTACCAAGAAAAGTTACTTCAGCTACAACTTGCAATATTTTCTAACTAATAATAGCTATACATTGTAGAGAGTACTACTACCTCAGGACTATGATTAGGTTTCTCCTACATGCAGTACATTTTTTTTTTAGTTTCAATAAATACCTTTCCGAAGGTGTGATTGTCATCTTTAGCATACTAATCGCTCATAGGTTATTTTCTATACATGCACAAACGGCCAAAAAAAAAAAAACATTTGAAAAAGAGCGGTGTTTAATTTGTTAACTCCCAGCCAATGTCCGCGTGATCTAGTGGCGATTAAATGCCGCCAGTCTTGCAATGTGGTGGATGTGCGCAATTTTCCTTACAATGCCAGGGGCACCGTACGCGTCACCGCATCGACTAAACACGAGGCCCAACCGAAATATCCGGCGAACTATATGTTGGAACCGAGCTCAAGTTGAGAGCTCACGCAGTGCTCGTGTCAAATTCATGAGCAAGATGCGCCCATCATCACATTTGATTGACTTACATGACCACGTCAGAAGTATTCCGAAAGGAGGGAACGAAATAAATGCTCTTTTTATCTAAGATTCTGGCTTTGTAACATAAAGTTTGCTCTGTAAAACTGCAGTATGTTTTCATTCCAGTGAATGTCACTTTTTTAGTCCTTACTATATTAAAATGGTGCTACACACCATCTTTAATGTACATCCAGTTCTTAGATTGCGAGCAAACCCAATCACTCTACACAAAATTGTTTTGCCTATTTAAATTAAGGATGAAACGTCATCTATAGGGTTGTTTAGTATGAATGGCATTAGACGCTTCTATTATTGGTGTCTTGAAAATCCCTAAGAGCATGGCGCTTTTAACAATACCGCACTCAAGAAATTGGCTGTGATATAGGGCACAAATAGTCTTCGAAATAAGAACAAAAGTCTGCGATGAGACACTGAGTATGACTTAAGCACGTAAAACGGTCGTTGTTAGTGTCAGAATGCAAATTTTATTACTAGTTATAGAAATAATTTTGGCCTCGCGCGTTCACTTAGACTCTTTTCCAGATTCGAGTGATTGGAAATCGGAGTGCTCTGCGAGAGAGTAAACTTACTGAGATCTTTCAGAGGGTAGGCTTGGTAGAGTTAACCTTTTAATGTTATTTTACGCCAATTTAGTTTACTGCAACATTTAAGGGTGGTCCTTATATGCTCAACGTCACAAATATATCCTGTGGCAGTGGGTGATTTATGTTGCCCTGAATATTTTAATCCTGATCTCACATTGCAGTAGGTGTCTACGGTATGAAGTTCGTCTTAATGAAAACAGTATTAAAATATATTTTTGGCGGAAGTCTGTAATTTCATGAACTCTGGTTTGCACAACATTTGGCGTTTATCACGGACTTTCTCAATCAGGGCTCGAGTTGAGCGTTCAATAAATGTGGTTTACCGTAATCATTTATTTTCCCAATATAAAATTTAAAAAAAACCTCAAAATGAAGGCAATAAATTAAAAAAAAACACATCAAAGTAACTAAAATAGAAAGTCTAAATTCTGTATAAAATAAAGCGAAGATCTCGCTCAACAAATATGTGTCCCCGTTTAGCCGTGTTCAAGTCGCACACACAGAAAAACGTCCGCACCTGTTGGGAATTATGCCTTCTATTGACTGTGAAAAAAACAGCCATCACAATTTCATATAGGGTGCAGCGAATTAAAAATGGCGAATTAAAACATCTCCGGTTGTTGAGACCTGACGTATCCATGGGTGACGTCTCAGGAAGTAGTAAAACCCCCCAAATATTGCTTTAAGTTTTTTTTTTTCTTTTTTTTTAACAAGGCTGAACGTCTGCAAAATATAACAAACATTACTTTGTATACCATATCAATTGACAGATACCTGAGCCTAAGCAATGTTCATAATGTATGAACCAGAAAATGCTATAACAAAAAAAGAAAAAGTGTTCTGGAGGTCTGGAATAAACTAGCATATCGATAAAAAAAAATCGGTTTATTGCGTTATTTTCTAATTTGTTGTGTGTGCTCCTGTTGGTGGTGAGTGCAGTCCCGGAAGACCTTCGTCCGGAATTGTCAGCTGTTCAGATTCTGCGGATCAAAAGCATAGGGACTTCATTAGTGATCTCTCAGACGACAGATATTTCGTGAAACGAAAAACAACTTTCCACTTGCTTCGTTCACGACAGAATTCTTTTAAAAGTCTAAATTATTTATTACATATATTTCAAGGACCACTGAAATACTAATTCAAAAAATTTAAGATGCCAGCAAAAACGTTTTCAATAAATTGACTCTCCGTGGAAATTCTGTCATGAATATGATAATTCATGACAGAATTGTTTTATTGAGTACTCACACTTCTTGTAGATGCCAGCGTAGCCGAGACGGCCAAGTCCATAACCGTAGCCAAGACCATGGCCAGAGAGTCCGTATCCGTAGCCAAGGCGGTGGCCATAGCCAAGACCGTAGCCGTAGCCAAGACCATGGCCGTAGCCAAGACCATGGCCGTAGCCGAGGGTAGAGACAACTGGAGCGTGGTGGACGGTGGAGTAAGACGAGCTTAATGGAGCAGCCACGGAGTAGCCGCCGTAGCCGAGGTAGCCGGCGATGGCACAGGTGGCAAGGGCCAGGATGAGGACGCAACGAAACTGCAGAAAGGAAAGGGCGGCAAAATGCTGTTACCAGTCGTTTATTTGTTAGCAAGTCAAAACCAAACCCACTTGAGCAGTGCCTTTTTAGGTACCACGCACAGTAAAGTTTTTGTCAACAGATAAAATGTTTTCCGTTTATAGTAGTCATTGACAGTTGAAAAATTCAGGGCGTGGCGTGTCTTCATTATCTTATTCGGGCTTCGCAGCCGATTAGAGATTGGTATTATTCGATAAGAACATCGAGGAATTAATCATGGAGCACGAAATGTGAACATAATAGGCCACGCCATGGGTTTCTTAAGCTGTCTGTGACAACACAAACTGATATTGAACGTGTTTCTTTGGTTCGAGTTGTTATGTTGCGACCTCCCTCTACTTCCGATTATGTTATTAATTTACCGCTGATTGGTTTTGAACTTAAATGCTCTGTAGTTTGAAGACTTAGCACCAGAAATAACAAAAGTGAGCGTATAAAGTTTCTAAAGGTAACGATGAAAATATTTCTGTCAAATTTGAGTGTCATTGCCATAGCCACTGCTGCGATACGATTTGTCGCACCGTTCATTAAAACTAATCAATTGATTAGGAAGAACGAGCAGACCTCAGAAGTTATTACGTTATATAAAAGTTTAGGTTATACCATTTTGAAATCTGGTTGCCCTGTAATATCTGACTGGGCAATGTGTTCTTGAGGCTCACATTTCGTAAAATAATGTAGTTTATTGAAAGTGAACGTGATAACCGAGGTAGTATGCCAACGGCGGAATCGTGAACCTCGTCGTAGTAATTTCTTATAGTAAAACTCACAAACTTAAAACGGTTTTATAATTAATTTATATTATTTTATCAAGCCCGCATGTTAAGCTCAATATTCAACTTTGCTTTAGGGCGGTAACTTTTATTAATATTGTTCAATCCAAAACAAAACCTCACCATGTTTGCGAGTGTTGTTCTTGCTGCAGTAGCTCGAACTGATAAACTGCGCTTCGATTGCACTCTTTATATATGCCGTCTTTCATGGCCAGGAAGGTAGCGTGAGCCTCCAATGAGAAACTTTGTTACGCCCTTTTAGGCTTCTCTCCCTGAAAGTATAAAATAATATTTAAAAGAAGGCAAGTGCGGTCTGAACTGTTAAAATATAAGCACGGGTTTTTATTTTTATTTTTTTGCGACTTGGCTTCGTTGATTTAGACGTGAATTTACTCACATATATTCCGCATATTTTCCGCAATGGTCTGGCTTTATTTTCATGAAAGTATTATGAAGGTGTTAAAAACAGATGTTTTGGTTCGTTCAATACATTGACATTAGAATGCGATGCATGATACGCGTTTCAACCGAAGATTTTCCGAATGTTAACTATCTCTTCGATTATGAGAAATTCTTTGATGATGACATTTTTTTGAGCACAAGTGACATTAATTATTAAATTTTTATAATATAAGCTGTCACAATCATTTAGCAGAAGTCCGACGGGGAAGTGGGTTTCGAACAATATCTTGCGAGAAAAAAAATATTATCTAAAATTAAAAAAAAAAAACAGTCGAAGTGCACGGGAGCTTGTGTAAGTTCCTTTTGCTTCGACTGTATGTACGGACGTGCATGCCTGAATTGTGTGCAGCCTTTCGTCGCACCGAGAATATTTCTAGTTATAGACGCCTGAAATAAATTTGTTCAGTTTCTGGCTGTAACGGAGCTAAAACTTTAGCACACAGACAGAATCAAAGCAAAATACATACAATGTAAGTGTTTTTGACCCTATATAACAGTTGCTTATATTTGAAATCCAGCGCACACATTTTGATTGTAAACATCTAATAATGATATACTCATATTATATCCTCGACATTATTAGTCAATATGCTGTCACAAATGCATCGTGCAATTTTTTTTTTTTTTTTTTCGAGTAGCATATGTAAAGGTAGCTTGACCGCAAGCTGTTTGATGCACGGCTGAGTGTTAACTTTACAGGGGCATAAAGCGGGCCGGATACGGAAAGTCTAGAGGAAAAAAAAAGTATTAATTAAAATACAGAAATATTAACCGCGGCGTGTGCTATGAGTCGGCAGCAAATATATTCATTGGGGAAAGTACGATTCTTCATTTCAGTGAGAAGAAATCAAAAATTTTGTCAAAGTGGCCAATAGGACCCAATGCAAAACAATTACGTCGGGCCCAGGAATAAAACGTATACAATCCTGAGGTTCAAGTTAGTACTAAATAAGAGTGTATTAGTGCCCGCTATAGATATTCCGGGGAACTTAGAGATTTCTGCAGTACTTTGGCTGAAATTATCATTTTACTACAATTTGCTGAGAAAAGTCAAGAGAGGGCTAAGGGGAGAATGTCCTGGAATGCTCGGGATGAAAAGATAGGTGAGTTATCGGCTGGCGAACTGACTCGGTTCGGAATAATTTTTTTTTGTTGAATAGACGTTTTTGTTACCAGCAAGCCAACGAAAATGCATCAGACACATTGTATTTCTAGACGTCGGATCCCTCCCGAGTCGGCCGGGTCCCTGAGTTCGTAAGTAGCAAATGAAGTCATCTCACTAATCTCGCTGTGTCAGATGAGGTGCTCATCGTGACTAAAAAATATATGAAATTCTTTATGTATCGCAGTATGTAAATTAAAAGAACGAAAAGTGCTCATAAAAACCTACGGAATAAAATTGGCTCATAACTAGGGGAGAGGTTGTCTTCCGTTTGAACCTTTTCTTCCCTCTGCAATATGTTATCGCCGAGAGAATTGTGGACATTCTCTGGGCACTGCGGAGCCTTTCATATTTTATATGGAAGCATGTGACCTCTAAAATATTCCTCCATAACAAAGTCTCTTTGTATTTATCGAAGCACTTTCTTGCATTCTATGGTGGCGGATTTCAATTCAGAACAGTGCGAGCAAAAAGTGTCATTATATTAAAACTAAACAATTAAAACGCACTAACCCTTTTGTTTCACTGCTTCACATTTCATTCACTTGTAATCAACTGTGGTTTAATGAATCACTTAGAAAATGTAAGTCGCAAAAAAAATATATTTCGTCTTGTCAAACGGCATAATGCTTCAGTAGCGAGGACAAGGTATGAAATATATATAAAAAGGTACAATTCTTAAGTTTCCCTTACCAAGAAAAGTTAAATCAGCTGCCACTTAAACTCTTTCTAACTAATAATCACAATAAATTCTAGAAAGTACTTTTACCTCAGGAATATGATTCTCTTTGTTTTTTACATTCAGCACAAAATGTCTTAGCTTCAGTAAATACTGTTCCGAAGAAATGATTGGCATCTCTGACATACCAATCCCTGCAAAAACGGCACTAAAGAAAATTTAAAAACAGTGCGGTTTAATTTTTATTTATCAGGCAATGTCCGAGTGATCTAGGGGCGACTAAATACCGCCTGTTTGCAATGTACAGGATGCGTGCCTTTCTCCTTACAATGATAGGGGCCATTGTTGCGGAGTTGCCACTCCGGAGTTGGAATAATTCCTGAATCATTCCGCATTTTCGCGAGCCCGGAATGGAATGGGAATGGAATGGCGGCAACCTTAAGGGGAATGGAATGGGAATGGAATTAGATGCCTTTTGCCCGGAATGGAATGGGAATGGAATGGGCCCGGTACTTTATTTTTTTATTATTTTTTTATTTATTAATATATATATATTTTTTTGTGGGGGGAAAGGGGGTTACGTTTAGCTATACTGAGCCAGTCAGCGAGTCAGTTGTTCTGAAATGAAATGAATACAAAAAACAAGCGTCAAAGCAAAGAGCAGGGGGGGGGAGTGGTGGTGGTGGCGCCTTTCATGGATGCGCTGGCGACGGGTTTCAGTGGTGTTACA
This sequence comes from Ixodes persulcatus, assembly GCA_013358835.2. Lineage (NCBI taxonomy): Eukaryota > Metazoa > Arthropoda > Arachnida > Ixodida > Ixodidae > Ixodes > Ixodes persulcatus. Next base: position 265,064 of record JABSTQ010010728.1, read on the forward strand.
CGAGAGCGAAACACGAAACCAAGCACCGAACAAAAGAAACGAAGGATGCGGCAAAGAAAGAAGCCGATATGCACGGCTCTTCATCGTCCTTCTTATCTTGCTTTTTTTTATTTTTTATCTGCGACGGCACGGAGAAAGCACGCGCGCGCTAAGACTGAGATCTGGGAGCGGGGGGCGACTGAATAACTCGCAGAGCTCTGATAACTCGCTGACTCGCACGCCGCCGAAAGATGATCAGTTATTGTTTTCTTATAGTTCTAGGAGCGTTGTTTAGCAGGTGGCCAACCCTGCTGCCTTCCACGCTCATTCGCGCGCACTCCTTTGAAGTGCGAAATCTGGGTTTGCTTCGGCATTAAAACAAAGCGAGATTAACTTCTCTCTTCCGCCTCTTGCGCTTTGCTCCGACGCTTGTTTTTTTATACTGCATTTTTACGTGTAAGTCCGCCTTTTACTTTGGGTTCGTACCAGTGCTTGTTTTCTGTGTTATATGTTTTACATTCAGGTGGGTTAGGGTTACAAGCAAGCTAGCGGATTCCCGCTCATTTTTTTTTTTACTTTAGTTTTTGCATACTTTGTTTCACCTAGCGATGGACCGCTGCGGACGCTACGAGTCACCCCAGGCAATCCCCGTGAGCTTAGTAAAATCTGTGCTTTCTTGAGGCATTCAGCATTTTTTTTTCTGCAATTGTCTATGCGTTTGATAATGTCAGCTTTTAGCGGCTTAAGCCGGCAACACGACAGGGTTGGGTAGTATCGTATTTCAGCAATACATTTCGTAACTGTATTTCTGTATCGCAATACATTGTTTCACCAGTATCTCTATTCCTGTATCAAATACATGTGGAATGTTTCTTTTTATCGCGATACAGTCAGGATGAAATTAATTTCGTTACATTTCTTGAGAAATCCCCCCCCCCCCCTTTTTCCGAAAAACAAAATACATGTCCGAATATCCGAACGCCTTCCCCCCCCCCCCCTTTTTTTTATTTCTGAGGGCATTAGGGTCAAGGAGAGGTTGGTGCATTGTTACTATGCTGAGCAAGGTTCCTTCCGATTTTCCGAATTATTTTTCTCTTCTCAGAAATATTGCCTAGTCGGGACTCGAAACAGGTAGCGTGCCAGGAGTTGAGTCGGAGCATCTTCTACCGCAGGTCCCGAGGTAGGGCTTTCATGAGTCGTTGTTTACTGGCATCCAATGCCCGCTGCTAGTTAGTTAGAGCCTCGAGAAACAGGAAATCAAAGGAAGTGTTGCTTGACCTGTGGCCGAGTAGCTGAGTCACAGTCCGTTGCAACACCAGTCTGGCGGTGGTTGACTTGAAATAGTAGGATGACTGACGCGGTGAAGTTCAACACATATCCGAATGCGTCTGCGCCTGTAATATTGCACTGCTCAAGGGTACGTCATCAGTCGACATGAACGTGACCCGCTGCTCTGGTGATCCGATAACCAGGAAGGAGGTCAGACTTGGCCTCGCTGTGCCGACCCAGACTTCGTACACCTGCGACTCGTCTCGAGCGCCCTGTTTCTTGGACAGCTCGCACCTGTGCCGGCCATCTCAGGTCGCAATCCACGAGGTCTCTGTTTGAATGGATGATGCTAGGCGAAACTTGAGAACTGCCATTCATGCGTTGGAGGCGGAGGGTCGGCAGGAAGGACCGTCACAACAGTGATGCACCGTATCGATTTTTTAACCGTAACAGAAGATAAGACATGTGCTCCAGGATGCTTCAGGTCAGGCACGTATCCATGGAGGGGGGCCCATGGGGCCCGGGCCCTCCTCCCCCCCCCGAAATCTTCCATTTTGCTGGGACCTCCTCTCCCCCCTCCCCCTCATACAGCATTTTGTCATGGGCGGGCCCCCCCCCCGAAACAAAATCCTGGCTACGTGCCTGCTTCAGGTGGTCCACTATTCTCAAAAATTCCAAATGCAACTGCCTGCACGATCTTCAACAAGGCCACCTACAATGAAAGTACATATTGTCCTTCCATACAGCAGCGTGCGTAAAGTTTCATGTTCAAGGCAACACCTACATATACAAGAATACTAGTTCATTCCACCGTGACGTCATGTGATCAGTGTTGACAGGGGCGCCCTTTTTGGACAGGAGAGTGGTGATGTTATGATGGAATGTATTTAGAGGTCGTAAGTCTTTTCGCATCACTCGTCAGACAGACAGGATGTCAGGGAAGGGACCGCGGTCAATCCTTGATGAAACGTTTTTTTGTTTTTTTTTTGTTTTTGTTTGAACCCATTGAAGGCTTTTTTCCGCCCGGAACCACTACCTTCAAGGCGAAGTGCCAAGCCTGCGGGATAGTTATTTTGGGATAAAAAAAAAAATTTCCACTTCACACTTCAAGCTTTATCTCAGTTAACGTCTTAAAGAAATTTGAAAAATGTATCGCGTTATCAGTATTTTTATTTCTGCCCTCCCTAATATGCATTCCTGTATTTGCATTTCCAAAAACCTTTTGCCTTTTTTTAAAATGTATTTCCGATACGTATTGCGATACATTCTTAGATATATTTGAGTATCAGTATTTTAGCTACTATTTTCATGTATCCCAGTTTTTGTATTTCCAAATTCATTTTTGAGTATTTCTGCCCAACCCTGCAACAAAATGTAGCTGTCAAGTGCCAATTTTTACGTTTAGGAATTAGAGGAATGGAATGGAACGATTCAGCCATTCCAGGGGTGGGAATGGGCCCAATGTCCCCAGTCCTAGGAGTTGAAAGGAATTGAATTTTTGAAATCTCTATTTGCCGGAATGGAATTTAAATGGAATGGGGGTGCCCATTCCGCAACACTGATAGGGGCACCGCTCGCGTCAACGCATCGAATAAACACGAGCCACGGCCGAATATCGCCGAACGTGTTGGAACCGGGCGCAAATGGAGAACTCACGCAGTGCTTTTGTCAAATTCATGGCCCAGATTCGTCTATCATCACCTTCTGGTGCTCTCCATGATTATATCAGCCACATTGCAAAAAAAATAATAAAATAAATATTCCTTTCATCTAAGGTTCTGGCATTGTAAAATAAAGTTTAACCCTTATCACTGCAAAACATTTTATTTGCAGTGAATATCATTTTTCTAATTCCTCACTATATCAAGGAAATCGTGCTACACGCCATCTTTAATGTAATTAAACTCTAAAATTATGAGCAAACCGATACATTCTAGACAAAATGATTCTGCATCCTATTGTTTCGGTAGAGCGACATCTATAGGGTGAAAATGGCTTAATTTGTTTTCACATGCAGTAACATTAGGATGATAAAAATAATCCCTGGAGAAGGAGACCAAGAGGGACAAAGGACAAACACAGCTAGGTGACTGGTGCGCGACCAAAAAATCCGCCTGACCCGGGTATCGAACCCGGGACTTAGCTGTGTTTGAAGATTTGTGTTTGTCCTTTGTCTATCTTGTTCCCGTTTTTCAGGGATTATTTTCGTCACACCTTGCCAGCTCGCTCGCACCTTTCCATTTAATTGCTATATAATCAATATTAGGAGTTCACTATGCATGGCATTAGACGTGTCTATTAGTGGTGTCTTGAAAATCCCGAACATGGCGATTTCTGGAATCAAGATTGCCCTCAGAACTCGGCTGTGAAAAGCTTCTCCGGGCACATCTTCAAGCATGAGCATTTAAGTGCTCTCACCCAAAACATATGGTAAAAAAAATCAGACTGCAAAAAACAAAAGTCAAAGACGTTAAACATCGTCTCCGCGAAATTCAACACAGTTTGATGCCGTTTTCAGTAGTCTCTCTTTTACTTCTAGTTTACAAGTGCCAAAGTGCGGCTTTTCTTTTGTTGTTGTTATTCTGGGTTTTAGTAACGTTGAATGGCAAAAATAAGTATATTTACACTACCACGCTAAATAAAATCCGTTGTTTTTCTCCTTTTTTATGCTGCAATTTCACATTGCTCTTTTTCACTTCGTTTTTGCTGTCCAGATACAAGAACTAAAACCTCCCTATTTAGAAAGTAACACAAAGCATTGTAGTCAGCATTCCTCCCTGCGAAAAAAACTCACCCTCAAACATTTTTATTTCTCCTTGCTCACCAGTTCGTTAGTGCCTACCACGTGACCGAATTATTTTCCGTGGTATTCCAAGCAATGCAGGAATTCGTCCGTCACGGCCGGCATGAACCGCCATTCTTCAGTGCCACTCCAAGCGGAGCGGGCCGGCACGCGACACCATGCTGCGTCAGCATTCAGCTTTGGCTCGGGTCCTGACTGAACACAGGCGAGTCTCAGCTGAACAATTGATTCAGCATTAAGTCCATCCAATCCTCGCTTTGGCTTGTTTTAGCTGAAGTTGAATATTCAGCCCACCGGCCTTGTCATCTAGGAGTTGCTGACCACGCCTTAATATAGCATCATCTTCCGGGAGTGTAAATAAAAAAAAAAATTACACCATCTTCCCGAGGGGAACCATGGGGTGATGCGGAGCATCGTGTTGGTTCCGAGGAAAGAGTCAGTTGCGTGCTGACGTCGAGAGATGGCGCCACCGACTGCCCTAGCGTTACCCCCTACGCGAGCCTTCGTCGCGGCTCGCGGCAGAGAAACTTGGAACGCTCGCCGCTCGCCGTTTATTTTTTTTCACACTTGAAGGAGAGGAGACTAGAGGAGGAGAGTTGCGCGTGCGCGCGCGGTGTGAGGAGAAGCGAACGCACGCGCAGTGAACGCAGCTGGTAGAGAGAGAGAGCGGAGAGAGTAACGCGCAGCTGTTGGAGAGAGGGAAGGAGGAGTGTTGCGCGTGCGTAGTTCGAGTGCCGACTACAAAGCCGACGCCGCGGGACATAGACCCGAGCAAGAGATGCTCCGCATCTAAAAGGAAAGAATCTCTCCCCAATGGAGAAGAGGAACCGGCGTGTGAAGATGTTCGCGTCACATTCCGTACACAAAATCTTTAGATAGCCAAGGTTGCTGGATGTCTATTATTCATACTTGGGAAGTAGTATAATTACAGTAATTCGATCACACTAATTCAATTGTTTTGTTGAGTAATTTGTATTCGTATTCTCGTTAAAGCTCCGTATAGAGGATTTTTAACGAGAGATAGTTTCATTACCATATAGGAGTTTTTTTCCCTGTGTAGCAACACCCATATAACGTTTAGGGCGAATCTCTGTTGCCACGTCTGACAATTATTTTTCGTCTGACAGGGAATAATATGTCTCCAGAGTATTGGTCAAAGAAAGAGGCTTCAATTGCGCTTGCGCCTGACCTGGCGCTGCGACCCGCGCGCCGAAAACTTTCCTCCTTTCCCTCCTCCGGGGAAACACGGTCTCGCCTCAGACCCCGCCCTGGTCACGTGATGGGGAACGCGCGCAGCGCGCTACCGCTCACACTTGAGGGAGAGGAGACTAGAGGAGGAGAGTTGCGCATGAGTAGTGTGAGTGCTGACTACGACGCCGACGCCGCGGGACATAGACCCGAGCAAGAGATGCTACGCATCTAAAAGACGGATTAACAAAGTCCCGTTTGCTTAGCCTTGATATAGGCATCGGTGACATCTCAGCAAAATGGCAAACACCCCAAATCCAAATTTTTCGTTGGTTGGTTCAAACAAGGGTGAAGGTGTCCAAAATATCACAAACATTACTTTTTGTACTGTATCAATTGACGAATAACTGAGCCTAAGCAATGCTCATAATCTATCAGCCAAAAAATGCTACGACAAAAAATATAAAGTTTTCGCGAATTTCGGAATAAACTAGCAAATCGCTAAAGAAAGCTGGGTTTATTGCGTCAGTTTCAAATGTGTTGTATGTACTCCTGCTGGCGGTGATTGCAGTCCCAGAAGACCTTAATCCGGAATTGTCAGTTGATCAAATTCTGTGGAAGGAAAGCATAGGAACTGATTAGTGATCTCCTAGACGACAGATATTTCGTAAAACCAGATACAACTTGCGACGCGCCTCGTTCACGACGACACTCTTCAAAGGCTTCAATTATTTATTTCATGTATTTTTAGTACCACTGAAATACTAATTCAAAAATTAAAGGTGCAGCTAAAGAGTATACACTGAATTCACTTTTCCGGAGCCATTTTATGATAATTCATGACCGAATTGTTTTATTTTGTACTCACACTTCTTGTAGAAGCCACCGTAGCCGAGACGGCCAAGTCCATAACCGTAGCCAAGACCATAACCAGAGAGTCCATATCCGTAGCCGAGTCTGTGGCCATAGCCGAGACCATAGCCGTAGCCAAGACCATGGCCGTAGCCAAGACCATGGCCGTAGCCAAGACCATGACCGTAGCCAAGGGTAGAGACAACTGGAGCGTGGTGGACGGTGGAGTAAGACGAGCTCAATGGAGCAGCCACGGAGTAGCCGCCGTAGCCGAGGTAGCCGGCGAAGGCACAGGTGGCAAGGGCCAGGATAAGGACGCAACGGAACTGCAGAAAGTAAAAGGCGGCAAAATGTTGTCACCAGTCATTTATTTATTAGCAAGTCAAACGCAAACCTATGTGAGCTGGGCCTTTTTAGGTACCGTGCACAGTAAAATTTTTCTAAGGAAATAAAATGGTTCCCGCTTGTAGTAGTCACTGACAGTTCAAGAAATGCAGGGCGCGGCAAGTCCTAGTCACCTATTTATGGCTCTGCAGCCGATTAGACGAAGGTATTAGCCTAAAAGAACACCGAGGAATAAATCATAAAGCACAAAATGTGAACAAAATAAGCCACGCCGTTCGTTTCTTAAGTTGTCTATGACAACACGAACGGATATTTAACGTGTTTCTTTGATTGGAGATGTTACGTCGTGACCTCCCTCTACTTTTGATAATGTTATAAACTTACCGCTGATTGATTTCCGACAAAATGCTGCGTAATATAACAAATTCGCACCAGAAATTAGAAAATCGAGCATATAAAGTTTGTCTAGGAAATAATAAGCAATGTTTCTGTCGAATCTGAAAGCACATTGCCACAACCACTGCTGCGATACGATTTGTCGCACTGTTCTTTAAAATTAATCAATTACCCACGAAGAAGTACAAGTGCTCAGAGGTTATACGGCCACCAAGTGTTTCAAAATGCGTCTTTGGCGCATGGGAACGCAAGGAGAGGCACTACATTCAAGGGACAACATGAATTATGCATAGGGCAGGGGCGGATCCAGAACTCCGTTTGGGGAGGGGGGGGGGGAATTTGTAAGGATACTATCCTCCCATTTTTTTGTTCACCGGGGTGTCCACCCATGTCAAATTGCCCTCCGAGAAGGGGGGAGGGGGGTGTCGAATTTGTTTGGGGGGAGGGGGGAGGGGGGAGGCAGGCGCCCCCCCCCCCCCTTGGATCCGCCTCTGGTTACGGTAAGCACGATGACCAGGTAGTAACCGAGCGCGCGCCGTCATTCGTTGTGGTCGGGTCGAAATAAAGGACATGGACAGATTTGGGAATAAAGATACGCTCAAGGTGGGCAAAAAGCTTCAATTTTGCACGCCGTATTTTGTTAAGCAAGAAAGTTTATGTAAGATTAGGTTTGGTTAAAAAAATTGTTGCCCCATAAAATGTGTCTGGGCAAGGTGTCCTTGAGGCTGACATTTCGTAAAGGAATGTAGTCCATTCAAAGTGAACCAGGTAACGTGAACCAGATAACGCCGGAACCGTCAACGTCCGCGTAGCATTTTGTTGTAGTAAATTTGGCCCACTTAAAACGGTTTTGTTATTAATTTACATTTTTTAATTAACGAGCCAAGTTAACCTAAATATTGATCACTGCTTTGGGTGCTTAATGTACTGAATAAGTTTCAATCCAAAACAAAATCTCACCATGTTTGGAAGTGTTATTCTTGCTGGATTAGCTCGAACTGATGAAGTGCGCTTTGATTTCACTCTTTATATATGCCGTGTTTTATGGCCAGCTACGTTGCCTGAACCACCATTGGGCAAGTTTGTTACGCCCTTCTACGCTTCTCGCACTAAAAGTATGAAATAATCATAAAAAGATGCAGGTATGGTCTTGAATAAAAAAGCAATAACCACAGGGTCTTTATTTTTTTTATTACGATTTCGCTTCGGTGATTCACACATGCATTAACATAAGAATTCCGGATATTTACCGCCTCTGGCCTGGCTTCATTTTACTGAACTTATATTTTACGTGTAAAAGACGGATGCTTTGCTTCGTTCTCTGGATTCAAAGCGGAATGCGATTCATATCATGCTTTTCAGCCGATAAGTTTTCGAAGGTGAACCATCTTCGATTATTGGAAGTGTCTTTGAGGATAACAATTTTTGATGGTGCAAGTTTCAATAATGATGAAAATCCCTAATAATAAAACCTGTCATAGTCGTTTAGCAAAGGGCGGACGGGTGAGTGGGTTTCGAATAATATCTAGCAAGAACAAAATACTGAATAAAGAAGCAGTTAAAATGCAGGAAGTCTGTTGAAAGTTAAAGATATATATATATATATATATATATATATATATATATATATATATATGTATGTATATATATTTTTTTTATTTATTTATTTATTTATTTATATGTTTCACGAATACGGCTGGTGTACTCTTATGGACCAGGGCATGGTTGCATGCACAGCTGCAGGGCATATATGAATAGATATACGGCTCGAAATTCCTCGTACTAAATTATAATATGGATTATTTCGTGGATGTATAAAGTAAACGACTAAATTTTCGCGAGGACCTAATATTCGCGAATTTCGCGAATTGCCTTCAATTCACAAAAAATACGTCCCGCGAACAATTCGGGCAATATGTGAACGCTACGAAAGCTACACTCGATTCCCGAAAATTAGAACCCGCGAATAATTTCAAATTTTCAGCTTTGGCCCGATTCCCGAAAATTCGAGCCCGCGAAAATTAAGTCGTTTGCAGTACGTATATACGAAAACGCCGAAAGCTGTAGCGATAAAAAAATTATCTGTAGCAAGGTTTGTCACACTTTGAGGCAAGTCATGCTTCGAAAACAAAAAGAATAATAGAAATGTTTATGTTACGGCTGTCGTTGTTCCAGACAGTCGTTGAAATTTAACCCCATCTTATCATGTATAAGATTATACAAGAACATCAAGCGGTTGACTTTCGTTTGACATCATAACTGTGGTATGGCGGAGGAGACATACCAGGATGACATAAATGTTTCCCTGTCGTATGCGTTATAAATAAATCAAAGTGCCTTTTTCTGAACGTCTTCCAATTGATCAATTGATGTATGTGTTTGTGGGACCCATAAAATATCTGCGTATTCCCATAGTAAACAAACCAAAGATGTGTAAGCCACGATCTTGATTTCTGTAGTACAGTAACATATTCCTTCGGGAAGGCCACTGCTTGCGGGAAACATTCACTAGCATATGCATAAAATGAGCAGACCAACTCAAGTTCGACGTAATGATTACACCTAAATACTTATAGGAACTGATTACTTGCTAAGCAACTCAGTTTACAACATAATTCAAGCGAAATTGGAGATATCTTTAGTGTTTGTGTCATTTGAACACATTTCTTTATATTTAGATTCATTTGCCAATTTTGGCACCAGGAAAATGCCATATGTAAACTATCAATTGAATATTCGTGATCGTCAATACAAGATACTTTAAAGAACAAAACGCAATTGTCAGCAAAAAACAACACTGTATTAATGGGCTGACCATCCGCAGATCATTAATAAACAAAACAAAAAAGCAAAGGACCAAGTACCGAGCCCTGGGACGCTCCTGAAAGAAGAGGCATTGCTATAGACTCTGCTTTACCAACAATCACATTATGCTGACGGTTTTCAAGGTAAGAGTCAATCCACCGTAAAAAAAAAAAGTCATTTTCCAGTACCTGCTTAAGTTTATACAGCAATTTACGATACGAGACACTGTCAAAAGCCTTCGCGAATTTAAAAATTATAGCATCTACATGACCATCATTATCCACTGCGGTAGCAAAATCACAGAACGTGTGAAGAAGCTGTGTTCACTGTTGAATACCCGCGTCGGAAACCATGCTGTTTTTTTTCTTTTAATCAAGAATGCTGCAGATTACGAAATGTTTACGATGTCTTCAAAAATAAAATGCTCAAGAACCTTGCTCCATGTACTCAAGATAGATACATATCTGTAGTTAGAGACTATATTTTTATCACCGCTTTTATATAAAGTTACTACCTTGGCCACTTTTCAATCTTGTAGCACTCCGCACTCAAGCTTCAAGAGTATACTCGTAAAGAAACTTTGAGCACGATTCAGCATATCTTTGTAAAAACGCATTAGGAATTATATCTCGTCTGCATGACGTTTTAGCATCGAGTCGAAGTAATCTTTCAAAAATACCATCTACAGTCACCATCCAATTACTAATTTGAAAATGCGTGTCAAAAGCAAACGTTGGTAGCACAGGGTCCTCAACAGTGTACACCGAAGGAACAAAGCGCTTATTGTCGCTTGCGATACTTTGTTGATAGTTGAGCGCGCGCGCATTGTGATTGAGTTCCTTAATATCCTTGCAATGAATGGTTAAAGGCGCGTAGAATTTGTTTTTACTTTTCCTTAAAAAAGTTGGACATGGTTAAATATAAACAAAAACGATATCTCAATGCACGTACGAGGATACGTAGTTGTTGGCGAAGGGAAAGAAGCGTACCATTTAAACATTGTTGGTATCTTCTATGCGGTGTATCTTGCGTTTAACAAGTAAACTATCGCGGATCACCCCTGGCTTTTGCTTCTTTCTTTTAGTTGTACTCTCAGGAACAATCCCTTTGATGCACGCTAGGAGAACATGCTTAAAAAGAACCATAACTGCTCTCCAGAACCGCCGTTCATTTTGCATATCACAAAAAACGTCATTTTCCCGAGTGAAATCACGAAACCGTTTCAAATGAATTTCTCTACGCGTACAATATGCACTTCTTCATTGTTACGTCAAAACATTTTCGGCTATGGCCTCAAATAAAAACACGAGATCGAGTAAATTTTCGCTGCCATTGCAGCTTCAGGTTGGACATTTACTAGTTGGCTCATATTATTCCTGAAAGCTAAGTAGCCTCGAGTACTCGCAGCTGCTCTTAGGAATAACAATGTCTTAGTCAATATATTTCAAATTGAAGTCGCCGGTCAATACAATACTTGAAAAATGCTTCAGTTTGGCTTGAATAAATCCGGTAAACTTGTAAAAATATTGCCGCGAGCGCAGCTGACAAAATAGGCTGCGCGCCCGTGGCCTAACGGTTATCGCGCTTGTATTCCACGGAGTAGGCTAGGGTTCGATTCCTGACTGCGGCTACACATTTTTGTTGACACTGTAATGTGATGTTCCGGTAAATTCGAGAACCGTCTTGCTGATTCGAGGTTAGAATGTTCTACGAACCGAACAATCTACGCCGAATGCTCCAGAATCCCACGCTGTATACAAAAGCGGCTCCGCGTGGCAAGCTGGAGTCAGTCTCGCCTTAGCGTTCGATCCTGCTGTTTCGCCGCCATCGACGCCTGTGACACTATCCTTTTTCTGTTCTGTTTTTGGGCACAAGTTCGCCTCATTAAATGTTTAGTTTCTTTAGTTATTCTTCGCCTCATTATTTGTCATTCGTGACAATATCAGTACTTGCTTAAGCACTCCTGTGCAATTCTCCCATGAGGAAAGACTGGCAGCTCTAAGGAACGAAATTCCAAACCATTTCGCAATCACTGCCGTGATCAATAAACGTACTATCGGAAACAATATGAGCGGGAACGCGCCTCCGCGTATCTCCGCTACCTGAGGCGCCGCCCTGCGGCGCCCTTGTGAAGTTTTGCGCATGCGTGTAAAACTCCTGTCGCTGTTCTCGCTTTGACTGTTAACCCCCGTCTGTCGTCTGCTATGTGCGCGCTGGCGGCCGCTCGCGCTGTCGTCTGCTATGCGAGTCGTGTATTTCCGTCGCAATTCAGACAAACGACTTAACATGATTCAGGAGTTTCCTGCGCGATAACGCAATGCCCACATTTGATACGTCATAGGTAGCTGGCTTCTTTCATTGGGTCGAGATACAGCAATAACATGCCGATAGATTCAAAACAAAATATCTGCAAAGCTTAGCGTTCAACCACGCGGAGCCCGGAAAAGATTCAGTTTAGTGAAAAATGGCTAGAGTTCCTGACGACGAACGGGTCAACATAGTTGAGCTGTCCCTGTTTTTCCGAGTTTCCGCTCCATTCCTGTTTCCAGTTTCCGAGTTTCCTGTGTCCAGAAAGGACACAGTATGAGCACTACTAATAAGCCTGTGGAGCTCATGGCCGATGGCATAACAGATGTTTTCACGTGTCAGGGCTACGTGTTCAAAAAATAAAAGCATTTTGTTTCACTGAAGACTTTGGTGCAAATCAACACCATTAAAGCTGTCCAGGGCAAACACGATTCGCGTAGGAAGCGCGGGTGTCCGCCGGAGCACGCAATGTTGTGCGGCAGAAGACAGCACGAGCGGCCGCCAGCGCGCGCATAGCAGACGACAGACGGGAGTTTTACACGCATGCGCAAAACTTCACAACGGCGCCGCAGGGCGGCGCCTCAGGTAGCGGCGACACGCGGAGGCGCGTTCACGCTCATATTGTTTCCGATAGTACATGCAATACTGTCTTTCACGAGTCTTTATTTTAATCACCGCCAATATAGAGAGTGACCCAGGTCACCAGGCTCGATCTAAAATGGAGCGTAAAAATCGACTCCTGCACGTTGCAATCCAAACTTTTCGTCAAAGGTGCATTTCACAGGTCGTTTTTTTCTTGTAAACTTACAAAGCGTAGCTCTCTTTCTGTAAAGAATAGTGAACAGAAACTTGCCAGGGTCTACGGTGGGCGGCGACGCAGACGACCAAGTTCAGTAGCGGGATGTGTCCGGCGTTCGTATTGATAGATGGCGCTAACACGTTGTCGCGACGACTCGGGACCACCGTGGTTTATTAAAATGAACATAATATTTTTGTAATGTGCCTCTGGTTAAAAAATAAATGCGGACAATAAAAGCAAAACCTAAAGTAAAAAAAGAACGCGTCTGCATAACGACGGCGCTTTTGCTGCAAACGGATTTCGTCTGCTTTCTTTCGCTGGTCGGCTGCGCCTTCGGACGCTGCTCCCGACGCCATCTATCAATACGAACGCAAAACACACCCCGCTACTGGATTTGGTCGTCTGCGTCACCGCCCGCCTTAGTAGACCCTAGCAAGTTTCTTGGCACTATGTTTTACAGAAAGAGAGCTACGCTTTGTAATTTTACAAGAAAAAGCCGACCTGTGAAATACACCTTTGAGGAAGAGTTTACATTAGTACGTGCAGGCGTCGATTTTTACGCTCCATTTTAGATCGAGCCTGGTGACTTGGGTCACCCTATATATTACGTTTGCCAATGCATATGCAGTCATTGTGATCGAAACAAATAATTAATATCATGTTTATTCTTCTTTAGAAATGAAGCGTCAAGGCCACTTTCTTAATTAGCTCTGAAATGGCCGGCGGGTATTCGAAGGTGTATGCATTTTATATTTCGCCAGACATATTTCTAATTACAATCCACAAAAAAATAATAAAAATAAAAAATAAAAAAATGCGCGCGCTCCTATGCGCACACGGACATAGCTACAAACCGGCAGAAATAAAGACACCATTGCAAGAAAAGGAAGGTTAGACAGATCAAAGCGTCCATCTAACGGTACTTTCACACTTGTGGATACGCGAGAGGAACCGTGAGGATTTTTAATGCCAAAAGTCGAAAGTAAAAAAATAAATTGAGTTACCTATTGGCGAAGAGAATCGGATCGGAATCAGTATTTTTTGTCGAATACTGTACACGACCTAATTTTTGTGAATTTCTCGAATCGCACACAATTCGCGAAAAATAGGTCCCGGGAAGAATTCCTGTAAAATGTAAACACATGGGAATCTATATTGAGATCCCACCGCATAGCGAATATTAGAACCCTCGAATTATTCCAAAACTTCAGCTGCGACGTAAATGGCGAAATATTGAGCACCCGAAAAATGAGTCATTTGCCGTATACGTTTACCTTAGCAGCAACCAGATGAAACCGCATGAGAAAACGTATAGTTTTTGACGTCAGATCTCGCCCGAGTCGGCCAGGTCCTGGAGCGCGTAAGTTGCAAATAAACCCATCTCACAAATCTCGCTCTTTCCTATGGGATGCCCGCCGAGTTTAAAAATATCCGATTCTTTACTAGTAGCTGCATGTGAACTAAAAGAAATGAAAGTGCCCACAAGGACCTGTGGAATAAAATTTGAGCAGCACTTGGGGTGACTAGTGTAAATACACGTCGTCTCCCGTTTGCACATTGCCTTCTCTCTGCATTATATGTTATCGCCGAGAGAATGGCGGACATTCTCTTGGCACTATGGAGGTAACGAAGCCTTCATATAATATATGGAAGCATGCGACATCTAAAATATTCCGCCAAAACAAAGTTGCTTTTTTATTTAATGAATCTTTTTTTTCGCTTCCGTGGTGATTTCAAATAAGAGCGACCGAGCTAATGTGTATTCACCTTAAAACTAAACTATTAGAACGCACCGACATTTCTGTTTCGCTACCTCACATTCCAATCACTAGTAATCAACTGTGGTTTATTAATGAAGTGAAAATTCTAAGAGCGCCAAAAGAAACTTTTTTGTCTAGCGACACTGTATACTGCACCAGCTACGAGTACAATGTATGAAATATGTAAAAAAAGTACAACTCTTAAATTTATTTTACCAAGGAAATTTACTTCAGCTGCAACTTGCAATATTTTCTAACTAAAAATAGCTATACGTTCTAGAGAGCACTATTACCTCAGGAATATGATTAAGTTTTTCTTACATGCAGTACATTTTTTGTTTCAATAAATACCTATCTGAAGGTGTGATTGTCATTTTTAACATACAAATTGCTCATAGGTTATTTTCTATACATGCACAAACGGCCACAAAAAACATTTGAAAAAGAGCGGTGTTTAATTTGTCAACTCCCAGCCAATGTCCGCGTGATCTAGAGGCGATTAAATGCCGCCAGTCTTGCAATGTGCCGCATGTGTGCAATTCTCCTTACAATGCCAGGGGCACCGCACGCGTCACCGCATCGACTAAACACGAGGCCCAACCGAAATGTCCGACGAACTATATGTTGGAACCGAGCTCAAGTTGAGAGCTCACGCAGTGCTCGTGTTTCATGAGCAAGATTCGGCCATCATCACATTTGATTGACTAACATGACCACGTCAGAAGTATTCCGAAAGGAGGGAATGAAGCAAATGCTCTTTTTATCTAAGATTCTGGCTTTGTAACATAAAGTTTGCTCTGTAAAACTGCAGAATGTTTTATTTCCAGTGAATGTCATTTTTTTTTCTCCTTACTATATTAAAATGGTGCTAAACACCATCTTTAATGTACCTGCATTCTTAGATTGTGAGCAAACCCAATCACTCTACACAAAATTGTTTTGCCTTTTAAATTAAGATGAAACGTCATTTATAGGGTTGTTTAGTATGAATGGCATTAGACGCTTCTATTAGCGGTGTCTTGAAAATCCCTAACAGCATGGCGCTTTTAACAATACCGCACTCAGAAATTGGCTGTGAAAGGCTTTTAAGGAAACATCTTCTAGGAAGACTATTGAAATGCTCTCACGCAAAACAATTCACAAAACAAGTCTAAAAAAAAATCCATGACGCAAAACGTTGGGTCCACGAAATTCAAAAGTTTGCTGCCGTATTCATCGGTCTCTATTTTAATTCTAGTTGTAAAGTGCCGAAGTTCAGTTCTTTTGTTATTCTCGGATCTAATAACGTTGACTGGAAAAAAGTAAGTGTATTTTCAGGACTACGCTAAATAACATCCGTTGATTTCCGCCTTCTTTGTAATGCAATTTTACTTCTATTTTTTTCACCGCGTCTCTGCCGATACCAGAGATAAAGCCCCGTATTCAGAAAGTAACACCAACCTTTGTAGTCAGCTTTCCTCCTTGGCAACAAACTCACCCTCAAAGATGTTTATCCTTTTGTTCACTAGTTTGTTAGTGCATATCACCAGACCACATTATTTTCCGTGGTATACCACGTAATGCTCGAATTCGTCAAACACGGCCGGCATGAATCGTCATTCTTGAGCGTAACTCCAAGTTGAGATGGCCGGCACGCTACTACATGCTGCATCAGCATTATGCCCATGATCGTGTCCTAACTGCTCAAAGACGAGTCTCAGCCAAAATTTGATTCAGCACAGGTGTCCGAGCAATCCCCGCCTTTGCGTTTTTAGCTGAAGCTGAAGATTCTGCCCACTGGCCGTGTTATCTAGGCGTTGCTGGCCACGCTTAAAACTAGCATTGTCTGCCGAGAGTGTAAAGAGGACGACAAGAATCTCTTCCCTATTGAGTAGAAGAACCGGCTAGTGAAGAGGGTGTTCGCGTCACTGTTCCGTACGTATTCAGGCGCTTTATATTTCGAAGGTGCCGGAATGTCTGTGATGCATATGCTCGAGAAGTAATTTAATTACAGTAAATATATCACACTAATTCACATATTTCGTTGAGTAATTTTTAATCGTATTCTCTTTAAAGCTTCGTTAACAGGGTCTGCAACGATTTCAACACGTGATTTTTCTCGTATTTATTAGGCAAATAATTTTATGTTTATAATATGGCATTTTATATTCCATTTTAACAACGCCAAATAATGTGCAGAGCGAATCTCTATAGCCTCAAGTGACATTTATTTTCTCGTGTGCCTGGGGTAATACATGGGTTCAGAGATTTGGTAAAAGATAGAGGGCGTACTCTTCGAAATAAGAAACAAAGTCTGCGACGAGACACTGAATATGACTTAAGCACGTAAAACGTCGTTGTTAGTGTCATAATGCAAATTGTCTTACTAGTTATAGAAATAATTTTGGCCTCGCGCGTTCACTCAGACTCTTTTCCAGATTCGAGTGATTGGAAATCGGAGTGCTCTGCGAGAGAGTAAACTTACTGAGATCTTTCAGAGGGTAGGCTTGGTAGAGTTAACCTTTTAATGTTATTTTAC
Source organism: Ixodes persulcatus (assembly GCA_013358835.2). NCBI lineage: Eukaryota > Metazoa > Arthropoda > Arachnida > Ixodida > Ixodidae > Ixodes > Ixodes persulcatus. The sequence continues at coordinate 282,085 of JABSTQ010010728.1, forward strand.
GCCAATTTAGTTTACTGTAACATTTAAGGGTGGTCCTTATATGCTCAACGTCACAAATATATCCTGTGGCACTGGGTGATTTATGTTGCCCTGAATATTTTAATCCTGATCTCACATTGCAGTAGGTGTCTACGGTATGACGTTCGTTTTAACGAAAACAATATTAAAATATATTTTTGACGGAAGACTGTAATTTCATGGACTCGAACTGACTCTGGTTTGCCCAAAATTCGGCGTTTATCACGGACTTTCTCAATCAAGGCTAGAGTAGAGCGTTCAATAAATGTGGTTTAGCGAAATCATTTATTTTCCCAATATAACATTTAAAAAACCCTCAAAATCAAGAAAATAAATTTTAAAAAACCATCAAAGGAACTAAAATAGAAAGTCTAAATTCTGTATAAAATAAAGCGAAGCTCTCGCTCAACAAATATGTGTCCCCGTTTAGCCGTGTTCAAGTAGCACACACAGAAAAACGTCCGCACCTGTAGGGAATTATGCCTTCTATTGACAGTGAAAAAAACAGCCATCACTATTTCATATAGGGTGCAGCGAATTCAAAAAGGACAAATTAAAAAAATCGCCGGTTGTTGAGACTTGATGCATCTATGGGTGACGTCTCAGGAAGTAGGCAAGCCCCCCAAATAATGCTTTTAGTTTCTTTTTTTTTTGGTTTAAACAAGGGTGAACGTGTCCAAAATATAACAAACATTACTTTTTATACCATATCAATTGACAGATACCTGAGCCTAAGCAATGTTCATAATATATAAACCAGAAAATGCTATAACAAAAAAAAAAAGAAAAAGTGTTCTCGAAGTCTGGAATAAACTAGCATATCGTTAAAGAAAAATTGGTTTATTGCGTTATTTTCAAATTTGTTGTATGTACTCCTGTTGGTGGTGAGTGCAGTCCCGGAAGACCTTCGTCCGGAATTGTCAGCTGTTCAGGTTCTGCGGATGAAAAGCATAGGGACTTTATTAGTGATATCTTAGACGACAGATATTTCGTAAAACCAAATACAACTTGCCACTTGCCTCGTTCACGACGGAATTCTTTTAAAAGTCTCAACTATTTATTTCACATATTTCAAGGACCACTGACATACTAATTCAATAATTGAAGATGCCAGTTAAAGAGTTTACAATAAATTGACTCTTCGTGGAGCAATAATATGATAATTCTTGACAGAATTGTTTTATTGAGTACTCACACTTCTTGTAGATGCCAGCGTAGCCGAGACGGCCAAGTCCATAACCGTAGCCAAGACCATGGCCAGAGAGTCCGTATCCGTAGCCAAGGCTGTGGCCATAGCCGAGACCGTAGCCGTAGCCAAGACCATGGCCGTAGCCAAGACCATGACCGTAGCCAAGACCATGGCCGTAGCCGAGGGTAGAGACAACTGGAGCGTGGTGGACGGTGGAGTAAGACGAGCTTAATGGAGCAGCCACGGAGTAGCCGCCGTAGCCGAGGTAGCCGGCGAAGGCACAGGTGGCAAGGGCCAGGATGAGGACGCAACGAAACTGCAGAAAGGAAAGGGCGGCAAAATGCTGTTACCAGTCGTTTATTTGTTAGCAAGTCAAAACCAAACCCACTTGAGCAGGGCCTTTTTAGGTACTACGCACAGTAAAGTTTTTTTGAACAGATAAAATGTTTTTCGCTAATAGTAGTCATTGACAGTTGAAAAAATTCAGGGCGTGGCGAGTCCCCATTATCTTATTTGGGCTTCGCAGCCGATTAGACAATGGTAATATTTGATAAGAACACCGAAAAATGAATCATGGAGCACGAAATGTGAACATAAGAGGCCACGCTATGGGTTTCGTAAGCTGTCTGTGACAACACAAACTGATATTCAACGTGTTTCTTTCGTTCGAGTTCTTACGTTGCGACCTCCCTCTACTTCCGATTATGTTCTTAATTTACGGCTGATTGGTTTTGAACATAAAGGCTCTGTAGTTTGAAGACTTAGCACCAGAAATAAAAAAGTGAGCGTATAAAGTTTATAAAGGTAACGATAAAAATATTTCTGACAAATTTGAGAATTCATTGCCACAGCCACTGCTGCCATACGATTTATCGCACTGTTCATTAAGACTAATCAATTGATTACGAAGAACGAGCAGACCTCAGAAGTTATTACGTTAGGTAAAAAGTTTATGTTATACCATTTTGAAATCTGGTTGCCCTGTAATATGTGACTGGGCAAGTTGTTCTTTAGGCTCAGATTTCTTAAAATAATGTAGTTTATTGAAAGTGAACGTGATAACCGAGGTAGTATGCCAACGGCGGAATCGTGAACCTCCTCATAGTAACTTGTTCTAGTAAAATTCACAAACTTAAAAGGTTTCATTATGAATTGATATTATTTTATCAAGCGCGCATGTTAACCCCAATATTTAATTTTGCCTTAAGGCGGTAATTTTTATTAATAATGTCCAATCCAAAACAAAACCTCACCATGTTTGCGAGTGTTATTCTTGCTGCAGTAGCTGGAACTGATGAACTGAGCTTCGATTGCACTCTTTATATATGCCGTCTTTCATAGCCAGGAAGGTTGCCCTCCAATGAGAAACTTTGTTACGCCCTTTTAGGCTTCTCTCCCAGAAAGTATAAAATAATATTTAAAAAAAATGCAAGTGCCGTCTGAACTGTTAAAATATATAAGCACGGGTTTTTATTTTAATTTTCTTTTACGACTTCGCTTCGGTGATTTAGACGTGAATTTACACACACATTCCGCATATTTTCCGCGGCATTCTGGCTTTATTTTCCTGGACGTTTAATTTAGGTGTTAATGACAGATGTTTTGGTTCTTTCGATGGATTGACATTAGAATGCGATGCATAATACGCGTTTCAACCGAAGAATTTCCGAATGTTAACTATCTCTAAGATTATAAAAAATTCTTTAATGACGACACTTTTTTTTTGAGGACAAGTGACATTAGTTATTACATTTTTATAATATAAACTGTCACAATCATTTAGCAGAAGTCCGACGGGGAAGTGGGTTTTGAACATTATCTTGCGAGAAAAGATATTATGTTAACGAAAAAAAACAGTCGAAGTGCACGGGAGCTTGTGCAAGTTCCTTTTGCTTCGACTGTATGTTTTTTCTTCTTTTTTGCACCCCAACCTTAGGTTTTTCTCGTATAATGAATCATGTCATGTTGTCTTCGAGTAATATTGAATCTGTTTACAGAACCTCTTTTGACACATGTTAAAACAGAAACTTAGTTTACATTGGCCCAAATACATAGTTGCATAAGTATTTTATGTGTGCAATGTAAGGACGTAAGATTATTTTTGTCTTCACGAGGTGCATATAAAAACAAAAAAAAACGGTAAGTTTTTTTTTTGTTGAGTATAGAATTTGTTTTATTTTATCCCCAGGGCAAACAGATACCGCGTGTTTTATTTTAATGCGAAAATAACGAATTTAAAACATGTCGGGCAATCTACACTAATATTGCGGGGGTGAAATAATATATGGGGCTTATTGTCTCGATGGGGGGATAGCTAACTAAAGTTTGTTGATTAACACTCTAATGGTTGAAAATAAACATATGGTTGCATCTAGTAACTTGCGAATCCTCATCGAAGGCCACTAAACTTTAAAAAAAATAATTAGAAATACTTAAAGGCCGTGGGAAGCGCAAGGGTGGGCTGAAGTGATCACTCGTGTAACAGGCAACAAGTGCAGCGGTGCGAAACGCAGATGGAAAGACAATCATCCGCGTTTTCGTATCTCCATTTTTGCTCCTGTTGCACGCATGGCAAATTTAGCACACATTGATGGTGTGCTAAAGTTACCCCTTCTAAAATGTACTGATTTAGGGGTTTTCGATGATGCTCAACAATACAGTCACTGGAAGCATATGTTTATTTTCACTACTTAAAAAAGTTCATCAACCAGCTTTTGTTAATTATTTGACTCATCGTGACGATTATCCCCCATATTATGTCCCTCTGGCAGTATAACTCAGCTGCACAGACCGCATTAGTGTCCCATTCACGACTTTTTTCTAAAAAAAAACTTTTTTAATTAAAACAAAAAAAGAACAGGTGTGTCTTACTTTTTTGCAAATGTCTTCAACTAATAAAATATTAGAAAGTTCTGATAGGCAGCTGGTTTTTAAACTTGTTTCTAGAATAACCGCCATTACATATGTTTGCCAATGCATGCACATTGATTAGGATCAAACACAATAAATATTAAAAGGCTTATATTTATTTTAAAAATTAAGCAATAAGTTCGCTTTCTGATTGAGCTCTGAAATAGCGAACGGATACCCGAAGGTGTATGCATTTTATAGTTTGTCCGACATATATCGTTTAATTCCAAGCTATTAAAAATAATAAAAAATATACATACGCTTATACAGGGTGTTTCAGAGAACTCAGGCCAAATCGCTCCTCCGAAAACTACTCATCGCAACAAAAAAAGGCTTGTGTCGTTTCGGTCCTAGGCCAAGGGCGCATTTAGGAAAATTAGTAAAGTCCGCGTTAATTAAGTTGTTAATTATTTCTGCGCAATTAACTTTTTTAATATTGTGTTTAAGGGCATGGTTTCAATTAGAAAATTGCTCAGCATCATCAAAAAACACTAAATCAAACAAGTTGCAGAACGATAGAAGGCACGCGAAGCATTTTACGGCTTTGTGCGGTTTTTCAGAAAGCCGTAAAATGCTTTGCGTGCCTTCTATCGTTCTGCAATTTGTTGATTTAGAGTTTTTCGACGATGCTGAGCAACTTTCTAATTGAAACCATGCCCTTAAACACAATATTAAAAAATTAATTACGCAAAAATAATTAACAACTTAATTATCTCGAACTATAATAATTTTTCTAAATGGGCCCCTGGCCCAGGGCCAAAACGACACAAGCCTTATTTCGTTGCGATGAGTAGTTTTCGCAGGAGCGATTTGGCCTGAGTTCTCTGAAACACCCAGTATGTGCGCACAGTGACATAGGTACACACCTACAGAAAGAAAAATACCAAGACAGGTGAAAAAAGATAGGTAAACGCGTACTTCAAACGCTGCCCTCACACTTGTGGATCCGCGGGATATTAAAAAAACCTGAGGATATATACAGCCAAACGTCTAAACTAAAATGTAGGTGAAGTATCCGCTGGTGAGCGGAATCGGCTAGGAATTAATACTTTTTTTTCTTCAAATATTTGTTTTCGTTAGCAGCAAGCCAATGAAAACGCATTAGGACAATTGCCTTTCTTGACGTCAGATGCCGCTCGAGTCGGTCGGGTCCCGGGTTTTCAAGTTGAAAATGAAACCATCTCACTAATCTCGCTGTGTCAGATGTGATGCCCATCATAACTAAACAAATATACATAAAATGAGCAGACCAACTCAAGTTCGACGTAATGATTACACCTAAATACTTCTGGAACAGATTATTTGCTAAGGAACTCAGTTTACAACATAATGGAAGCGCAATTGGAGATATCTTTAGTGTTAGTGTCATTTGAACATATTTCTTTATATATAGATTCATTTTCCAATTTTGGCACCAGGGAAATGCCATTTGTAAACTATCGTTTAAACATTCGCGATCGTCAATACAACATACTTCAAAAAGCAAAACACAATTGTCAGCAAAAAACGACACTGCATTAATGGGTTGACCATCCGCAGATCATTAATAAACACAAAAAAAGCAAAGGACCAAATACCGAGGCCTGGGACGCTCCTGAAAGAACAGGCATTTCTATAGACTATGCTTTACCAACAATCACAATATGCTGACGGTCTTCAAGGTAAGAGTCAGTCCACCGTAATAAACAGGCATTTTCCAGTACCTCCTTAGGTTTATACAGTATGTTACGATACGAGACACTGTCAAAAGCCTTCACGAATTTAAAAATTATAGCATCCACATGACCATCATTATCTACTGCGGTAGAAAAATCACAGAACGTGTGAAGAAGCTGTGTTCACTGTTGAATACCCGCGTCGGAAACCATGCTGTTTTTTTTCTTTTAATCAAGAATGCTGCAGATTCCGAAATGTTTACGAGGTGTTTAAAAATAAAAGGCTCAAGAACCTTGCTCCATGTACTCAAGATTGATACATGTCTGCAGTTAGAGACTATATTTTTATCACCGCTTTTATATAAAGTAACTACCTTGGCCACTTTTCAATCTTGTAGCACTTCGCAGTTAAACTACAAGAGTACACTCGTAAAGAAACTTTGAGCACGATTCAGCATATGTTTGTAAAAACGCGTTAGGAATTATATATCGTCTGCATGACGTTTTAGCATCCAGTCGAAGTAATCTTTAAAAAATACCTACTGCAGTCACCACCCAATTACTACTTTGAAAATGCGTGTCAGAAGCAAACGTTGGTAGTACAGGGTCCTCAACAGTGAACACCGAAGGAACAAAGCGCTTATCGTCGCTTGCGATACTTTGTTCATTTTTGAGCGCGCGCGCATCGCGATTGAGTTCCTTAATATCCTTGCAATTAATGGTTAAAGACGCGTAGAATTTGTTTTTACTTTTCCTTCAAAAGGATGGACATGGTTAAATTTAAAAAAAAAAAGTATATCAATGCACGTACGAGGATACGTAGTTCTATAACTTCTCTCCGAAACCATAACTTCTCTCCAAAACCGCCGTTCATTTTGCATATAAGAAAAAAAATCCTTGAAATGGTTCACTTGGTAAATCAAGAGTGTCAACGTCATTTTCCCGGGTGAAATCTCGAAACCGTTTCAACTGAATTTCTCTACGCGTACTTTAAATTGGTGATAACTAACAGACAACTATTCAACGATCCAATATGCACTTCTCGATTGTTACTTCAAAAACTTTTCTGCTATGGCCTCAAATAAAAACACGAGATCGAGTAAAGATTCGCTGCCATTGCAGCTTCCGGTTGGACATTTACTAGTTGGCTCAAGTTATTGCTGAAAGCTAAGTAGCCTTGAGTGCTCGCAGCTGCTCTTAGGAATAACATTGTTTTAGTCAATATATTCCAAATTGAAGTCGCCAGTCAATACGATACGTGAAAAATGCTTCAGTTTGGCTTGAATAAATCCGGTAGATTTGTAAAAATGTCAGTACTTGGTTAAGGACTCCTGTGCGATTCTCCTATGAGCAAAGACTGGCAGCTATAAGGAACGGAATCCCAAACCATTTCGCAATCACTGCCGTGCTCACTAAACGTACATGCAATGCTGTCTTTCACAAGTCTTTTTTTAATCACCACCATTTTATAGGGTGACCCATGTCACCAGGCTCGATCTAAAATGGAGCGTAAAAATCGACGCCTGCACTAGCAATCCAAAGGTTTCGTCAAAGGTGTATTTCACAGGTCGGTTTTCTCTTGTAAAATTAAAAAGCGTAGCTCTCTTTCTGTTCAAAATAGTGCCAAGAAACTTGCCAGGGTCTACAACGGGCGGCGACGCAGACGACCACGTTCTGTAGCGGGGTGTGTCCGGCGTTCGTATTGATAGATGTCGCTACCTCGTTATCGCGACTACTCGGGACCACCGTGGTTGATTAAAATAAACATAATATTTTTGTAATGTGCCTTTTTTTTAAATAAATGCGGACAATAAAAGCAAAACGTAAAGTAAAGAAAAAAAGAACGCGTCTGCATAACGACGGCGCTTTTGCTGAAAACGAATTTCGTCTGCTTTCTTTCGCTGGTCGGCTGCACCTTCGGACGCTGCTCCCGACGGCGTCTATCAATACAAACGCCAAACACACCCCGCTACTGGATTTGGTCGTGTGCGTCGCCGCCCGCCGTAGTGGACCCTAACAAGTTTCTTGGCACTATGTTTTAAAGAAAAAGAGCTACAGTTATTAATTTTAGAAGAAAAAACCGACCTGTGAAATACAGCTTTGACGAAAAGTTTAGATTGCTACGTGCAGGCGTCGATTTTACGCTCCGTTTTAGATTGAGCCTGGTGACTTGGGTCACTCTATATATTACGTTTTCTAATGCATATGCAGTCATTATGATAAGAAAAAATAATTATTATGATGTTTATTCTTCTTTTAGAAATAAAGCGTCAAGGCCCCTTTCTTTGTTAGCTCTGAAATGGCCGGCGGGTATTCGAAGGTGTATGCATTTTATATTTCACCAGACATATTCCTAATTACAAGCCACAAAAATAATAAAACAAAAAATAAAAAAAAATTGCGTGCGCTCCTGTGCGCACACGGACATAGCTACACACCGGCAGAAATAAAGACACCAAGAAAAGGAAGGTTAGACAGATCAAAGCGTACATCTAACGCTACTTTCACATTTGTGGATACGCGAGAGGAACCATGAGGATTTTTAATGCCAAAAGTCGAAAGTAAAAAAATAAATTGAGTTACCTATTGGCGAAGAGAATCGGATCGGAATCAGTATTTTTGTCGAATGCTGTACATGACCTAATTTTCGCGAATTTTGCGATTCGCATACAATTCGCGAAAAATAGGTCCCGGGAAGATTTCCTGTAAAATGTAAACACATGGGAATCTATATTGAGATCCCACCCTGTAGCCAAAATTTGAACCCTCGAATAATTACAAAACTTCAGCTGTGACGTAAATCGCAATATATTGAGCACCCGAAAAATGAGTCATTTGCAGTATACGTTTTTGTTAGCAGCAGCCGGATGAACCCGCATGAGAAAACGCATATTTATTGACGTCAGATTCCGCCCGAGTCGGCCAGGTCCTGGAGCTCGTAAGTTGCAAATGAAGCCATCTCACAAATCTCGCTCTTTCATATGAGATGCACGCCGAGTCTAAAAATATCCGATTCTTTACTAGTAGCTGCATGTGAACTAAAAGATAGTGGTCTTGTGTCAGGCTTTTGTGTCTCTGTCCGGCCAAAGCATCTGTATTAGACTAAGACTGGGTTCTTTAGGATATCTGCAGCTATTCTCGGCAGCAGATGGCTGCCGATCAGGAACACGAGTTTGTTCTCGGCCACCAAGAGCAAGTATTTTCAAGGTGAGCTATTGCCCACCTATATGAGTTTCAGCATTCGTTAAGGAGCGCAAAATCAAAGCCCGGGGGTTGGCCATTGCAAATATGTTGACTCGGAAGCGCAAAGGAAGGAAGCTTTACAAAAGTAACCACCTGCCTCAACAAGTGAAACCGAAACTAAAAACGTGGGTTCCATTTAAAAAAAAAAAAAAAAAAAACATTGTCAGCCCGAGTTAACTCGGGGGCAGCACGGAGCAAACAAGCCACGGTACGAGTATGCTCGGTTCAGGCTTTTGTAAGGGTGGTCGAAAACTCGGTGTCTTCTAAAAAACATTTTTTTTTCTAAAGTGTGGTGGTCGAATATTCGGGGATGGGCATTGAGTCGTGATGTTAAGGTAAAAATTTCATCCACATCCCCGGATTCATGTGCCTTGTTCCCCTAGCGAGGGGAACAAGGCCTTCAAAATTTTATGTTCGCAAAAGGCGTGCGTCAGTATTGACGTCTCATTTTACATCAGGCCTCTCAATTTAAAACGCACTATAAATGATATGCCTGTGATTCGTTTAGGTGTACTTCCTTTCAGCAAGTATATGGATTATGTCTCAAAAGGTCTAATCTGATGTTGACCGCACTTCGGGTCTCCACCGACGATTCATCAGAACGAGACCCAACCGGGACACTAGGGAGGAGCGGCTTAAGCAAGGGAGGCTACATATATGTCAGCTTCTTTTTGACAAGAAGTGAAAATAGATAGATGGTGGGTGTTTCATTTGCTATGCATTTTCGCATGCACATTTTGTTTGTTATGTTTCAAGATTTCTGCAGAGTTCAGTTTCAACTATTGTAAAATGCCGAGCATGCGCCCAGATCGCAGAAGCGCCTACCCCCTGTTTTCGGAACGATCCGCAGATAAGCAAAGGGCATACAAGACACCCATCCACCTGCTTTCAGCCATGCTCAAAATATTAAAAGAACACATCAACTGCCCAGGTGCCGTGGCGTCCTTGCCACAATAGCGCCGGTTGCAGAGCCGACAGATCCGTGCCTGGCGCAAGCCATGGCGTGACCTTTGGGAACCAGGGAATCGTGATTAGAGATGTAGCACAGAAATTGGAGGCAAGCGGCGAAGGTGAGCAGAGTTAACGGAAAACAAGGATGAAGGTGGTTCCGTGGCATGTCAGGTGCACGTAATTTTGAGTGTGCTGAAAGCGGCTACTCAAAAAAAGTGTTATTGAATGTAACTAATCGCAAATCTCTCTTGCAGTTTCCACGGCCCACAAGCCAGCAGGCGCCAGTTCGTTCTCGTTCAAAGGTGAGGATTCAAGATTTTCTAGTTTGCTCTGAAGCAGCAATACTGAAGCCAGACAAGCGGTACGGCATATTTAATTGACGGAGCTCAGAACAACTGGGGACGCTTTCACTGAAGCTTGTTTTGCCGCAATACACACGTGTATTGCAGCAAAACAAGCTTCAGTGAAAGCTGAAGCTTTGCTGGAGGCGACAGACCGTGTGCCCAGTTTTGTCACAAGAGGCATATTATGTCACGCACATGTAATTTTAAATTTATCCCGCTTAGTGTGCTGTAGGTGGCTGGTCAAAGAAATTGGTACTTGGACGCAATTAATCGCAAATCCTTCTGGCAGTTTCCACGGCCTAAGAGCCAGCAGGTGCCAGTTTGTTGTTCCTCAAAAGTGAGAATTCCAGATTCCCAAAGCAGGAATACTGAAGCCAGACGACCGGTACAGCATTTTTAATTGACGGAGCTCAGAATGACTGGGGGCTCCTGCATTGAAGCTTATTTCTCTGTAATACACGCGGGCGACATTAGTTACGTCGCAAGAGGATATCTATGTTCCGTGCATGTAATTTTGAATCTTTCCGACTTAGTGTAGTTTACGTGGCTACTCAAAGTAACTGCTACTTGGACGCAACTAATGGCAAATCTCTCTTCAAGTTTCGACGACCTTTCAAGCAAACAAGCACCAGTTCGTTTTTCCTCAAAGGTGAGCATTCCAGATACTGTAGTTTGGTGCGAAGCAGGAATAGTGAAGCCAGACGAGCGGATACGTATATTTAATTGACAGAGCTCAGAATGACCCGTGGCAGTGGCATTGAAGCTTATTTTTTCGCAATCAACAGAGACATAATTTTGAATCTATCCGGCTTAGTGAAGGATTGCTTCTTGTCGCGAACTAATCACACATTTTTATCTTGCAGTTTCTATGTGGCTGCAGCTAGCAGGTGCTGTTTTCATTAAAAGGTGAGGATTTCACATTCTGTTTTCAAACATCAAGTTTTTGAATGAGGGTCCTAAACAATTAACTTTCTTTTGCAGTAAATGCCAGATCCTCCAGTTCAGGAATATGTTAAATATATTTGGTATGGATAAGTCCAGTGTTTTGCTTCTTTATTCATAATTTGACAACAGCAACATTTTTTATTTCATCACTCAGAAATACACACAAGGAGAGACTGCGTTGCAAAGAAATGTCATGCTGAACGTGATATTCCAACACGTATATAGTTTTATTGGTAGCCGATAGAATATATTGGATTCCAATATCCAACATACGCTAAGTACACTGGAATCGTAAACCCTTATTGGATCCCCATACGACACATGGGGATCCGATAAGGGTTTATACGGTATGAGATTCCAATAGTTTTAGCGTATTATGGATATTGGAATCCCATAACACACCCCTATTGTAATACAATACAATAAATCTAATGTTTTCCAATACACTATCCATATCGTAGTGTAATACAATAAAAGGATATTAATTGTTTACCAATATCCATAATACGCTGTTCATATTGGGGTTTTCCAATAGGGATTATAAACAACCCTATAAATCACGTTTCATCTTAATTTAAAATGCAAAACAATTTTGTGTATAGTGATTCGGTTTGCTCGCTATCTAGGAATGCAAGTACATTAAAGATGGTGTGTAGCACCATTTTAATATAGTAAGGAGTAAAAAAAAATGACATTCAATGGAAATAAAACATTATGCAGTTTTACAGAGCAAACTTTATGTTACAAAGCCAGAATCTCAGATACAAAGAGCATTTATTTCATCCCTCCTTTCAGAATACTTCTGACGTAGTCATATCAGTCAATCAAATGTAATGACGGGCGAATCTTGCTCATGAATTTGACACGAGCACTGCGTGAGCTCTCCACTTGAGCTCGGTTCCAACATATAGTTCGCCGGATATTTCAGTTGGGCCTCGTGTTTAGTCGATGCGGTAACGCGTGCGGTGCCCCTGGCATTGTAAGAAGAATTGCACACATCCGGCACATTGCAAGACAGGCGGCATTTAATCGCCACTAGATCACGCAGACATTGGCTGGGAGTTGACAAATTAAACACCGCTCTTTTTCAAATGTTATTTTGTGGCCGTTTTTGCGTGTATAGAAAATAACCTAAGAGAAATTAGTATGTTAAAGATGACAATCACCTTCGGAATGGTTTTTAATGAAACTAAAAAAAAATGTACTGCATGTCAAACCGTATTGTTTGAAGACCGGTGGCTTCAAACAATACTGCGCCGTTTGGAAGCTAAGCCACAAAAAAGGCTTAGCTTCCATAGGAGCTAAGCCTTTTTTTCTCTTTAGTTTTTCCTCAGGTAAGTTCGCTCTCTGCAAATTTCACCAAACAAATGCACCATCTGTGGGCAACGCTGCTCAAAGTCGTAGCGCAGTAGGTTAAGAAACTGAATTTTGCGGTCGATTTAAAGAGCACGGCCGCTCCCTGGGACACCCAGTAGAATGAATTGGGCTTTTGTATAGTTACCACATATGTGTACAGGTGATTCATGCAGTTGTTAATGGCCATGGTACCCAACTCAACGTCGTGAAAGGTGTCTATGAACTGGAAAAACGGTAATGTTGAGGAAGTTGGCGATTGGAAACGTCTGAAGATTTCCACCCTAATCACCATCGATCAGGGAATATCAGCCTTCCTTTCTTTGAATGTCACTAAAAGACACGTGTGGTGTGACACATCACACTTTCTGCTCAGGAACTCAGCCACCCTGCTGATGTAAATCTCTGCTTGGAAACTAGAGCCTTGGGAGAATTCAGAAATATAATTTTATCTCAAAATGTATGAAAAAGAAAAACTTCTATACTGTAAATACTGCTGCTGCTAATGGCAGATTTGTGGAATGGTTTCATAGTGCGAGAGCTTGTCTCTATAGCTACCCCAGTTGCTCCTGAATGGACTTTCCATGGGATTTTTTTAAGGTTGTGAACATCATGGCTGTCGAGGTAGTTTCTGCTGCGGGGGAGAAAATATCCCTCAGCTTGACAGTCCACAGAAGCTTTATCAGCCAGGATTTTGGATGTTGCGAGAGCAATGACGCTTGCCTTTAGCTGATATATTTTTTGCCAGAAGTTGTACGACCAACCACCAGGGTTGTCTCATCCGACAGCAGGATATGCCGGCTACTGTGGCGTCATTTAATCTTGTCGCTTAGAGACCACTTTTAATGCATGGGTGGTATAGAATGCTGAACACACCAGTCGGAGGTGCATTCCAGACACCATACCGTAGCATCTGCTGCTGGGATGTTCTGATTGATTCTTATTTGCAGTCATCACAATTTCTAGGTTCTGTTTCTTTTCTTCAGTGGGAGATCCTGAAGGTGGCACAGTGCACAGAAGGACAGAGTGGCTGACAGTGAGCTGCCCAAGACAAGCTGCTGGCTCTCGTGACGATCTCCGAAAGCCTCTGGATGGGCTAATTCACAGACGTGCCTGGACATTTATAAATGGGAAACACAATCTAGACAACCTTTGAATTACGCCTTGGTATAACGGCTGTAGCAAGGATACCCAGTTTTGCTGCTAGAATGGAACTGCAGGGCTAGAGACGGAACTGACGATATCGCGTCTGATTCTCTAGAGGCTCAAATGACGAAAGAGGGAACTTTCGTAATTTGAACCTCTAACCAATCAGACGCGGTATCGTCAGTTCCGTCACTTCCGTTTCTTTTTAGAAGAAACGAAACATTTGTCAAACATAGCCCCCCCCCCCCCCCTGGATATGCTAAGCGGCACATGTCACCAAGTACGGATACGCTGGGACACTTATCCGCAAACTCCGCTTCCCAGTTCATGAGCCACCAAAGACCCAGCCAAAGAGATCCCAAGTCAAGTCAAAGTTTTCTATTAATTTTGTTATAGGAGCGTCGTAATCGTTAATTAAAATTTAGGCGTGGCCCCGCTCATTGCGGCACACCGAGCAGAGCAGAGCTAAAGAACGGAGATAAAGACTAGCAAAAGTGACGTCATCAGCAGGGTCCGATAACCCTAGCTCGCCAATAGGCTGACTTGGGGATGCCAACGATGACGTCACGAAGCTTTGGACAGGTTACCGCTGGAAGAAAGGCTCAATGCATGCCCTGCTATAATCGCTGCACATATTTTTCAAACTAAATGCAGTTTACGTTGACTTTTGCCCACGTTTAGTGTGATTACTGAATTAACAAGCCAAAATGCTATGGAAGTCTTCTCCTAACTCATATTTCTTACAAAGTGCTTCAGCTTCCCTTTAATGCTAGTTTGACTTAGTTACACAAGCCTGTGCCAGTGCACAAACTAGACCAAATGCATTGCTGTACTATTTCTCATTTAATGCACTGCCAAAGGAAAAGGTTCAGATATCACTAAGCCCAAGAAGCTAAACCATTATTTGAATGTAACGTACAGTAGACTCATTAATTCAAACTCCAGGAAGTCACGAAGTTTGTATAAATTATCAAAAGCTCGAATAATCAGAAGTTCATCTAAATATGTTGCAAGATAAATTACGATTTTCTATATGAATGGCTACACATACAAAACAGATATTTCATGATTTCCTCATCAAAGGCCCATTAATCATAAGCTGGTATGCCATTCATGAAACATTGGTTAAAGTTATGACACAAGTTTATTCAATCCTCAAAAATGTTGTTTATCAGGGACTGTTTAGACAGTACATGACACCTCAAAACAAAATTAGGTTTGTTCAACCAGCGAAAAAGTTGTCTATTATGGACTGTTAAGCAGGGACCCATGAGTAATGGAAACAGGCATTGTGCTGCACTTTCTATAGCAACTTGCGTGAACACTGCGACATGAAGCCCTGTCGCCACATCACAGCGTCCGTGCAAGTTGATATGGAAATTGCCGCGCGGCGCCCGTTTTTACCGCTCATGTGCCCTCTGCTTCAGAGACGTATATAGAGATAATTTAACCATTCATTGGGATGTATAGAAGGCAAATGAGGAGGCGCCTTTGGCTGAAGCTGGGCTGGGCGTGTTCCAGAGCGTTTTCACAAATTCGTATGTGGCCAAACAGAAGCCGCGCATAATATCCTGGCAGTGGTTGTGAAGAATAAAATTAGTAAGCTCGTCGGAATAACTCTCGGTGACTGGGGTGCAGTGATGTTTTGATCACGGTCATGCAAAATCACGGTGGAAGATATAGGAAATATAAAAAGGCAAGCGCGAACAGCAAATCGATTGACGTAATCCGTACACCAGGCGTCGAAGCGGTCAGACTCCATCAGAGCAAAACAGAAATCAAGCGGCACATTCATATTCTTACATCTTCTTGCATAACCATAATCGAAACATTGCGTCCACCATATTTTCAACCATGAAGAGTTACTAAATTTAACTCTTACGTACGTATCAAAACCGTTTCTCGCTACCATGGCTAGGGGATTATTTTCAGCTTCTGGTTGGCCAAGAGAGCTTGTCGAGGCCTCTATCTGCGTCTAATGCACGCCTTGGCTCTGCTTGCTCCTTTCATATGCCAAGCTCTATATGTACGGCTCTGCTCTGCTTTAGCCCTGCTGAGCGCGCTTCTTACTGAGCACCTGTGCACCGCAGGAAAGCAACACCTATAAAAGCAAGCTTTAAAGGTGCTGCTTCTCCGCAGTGCACCGGTGCTCGGAAAGAAGTGCGCTCAACGGGGCCGCGAGAACAACAAGTATGAATTACACGAAAACCTCGTTCAAATTAAGCGGCTTATGAATACATTGAAAACGTAGCGGGACAACCCAAGTTTTGAAATTTGTTTGTCTGGACCAGAGGTATTATATCTCCAAGTTTTAATTATCGCGAGCCTACTGTATACTCTAAAGGAGATATGGCTCACTTGAAAGTGTTTAATATCACTGAATGGCTATGCAAATTTTAATTTGTTAGTTTTATTTCTCAAGCACTTGTTGCGTTGGGTATTTAAATCAATGAAAATGTTTACTTTGGTTCAATTAATGGGAGGTTTGTTTTATATGTCATAGGTAGTAGAAAGGTGGGGAGCTGGGCTAGGATGCAAACATGTTGCTTGCTGATGTTAACCATGTATGTAATATACAGTTTGTTGTGATTGTGTATTGATTTCGAATCCTCTTCTGCTCTTTATTTCAAGCTGCCCTTACATGCACTATGAAGATACCGAAGAGGTCTTCAATTGAAGGACGACTATAAGCAAAAGCATGAGGGGCATTTAGACGGCGAGTGCAACGACAACTGCAATGTAAAATTTCTCCCAACTTAAAGCAAGGCATGCCTTCTTCCAATAAAGGCATTGTGGCGAAACTTCTTAATTGGTTCGTTTGTTCAGTTTTCATATCTAGGAACAGCTGATCTCACACAAACAAAATCCTGGCAATGAGTAGTAGAGGTTGTGTTCTCTTTTTCTTGTTGAACTCTTGTTTTGTCTAAGAATGAAATATTATACAAGTTAATATATTGAATGACGGAGCTATGAACTCTCCATACCAATCCGTTCCCCAGAAGCTTCATGTGACTTCGGCTTGCTTGAACATGGAAGCTACTCGCACTAAATGACGGAGCATTAGACCTTTCTGTCTTTTTGAAGCCCATAGCTACAAGCCATCCGGACCAATCCTGCACCTCCAATGCGTCAGGTGACACCCCTGGCAGAGGTATAGCCCTTCCAGGGGAGTCGCCTGATGTATTGCAGGAGCAGGTGGTGCGGATGGCTCGTAACTTTGGCATTATATAAGGCCAAAAGGTATAGTGCTTATTCAGTGCCGACAGCTTTCATAATTCCTACGGATAGCTCTCCGTATTGGGCTACAGCCATTCCGTCATTTTATGAAATTATGGGCCTTGTTTTTACAGACGGTCCAGTTTCTAGATTATGGGAAACCTTGCCGGCAATATAAAACCAGCAACCTTTACCAATAAAATGGGAAAACGAATAACTGTCCGTAAAGTGAAATACAGACGTTCCGTCAGTTTACAAAATTATATGCCTTAATTTTACAGACGGTTCAGTTTCTAGATTACGGGAACCATGCCGACACTATGGAACCCGCAACTTTTACCCATGAAAGGGAGTGAAAATTTGTTACACTGGCTCCCATACCCCTTGTCCAAGTCGAAGATGGTCAGACATCTCCGATTCCCCCAAAAATGAAGCGTCCGTTTCCATTGAAAATAAAGAGTTTCACATTTGATGTCGTAGTCATTGGCATCCTTACGTATTTCATCAATAGACTTTTAAATCCCAAAATGGTTCAGCGATAATGGCCACAAAACATTTCGAAAGACGGCTGTAAAACGGTTTCGAAAGACGGCCGAAAAACGGTTGAGGATATTGGCCGGAAAACGGTTGACGATATCGGTCGCAAACTGGTTGACGATATCGGTCTCAAAACTTTCACCGTGATCGGTTCAAGTTATTGACCCGATCTGGAGCCGGGTTTCAGATCATTATTGGACCGTTATTTCTTAAAACTTTGAGCGATATTTGTCCGTTATTTGTCCAATATTTTCGTGCTGATATTACCCCAGGCACACGAGAAAATAAATGACACTTAAGGCTATAGAAATTCGCCCTGCACAGAATTTGGTGTTGTTAAAATGGAATAAAAAATGCCATATCATAAACATAAAATTATTTCCTATTAATTACGAGGAAAATCACTTGTTAAATCGTTGAACATCCTGTATACGAAGCTTTAAATATAATACTATTACAAATTACTGAACGATGTGTGAATTATTCTCATATATTTACTGCAAATGAATTACTTCTCGAGAATATGCATCATAAACATTCCGGCATCTTCGATATCTAAAGCGTCTGAATACGTACTGACGCGTACACCCTCGTCACACGCCGGTTCTTCTGCTCAATGGGGAAGAGATTCTTGTCGTCCTCTTTACACTCTCGGCAGACGACGCTAGTTTTAAGCGTGGCCAGCAACTCCTAGATAACACGGCCAGTGGGCAGAATCTTCAGCTTCAGCTAAAAAAACAAAGGCGGGGATCGATCGGACACCAATGCTCAATCAAATTTCGGCTGAGACTCGTCTTTGAGCAGTTCGGACACGAGCATGGGCATAATGCTGATGCAGCATGTAGTAGCGTGCCGACCATCTCCGCTTGGAGTTACGCTCAAGAATGACTATTCACGCCAGCCGTGTTTTACGAATTCGAGCATTAAGTGGTATACCACGAAAGATAATCTGGTCTGGTGATATGCACTAACGAACGAGTGAACAAAAGGATAAAACATCTTTGAGAGTGAGTTTTTTGCCAAAGAGGAAAGCTGACTACAGAGTTTGGTGTTACTTTGTGAATACGGGGTTTTAGCTCTGGTATCTCGACGGCAGAGACGCAGTGAAAAAAAAAATAGAAGTAAAATTGCATTATAAAAGAGGCGGAAATCAACGGATGTTATTAAGCGTAGTACTAAAATACACTTAATTTTTCCGGCCTACCTTATTAGAGCCAAGAATAACAAAAAAACTGCACTTCGGCACTTTACAACTAGAATTAAAATAGAGATTGATGAATACGGCAGCAAACTTTTGAATTTCCTGGACCCAACGTTTTGCGTCATGAATTTTTTTTTAGACTTGTTTTGTGAATTGTTTTGCGTGAGAGCATTTCAATAGTCTTCCTAGAAGATGTTCCCGGGAAAGCTGTTCACAGCCCATTTCTGAGTGTGGTATTGTTAAAAGCGCCATGCTGTTAGGGATTTTCAAGACACCTCTAATAGAAGCGTCAAATTCCATTCATACTAAACAACCCTATAGATGACGTTTCATCTTAATTTAAAAGGCATAACAATTTTGTGTAGAGTGATTCGGTTTGCTCGCTATCTAAGAATGCAAGTACATGAAGGATGGTGTGTAGCACCATTTCAATATAGAAAGGAGTAAAAAAATTGACATTCACTGGAAATATAACATTCTGCAGTTTTACAGAGCAAACTTTATGTTACAAAGCCAGAATCTTAGATACAATGAGCATTTATTTCATTCCCTCCTTTCGGAATACTCCTGACGTAGTCATATCAGTCAATCAAATGTAATGATGGGTGAATCTTGCTCATGAATTTGACACGAGCACTGCGTGACCTCTCCACTTGAGCTAGTTTCAACATATAGTTCGCCGGATATTTCGGTTGGACCTCGTGCTTAGTCGATGCGGTGACGCATGCGGTGCCCCAGGCATTGTAATGAGAATTGCAAACATCCAGCACATTGCAAGACTGGCGGCATTTAATCGCCACTAGATCACGCAGACATTGGCTGGGAGTTGACAAATTAAACACCGCTCTTTTTCAAATGTTTTTTGTGGCCCATTGTGCATGTATAGAAAATAACCTATGAGCGATTAGTATGTTAAAAATGACAGTCACACCTTCAGAAAGGTTTTTAATGAAACTAAAAATAATGTACTGCATGTAAGAAAAACCTAATCATATTCTTGAGGCAATAGTACTCTCTAGAATGTATAGCTATTGCTAGTTAGAAAATATTGCAAGTTGCAGCTGAAGTAACTTTTCTTGGTAAAATAAATTTAAGAGTTGTACTTTTTTTACATATTCTTACCTTGTACTCGTTGCTGGTGCATTATACAGTGTGGCTAGACAAAAAAGTTTAGTTTGGCGCTCTTATAATTTTTACTTCCTTAATCAACCACGGTTGATAACTATAGATTGGAATGTGAAGCAGCAAAACAAAACTGTCGATGCGTTCTAACAGTTTAGTTTTAAGATACATAATCTTCAGCTCGGATTTTCTTATTTGAAATCACCACGGAAGAAAAAAAAATATTCATTTTATAAAAAAGCAACTTTGCTATGGCAGAATATTTTAGAGGTCACATGCTTCCATATAATACATGTAAGTCTACGTAGTGCCAATAAAATGTCCGCTATTCTGTCGGCGATAACATAATGGAAACAACCTGTACTTATACCTGTGCACCCTAGTGCTGCTCCAATTTTATTCCACTGGTCCTTGTGGATACACAACTCAGATAGGCATCAATCACTCACCTTGAAAACACTCGCCATGAGCGGCAAAGAGCAAACTTCTGGCCTTGATTGGCTGGTGCTTGCCTCCAAGACCTGCATGTATAAGAAAGAAGCCGGTCTTAGTCAAACTTGGGTGTTTTTTCAGAAGAGAGACAACAAAATACTAATGCAAGACCACTACACATAGGAAATGGCATCCAAGAGGAATGGAACACAAAACTCATATAGGCGGGCAATACCTCACCTTGAAAATACTTGCACTTGGTGGCCGAGAACAAACTCGTGTTCCTGATTGGCAGCCATTTGCTGCGAACAATACCTGCACATATCCTAAAGAACCCAGTCTTAGTCTAACACAGATGCTTTGGCAGGACAGAGACACAAAAGTCTGATACAAACCACAAAAAGCAGGAAATAGTGTCTGCGAGAGATGAAAACAGACCCAGGTGGAGAGGCTCGTTCTGTTTAACCTTAGTCAAATAGTGTAGCTCATTTTGGTAAAACATTGCATATTTGCTAAAAAAAAGTATAATATATATTTTGCCTCATTCAACAGAGTTTACTGCTAAGGGTACCTGCACACCAGAACAAGTCACACTTAGTCACAGTTTTTTTTCTTTTCTTTTGATGAGCGACAACAGAATCCTAAACTGGTGATGAAACAAAATATGAGCCCAGCAAGACAGTCTAGCTTGCATTGATGCGAGCACAGTGCTCTCGGCCGACAAATGAGGTTCTATTCTTGGTCACTTGTCATTATTGGTGGGAATAGTAACGTAAATGAAAATAAGGCAATCTCACTTGCAGCTGACAGCTGCAAACGAAATTCATATACCTCGATAAACGACCTGGAAATAAAATTGGGTGGTGGCCCAGTGGTTTAAGGTGTCAAATTTCAAACTTACAGACTGTGTAGTTCTGGTTTAAGTGCTCCTGGTGAATATTTTGACACCTATTAATTATATTTAAATTGTTTTTTTTTCGATTTTTGAGGCACTAGCACATAATTTATACGCTAATTCACCTTTAGAAGCGTTTTAATTATACTTCGCGGCTTCCTATACTCTGTTTCACCTTATGATGTACCGCAGAAAAGGCCACAAGCACGAGCCCCTTGCTCTGGGGCAGATCTCGGCGGCACAAGCTCTCATGCATTAAGGGCAGCTACCAACGCTATGAACTCGCACTTCTAGCCTCCGCTGCGGTACAACATAAGATGAAACGGAGTATAGTGCTCGTTATAGATTCTCAGTAAGAGCGGCTTTCAATTTTTTTTCTTGCTCTCGCTGCTGCTTGTTTCCTCACCCTTAAAATGCTGACAACTCGACACAAAAGTAATAAAAAATGTGTTTCAAATGTGATGAAGATCAGCATTTCCAAGTTGTACCCCTGCTTCATGCCCCTGACCATGCCACCATACCATACCTGAGTGCAGTGACGAATGGTCCCAAGTGCTGTGACCCGACCGTATATGGCCTTACGGTGTGGTGCGACTCATGCAGCACTTATGCTTCGTGATGAGCCAGTGAGCGAGGTGCGACCTGCCAGAGCTGTGCAAGCCACAGCTATACAGCCTGCAAAGGTGGGAAGATGCCCCTCCCTTTGCAGAGCTTGCAATAGCTCACCAAGAAGCTATTACAAGCCACAGAGTGTGAATAAAAGCACTTCTGAATGTGAATTAGTATGTAAATTATGCGTCAATACATTAAAACTCTAAAAAAGAAGGATATATATATATATATATATATATTAGGGGTATGCGAATATTCGAAATTTAGAATACGAATCAAATATTTTCCTTATTCGAAACGTATTCGATTCGAAAACTGCATATTCGAAAGTTCCCGAATATTCGGCCAAAGCCGAATATTCGGTACAAACGGCGAATATTCGCAAAAACTGCGAATAATCGAGCAAGTAACGAATAATCTGCCTGCCACGCATTCCCCTATGAATATGTTTATTCACTGAGAAAGGTGTATGATGCGTGCGTTATCGGTCTGCTCAGTTTCTAACTGTCCGATATCAGCAAGACAGGATCAGTTTCGTTTTTTTTTTTCACCAAGCCCTTTGTTGTGTGGCACTTTATTGCAATATGTGATGTAAATGCGCGTTCTATGAATTGATACAATAAAGTAAAGCTCGAGAGTGAAATAAAAGTATAAAATAAATCTCGAGAGTGTTATCTAATATAAATGTTTGAAAATTAAAAAAAAAGCTTCGTGCGAGCAGAACATTGCATCGCCACCCACAACAACTCCTGCCACTCCCGTGTTCGACAAAGGTTCGACTAAAGTTCGACTAAAGTTCATCTTTTGTGTGCATGCGCGAAAATTAAAAAAAAAATAGTTGACTTTAAATGGCGGAGGAAAAGTGCAATATTTGTTGGGTTTATTGGCATCACTGGTTCACATTAATAACTAATGAAAGCGTTAAAAGCGCATATTTCCTCTTTTATATGGTGTAAACATTGGTACCCATTTTATAAAATACAAAAATAAACTACTTTCTAAATTATTTGTTTCCCAAATTTTGAAACATTCGTGTAGCAGCCGGGCAACACTGTTCATAAGTCAAACTTCTTCGAACTTTAGTGAAATTTCGCAGGTTTCCCGAGTGAAAGTGTCTTTCTACTGGCGGAATTGTTGTCACAGCGCGTAGGGAGCGCTTACTTTCTGAACACATTGAGCAGTTAATTTTCCTACACGAGAATTTGTAATGAGTGCATTACTAGAACCATTATAAACCAGCGCACAGGTAGACAGTTACTCAAAAACAAACCACACAGAAAAATACACTCACACAGCGCTGTGTGAGTGTATTTTTCTGTGTGGTTTGTTTTTGAGTAACTGTCTACCTGTGCGCTGGTTCATAATGATGCCTTACCAACTCGCCCAATCTGCAGTATTAACAGCATTACTAGAAGTATCTTTAGCCTCCTGCTGCCCAGTAATGTGCAGTTGCATTGATTTATTTTAAAAATGCAATAAAACCTGCTTTTATTTCTTGCTTTGCAATATTTTATTACTAGACACATATTCGATATTCGATTCGATATTCGAAGCCCGTTTTTTGCCTTATTCGTATTCGATTCGTATTCGAAAATTTTAATATTCGCACACCCCTAATATATATATATAAATACTTGTACTAAAAAAAAGCAAAAAAAAAAAGATCTCTCCATGTGGGCTTGAACCTAGAGCTCCACTGACCTTGATTTCAGTTCCCTAAGTCCTGCGTCAGACGGGGCAACTTTTCCAGCAATTTTGAGGTTGCTGGCGGGTTGTTCTCTAGGTTTTCCCTGATCAGCACGAATTGCTGAGATCGGGTTTGACTCGAAATGGACGAGCAACTTGAACAACTAGGAGAAGTGTGAAGCGGCAGCAGCCAATCAGGGACGCAATATTTTCACGTGACACCCTCGTGGTGGTGATGATGACAGCTAAAGACTTGGCTCTGGTTTGAAATGAATCGTTTTTGGAAATAAACTATTTCAAAAAGATGAGTTAGTATTCTCAGCACAATTTAAAGATATAAAAACATGTTTTTTTTTATATAACTGTGCATCTAAATAGTGCAAGAAAAATAAAATTTCCTGATGATGATGGCAAGTCGTAGCAATTCGGTTGCTGCGTGTGAACGCGGGGGGCCGTGTTGCTGGTGTTGCGACGTCAAGTTGCTGGGTGAAATTGCCCCGTCTGAAGCGGGCCTTCTTAGCCCGCTTCAGACGGGGCAATTTCACCAAGCAACAAGGCCCCCTTCAGACGGGGCAATTTCACCCAGCAACTTGACGTCGCAACACCTGCAACACGGGCCGCCCGCGTTTTCAGTTGTCATCATCACCACCACAGGGGTGTCGTGTGCAAATATCACATTCCTGATTGGCTGCTGCCGTTTCAAACGTCTCAAGTTGTGTGAGTTGCTCGTCCGCTTCGAGCCGGACCCGATCTCAGCAATTCGTGTCGATCTAGGAAAAGCTAGGGAACAACCCGCCAGCAACCCCGAAATTGCTGGAAAAGTTGCCCCGCCTGAAGCGGGCCTAAGACACCCCATTGTCTGGTACAGAAACCATTTAGGAACGTTTGGGTGTTTAAACGTCGTACTAACCTTTTTACAAAAAAAAACAAAACAAACAACAACAACAACAGAAAAACACATTTCAGAGGGAAAATTTAAGGAAAGGGAATGTACCATTATGTTCAGTGAAGTTCGGTGACAAGACTCGGGGCTTGAGCAGGAATGCCGTTATCCTTGGTGTGACCCCATGAGACTGTCTTGCTGCCTTTGCTGGGGTTTATGTAACTGAAGTACCTGTGCGAAAAGTAGAAGAAACACATGTGAATAACACTCATTACTCACAAGAAAATTTGTCAACATCCAAAATTACCCCTGGAGAAAATTATGCGAGGAATTTTTCAGCCACGTTGGCGGAGTCACCTCTCGTGGCCAATGCTTCATTGCAACTTTAATTTTAGTGAACAGTTATAGGGTATATTACTAACAAAGTGCAATTTGGTTTTGTACGAAACTACAACACACGAAACGGCGCTCTAATACAGTATGTTGAGGTACCTCTGAACAAACCCAGGGTTTCATGCTGCCTCCTTCAGATACCTGATGTTGAACATGAAATATGTGCACCAAAGAGTGAGCAAACAGTGACTTCCAATTTGTCTCAAGCACCATCGACATGTTAACAAGGAGTGCAATGTGTAGAAGATCGTCTAGAAGTGTGCAGCCAAGATGAAAAAGCAAGATGTAACAATATCTGAATAAGATCATACCAAAGAGGTTCCTCTGAGGTGAGACAATCTACAATCTAGGGACAGAAATCGGGAGTCAAGCGACGTACTATCACGGACAATATGAGCTGAAACAGCGCTCCGGCCGGCGCACGGTACTACCTGCGCCGCCTGTCGCATCGCTCCGCACACATGGTGCACCCTGAGTACGAGATAAATTCTCACTTGCGCTCGCTGCGCCACTGCGCTCTTCCGGCCGTCTGCAAGCGAGACAGCGGGTGCGACAGCGGGCATATGTGTCGTAGGGTGGCGGGGGGAACAAAATACTACACTTGTCGTCCCTCTTTTGGAATTGATTTACTTTACTCTATCGTGCAGAATCCCGTAGAAGAAAACGCTGACTGGTGAAGAAAAAATATTAAAGTGTCTTCAATTTCATCTGCGATTATCGTTTTTGAAAGTCACCTCAAAAGACGTTGCAGGTTGTTTTTGTTTGATTATAGGTGCATGCACAAAGTAGGACATCGCAAAATATAGGCCTAAATGTGTATGCCGGATTTATTCCGGCTCCAAGGTATTTACCTTTTTTCCTTTTTCATTGATCACAGATGTTTAAAAAAAATGGTAAGCGTGTACATGTTACTGAGAAAGTTTTGTAACCTTGTTTAAGGGTATGAAAGTGGTCAAAAGTATTATTTCTTTATTACTGGGCCCACGTGTTTGTTTCAAACAAAACAAGTTGCTGACAAGACACCAGTTTTTTTTTTTGTTTTTTTTTTACAAATTCTTAGTATTAATAAAGTGGGACAAACAGCATATATTTGCCAGGAGAAGGAGCTTGAAAGTTCATCGAAGGAATATTTGCAGAGGACAAAGTCAGACACGAAAGATTGATAGTTGGCGTGGAAGTTCAACTACACTATACAAGAAGATCGGGATCAAGGAGGCACCACACAAAAGTATGCGTGGTTAACGGCGTCAAAGAGTGTGTCGCAACCGTAGTATCAAGCTTTGTTCCAATCGGCAGAAGTCCGCTTCAGGGGGTCCTGAGGCGCAGTAAAACTTGCAAAATAATTTAATACCGCGTCATTCTCCCCTGACCCGCGACCACGACTCCCATCTTGTTTGTTAAGAAATCATAGAGCGCGGCCACGAAGTCTGGCTCAGCCCGAAGCCACTTCCATTCACCTCATTGCTTTCCACAATTCGCGCGGTGGAGGGGACGCCGTGACATGGCCTTGATGCGCCTCCAAATGTTTTCGATGATATTCAGATCGGCTCTTTTGGGCGCCAAGGTAGCTTCGTCAGGCAGCGCTCCTCGAGGAGATACGAGTGTGACAACACATTTTCCACTTTGGCGCTTTCGTGAAATGCACTGAAATGCATGTTAGCTGAAAACGGGATCATTGGGCTACACGGCACACGCATCGTGATGGTGGTTCCGTCGGCAAATATTTTCGCTAGCAGACGGCTGGAAGAGAGCAGCGGCGCAGTGAGCGCAAGTGAGAATTTATCTCGGCCTCAGGGTGCGCCGTGTTTAGGGAGCGATGCGACAGGCGGCGCAGGTAGTACCGTGCACACAGAGCCTGCGAGCACAGGCCGGAGCGTTGTTTCAGCTCATATTGTCCGCGATAGTACAGCCGCGATTTACTTTGCGTTGACTGAGATGTAACATGGCCGACGGAAAGATTAAAAAAAAACGCGTGTTTTTCTTTTGACACCATTCGCTTTGCGCAGCCGATAGCAGGGCAGTTGGGCGGCGTCACGAAAATCTGACTCACTGGCTAGCGTTCCCCAACTTCCTATCGGCGCCTGTCGGCACCACAGATCAGTGGTCGGCACTCATAGTCTACCCGGGGAGAAAAAAGTACGGGCTCAGAGCAGAGCGTCGATCGCGACTTTCGTAAAGAGAAGCTCCCGTAACACTTCGGCGACTCGTGAGCTAACGCCTCTTCGAACGAGCCCGCGAATTCAATGCGTCGAACGGTTTGCGGCGGCAAGCACGCTCGAAGCAAGAGGGCTGGAGGCTGAATATCCGAAAGAGACGCGGCGCTGGTTTCTACGTCTACTTCGCACATGAGATAACAAGATAGCGAAGCTAGCCGAGCGTGAACACTGACTGACGTTACTGCAGAGTACGCGCAGTAGAAATGACGCCTGCAACAGAACTCAGCTAGAGGCTTTCAACAGGGGACAATGCGTTCAAATGAGCTGCGACTTCAAAACTTCATGTCTCCTTTCTGACCTTCGGTGTTTACTTTGATCCGTGTATACCAAAGCACTCAATGCTGCAAGTAATAAAGTCGTGTATACATACCTTCCGAAGCGATTGAAAGTGCGTTGGTTTCCCTTAGAGCTCACGAGCAAGGAGCGCGTCGAACTGTCATCCGTCGGTTGCGTCGGTCTCGTAGGGTCGCGCGGTTGGCGCGGTCGCGGTCGCTGCGCAGTGCGCATGCTCGGCTGGGCTCGCCGGCTCGCTCGGCCTCTCGGCTGGCTCAGCTGACTCGGCTCACTCCCTTCGTCGAACTGCCTCTGAAACTCGAGCTGGCGTGCGCGCGGGTTCTTATCTTCTCAAAAAACGAGGCTGTAACGTTTCGTTTGATGGCGCAAATGCACGTATTTTTCACGTCGTTTTTTTACGGTGTGAATCTCGCGAAACAGGCGACGAAGAGTGGTGGGTGAAATGTGCTCGCATGTTGTCGTGAATTTTGTGTACGACGTAGGATTACCCAGAAAGTTAGGTCAATATCGATAACTGTGCGCGTAAAAAGCAACTACATGCACGTGACCTGTCAAACCTGTTCACCCTCATTATTTTATCGTGCCAACCGACATTGTCACGTATCGCGTTAGATTTGAGTCCCAACACCGGTAACCCAACTTTTGTTGCATTATAACAACCGCAATAAACATTTGTTGAAAAACGATCACTCCAATAAGCACGTCGTTATTGGGCTTTCTCTTTGAAAGGTAGGTCGCGGGTGTTCCAGCTAGTTATTATGAACGGTTTGGTGGTTGTCTGTTAATGTGTTCGCAACGCAGAACGTTTGTGTTCTGTGTGTTCTACCTCCTATATCGTTCCTTCTCGTATTGCCGTATGGTAACTCCTGCTGTTTTACGATATCATTCACGCTATGTCGTATATGTGGGCATACCGATATTCACATGTTGCGTTACGAACGCTCAATATCGTGCTAAGTTTCCTTTTAGTCCGCGGTATATGGCGACGTAATTCATGTTGCTAACTTTGTATCCGTTCTGAGATATATGCACGCGATATCATATTTTCCTTTGGGCCCGTGATCGACGACCGATATTTATGTATCGTGCGGCCGTACAGTATGGCCATGTTGGTCACCAATATGCACGCGATGTCGTATTCTATTCCAATAACCGCGCATTATATCGGGGTATTGTGCTCCAATATCGTGTTGTATACCAATAACCTCAAGTTCTATCGGAATATTGTGCTCCGATATCGTGTTGTATACCAATAACCGCAAGTTATTTGAGGGATATTTTTCTCCAATATCCTGTTGTATACCAATAACCGCATATTATATCGGGATATTGTGCTCCGATATGAATTCCCATCGTGCGTTTTAGGGTTAATCGGATAACAATAAGTTTTTATTGGTTTCCATCAACTTCATTGGAATACAATATTTCCAATAAGCCGAGTTCATATTGGCCTTTTTCAATAGGTATGAATGGCATTAGACGCTTCTATTAGTGGTGTCTTGAAAATCCCTAACAGCATGGCGCTTTTAACAATACCGCACTCAGAAATGGGCTGTGAAAAGCTTTCCCGGGAACATCTTCTAGGAAGATTATTGAAATGCTTTCTCGCAAAACAATTCACAACACAAGTCTAAAAAAAAAAAAATCCATGACGCAAAACGTTGGGTCCACGAAATTCAAAAGTTTGCTGCCGTATTCATCGGTCTCTAATTTAATTCTTGTTGTAAAGTGCCGAAGTGCAGTTTTTTGTTTATTCCCGGCTCTAATAACGATGACCGGGAAAAATTAAGTGTATTTTAGTAATACGCTAAATAATATCCGTTGATTTAAGCCTCTTTTATAATGCAATTTTACTTCTATTTTTTTCACTGCGTCTCTGCCGTCGAGATACCAGAGCTAAAACCCCGTATTCAGAAAGTAACACCAACCTTTGCGGTGAGCTTTCCTCCTTGGCAACAAACTCACCCTCAAAGATGTTTTATCCTTTTGTTCACTAGTTCGTTAGTGCATATCACCAGACCACATTATTTTCCGTGGTATACCACATAATGCTCGAGTTCGTCAGACACGGCCGGCATGAATCGCCATTCTTGAGCGTAACTCCAAGTTGAGATGGCCGGCACGCTATTACATGCTGCATCAGCATTATGCCCATGCTCGTGTCCTAACTGCTCAAGGACGAGTCTCAGCCGAAATTTGATTGAGCATTGGTGTCCGATCGATCCCCGCCTTTGTTTTTTTAGCTGAAGCTGAAGATTCTGCCCACTGGCCGTGTTATCTAGGAGTTGCTGGCCACGCTTAAAACTAGCGTCGTCTGCCGAGAGTGTAAAGAGGACGACAAGAATCTCTTCCCCATTGAGCAGAAGAACCGGCGTGTGACGAGGGTGTACGCGTCAGTACGTATTCAGACGCTTTAGATATCGAAGATGCCGGAATGTTTATGATGCATATGCTCGAGAAGTAATTCATTTACAGTAAAGATATCACACAAATTCACACATTTCGTTGAGTAATGTTTAATAGTATTAACCTTAAAGCTTCGTATACAGGATGTTCAACGATTTCAACAAGTGATTTTCTTCGTAATTATTATTCAGATAATTTTATGTTTATAATATGGCATTTTTTATTCCATTTTAACGACACCAAATTGTGTGCAGGGCAAATCTCTATTGCCTCAAGTGACATTAATTTTCTCGTGTGCCTAGGGTAATATCAGCACGAAAATATTGGACAAATAACGGACAAATATAGGTCAAAGTTTTAAGAAATAACGGTCCAATATTGATTCGCAACCCGGCTCCAGATCGGTCCAATAACTTGAACCAATCACGGTGAACGTTTTGAGACCGATATCGTCAACCATTTTGCGACCGATATCGTCAGCCGTTTTCCGGCCAATATCGTCAACAGTCTTTCGGCCGTCTTTCGAAACCGTTTTACAGCCGTCTTTCGAAATGTTTTGTGGCCGTTATCGTTGAACCATTTTGGGATTTAAATGTCCTATTGTTGAAATACGTAAGAATGCGAATAACTTTGACATCAAATGTGAAACTCGTTATTTTCAATGGAAACGGACGCTTCATTTTTGGGGAATCGGAGATGTCTTACCATCTTCAACTTAGACAAGGGGTATTGGAGCCACTGTAACAAATTTTCACTCCATTTTATGGCTAAAAGTTGCGGGTTCCATAGTGCCGGCAGAGTTCCCGTAATCCAGAAACTGAACCAGTCTGTAAAAATAAGGCATATAACTTTGTAAATTGACTGACAGTCTGTATTTCACTTGACGGACAGTTATCCGTTTTCCCATTTTATTGGTAAAAGTCTAGTTTTATATTGCCGGCAAGGTTTCCCGTAATCTAGAAACTGGACCGTCTGTAAAAACAAGGCCCATAATTTCATAAAATGACGGAATATCTGTAGCCCAATACGGACAGCTATCCGTAGGAATTATGAAAGCTGTCGGCATTAAATAACGACGCACAATACCTTTTGGCCTTATATAAGGCCAAATTTACGAGCCAAACAAACCACCTGCTCCTCCAATACATCAGGCGACTCCCCTGGAAGGGCTATACCTCTGCCAGGGGTGTCACCTGACGCATTGGAGGTGCAGGATTGGTGTGGATGGCTTGTAGCGATGGGCTTCAAGAAGACAGAAAGATCTAGTGCTCCGTTATTTAGTGCGAGTAGCTTCCATGTTCAAGCAAGCCGAAGTCACATGAAGCTTTTGGGGAACGGATTGGTATGGAGAGTTCATAGCTCCTTCATTCAATATATAAACTTGTATAATGTTTCATTCTTAGACAAAACAACACGAGTTCAACAAGAAAAAGAGCACACAACCTCTACTACTCATTGCCAGGATTTTGTTTGTGTGAGAATCAGCTGTTCCTAGAGACTGAAAGCTGAACAAACGAACCAATTAAGAAGTTTCGCCACAATGCCTTTATTGGAAGAAGGCATGCCTTGCTCTAAAAGTTGAGAGAAATTTTACATTACAGTTGTCCTTGCGCTCACCGTCTAGATGCCCCTCCATGCTTGTGCTTATAGTCGTCCTTCAATTGAAGACCTCTTTGGTATCTTCGTGGTGCATGTAAGGGCAGCCTGAAATAAAGAGCAGAAGAGGATTCGAAATCAATACACAGTCACAACAAACTGTATATTTCATACATGGTTAACATCAGCAAGAAACATGTTTACCTCCTAGCCCAGCTCCCCACCTTTCTACTGCCCATGACATATAAAACAAACCTCCCATAAATTGAACCAAAGTAAAAATTTTCATTGATTTGAATACCCAACGCAACAAGTGCTTGAGAAATAAAACTAACAAATTAAAATTTGCATAACTATTCAGTGATATTAAGCACATTCAAGTGAGCCATTTCTCCTTTAGAGTATACAGTAGGCTCGCGATAATTCAAACTTGGAGATTTAATACCTCTAGTTAAGTCAAACAAATTTCAAAACTTGGGTTGTCCCGCTACGTTTTCAATGTATTCATAAGCCGCTTAATTTGAACGAGGTTTACGTGAAATTCATACTTTTTGTTCTTGCGGCCGCGTTGAGCGCACTTCTTTTCGAGCACCAGTGCACTGCGGAGAAGCAGCCCTGTGGAGCTTGCTATCATAGGTGTTGCTTTGCTGCGGTGCACCGGTGCTCAGTAAGAAGCGCACTCAAAACGGCGAAAGCAGAGCAGAGCCGTTCATATAGAGCTTGGCATATGAAAGGAGCAAGCAGAGCCAAGGCGTGCATCAGACGCAGATAGAGGGCTCGACAAGCTCTCTTGGCCAACCAGAAGCTGAAAATAATCCCCTAGCCATGGTAGCGAGAAACGGTTTTGATACGTACGTAAGAGTCAAATTTAGTAACTCTTCATGGTTGAAAATATGGTGCAGGCAATGTTTCGATTATGGTTATGCAAGAAGATGTAAGAGATGAATGTGCAGCTTGATTTCTGTTTTGCTCAAATAGAGTCTGAGCGCTTCGACGCCTGGTGTACGGATTACGTCAATCAATCAGCTGGTCGCGCATGCCTTTTTATATTTTCTATATCTTCCACCGTGATTTTGCATGACCGTGATCAAAACATCAATGCACCCCAGCCACCGAGAGTTACTCCAACGAGCTTACTACTTTTGTTTCTCAAAACCACTGCCAGGATATTATGCGCGGCTTCTGGTTAGCCACATACGAATTTGTGAAAACGCTCTGGAACACGCCCAGCCCAGCTTCAGCCAAAGGCGCCTCCTAATTTGCCTTCTATACATCCCAATCAATGGTTAAATTATCTCTATATACGTCTCTGAAGCAGAAGACACATGAGCGGCGAAAACGGGCGCCGCGCGGCAATTTTCATATCACCTTGCACGGACGCTGTGATGTGGCGGCATGGCTTTATGTCGCAGTGTTCACGCAAGTTGCTATAGAAAGTGCAGCACAATGCCTGTTTTCATTACTCATGGGTCCCTGCTTAACAGTCTATAATAGACAACTTTTTTGATGGTTGAACAAACTTAATTTTGTTTTGAGGTGTCATGTGCTGTCTAAACAGTCCCTGATAAACAACATTTTTGAGGATTGAATAAACTTCTGTCATAAATTTTACCAATGTTTCATTAATGGCATACCAGCTTATGATTAATGGGCCTGCGCAGAGGAAATCATGAAATATCTGTTTTATATGTGTAGCCATCCATATAGAAAATCATAAGTTATCTTGCAACATATTTTGATGAACTTCTGATTATTCGAGCTTTTGATTATTTATACAAAATTCGTGACTTTCAGGAGTTTGAATTAATGAGTCTACTGTATGTCACATTCAAATAATGGTTTAGCTTCTTGTGCTTAATGATATCGGAACCTTTTGCCTTTGGCAGTGAATTAAATGCGAAATAGTACAGCAATGTATTTGCTCTAGTTTTTGCACTGGCACAGGCTTGTGTAACTGAGTCAAACTAGCATTAAAGGGAAGCTGAAGCACTTTGTAAGAAATCTGAGTTAGGAGCAGGCTTCCATAGCATTTTGGCTTGTTAATTCAGTAATCACACAAAACTTGGGCAAACGTCAACGTGAACTGCATTTATTTTGAAAAATACGTGGAGCGATTATAGCAGGGCATGCATTGAGCCTTTCTTCCATCGGTAACCTGTCCAAAGCTTCGTGACGCCATCGTTGGCATCCCCAAGTCAGCCTATTGGCGAAGCAAGGGTTATCGGAACCTGCTATGACGTCACTTTTGCTAGTCTTTATCTCCGTTCTTTCGCTCTGCTTTGCTCGGTTTGCCGCAATGAGCGGGGCCACGCCGAAATTTTAATTAACGATTACGACGCTCCTACTAACGAAAATTTATAGAAAACTTTGACTTGACTCGGGATCTCTTTGGCTGGGTCTTTGGTGGCTCATGAACTGGGAAGCGGAGTTTGCGGATAAGTGTCCCAGCGTATCCGTACTTGGCGACATGTGCCGCTTAGCATATCCAGGAAGCCTATGTTTGAAAAATGTTTCGTTTCTTCAAAAAAGAAAATGAAGTGACGGAACTGACGATACCGCGTCTGAGTGGTTAGAGGCTCAAATGACGAAAGTTCCCTCTTTCGACATTTGAGCCTTTAGCCAATCAGACGCGATATCGTCAGTTCCGTCACTTCCGTTTCTTTTTAGGACAAACGAAACATTTGTCGAACATAGCCCTGCAGTTCAATTCTAGCAACCAAAAACGGCATCCTAGCTACAGCCGTTATACCAAGGCGTAATTCAAAGGTAGTCTAGATTGTGTTTGCCATTTATAAATTTCCAGGCACTTCTGTGAAGTAGCCCATCCAGAGGCTTTCGGAGATGGTCACGAGAGCCAGCAGCTTGTCTTGGGCAGCTCACTGTCAGCCACTCTGTCCTTCTGTGCACAGTGCCACCTTCATGAGCTCTCACTGAAGAAAAGGAACATAATCTAGAAATTGTGATGACTGCAATAAGAATCAGTCAGAACATCCCAGCAGCTGATGCTACGGTATGGTGTCTGGAATGCACCCTCGACTGGTGTGTTCAGCATTCTATACCACCCATGCATTAAAAGTGGTCTCTAAGCGACAACATTAAATGACGCCACAGTAGCCGGCATATCCTGCTGCCGGATAAGACAACCCTGGCGGTTGGTCGTACATTTCTGGCAAAAAATATATGAGCTGAAGGCAAGCGTCATTGCTCTCGCAACATCCAAAATCCTGGCTGCTAAAGCTCTTGTGGTCTGTCACGCTGAGGGATATTTTCTCCCCCGCAGCAGAAACTACCTCAATAGCCATGATGTTCACAACCTTTAAAAAAATCCCATGGAAAGTCCATTCAGGAGCAACTGGGGTAGGTATAGAGACAAGCTCTCGCACTATGAAACCATTCCACAAATCTGCCATAAGCAGCAGCAGTTCATTTACAATACAGAAGTTTGTCTTTTTCATACATTTTGAGATGAAATTGTATCTCTCGATTCTCCCAAGACTCCAGTTTCCAAGCAGAGATTTACATCAGCAGGCTGGCTGAGTTCCTGAGCAGAAAGGTTGATGTTTCATACCACACGTGTCTTTTACTGACATTCAAAGAAAGGAAGGCTGAATTTCCCTGATCGATGGTGATGAGGGTAGAAATCTTCAGACTTTTCTAATCGCCAACTTCCTCAACATTACCGTTTTTCCAGATCATAGACACCCTCCACGAGGTTGAGTTGGGTACCATGGCCATTAACAACTGCATGAATCACCTGTACACATATGCCGTAACTATACAAGAGCCCAATTCATTCTACTGGGTGTCCCAAGGAGCGGCCAGGCTTTTTAAATCGACCGCAAAATTCAGTTTCTTAACATATTGCACAACGACTTTGACTAGCGTTGCCCACTGATGGTGCATTTTTTTTGGTGAAATTTACAGAGATCGAACTTACCTGAGGAAAAACTAAAGAGATAAAAAGTCTTAGCCCCTATGGAAACGCAGCGAAGCAACCGGTCTTCAAACAATACGGCGCCATTTCGCACGGGAGTCAAGAGATGGCGCAGGCAGTCGCGACGACAACTAACGAGCATACGGCGCCGAGAGCCGGCGTCTTTAGCAGACAATCTTTTCGACTCAAAAGCGGCGCGCGTTCCGCAGGCGCCGACAGTCGCAGAAGCAAAACAGGCGCAGTGAGAACAGGGAACTGCAAAGCAGACGACACAAGTACCACGAAAAAAACAGTTAAAATAACCCGACAAACCATTTTGTTCATCGATTATGTGTCCATTCAATATGTTTTATTAGCAAGGATGATAAAATAATGCATTGACAACTGATATCAGAAAGG
Source organism: Ixodes persulcatus (assembly GCA_013358835.2). Classification (NCBI taxonomy): domain Eukaryota; kingdom Metazoa; phylum Arthropoda; class Arachnida; order Ixodida; family Ixodidae; genus Ixodes; species Ixodes persulcatus. The sequence goes on from JABSTQ010010728.1 coordinate 317,661, forward strand.
CTCGTGCCGCTTTTGAGTCGAAACGATTGTCTGCTAAAGACGCCGGCTCTCGGCGCCGGATGCTCGTTCGCTGGCGGCAGTTGGCGTCGCGACCGCTTGCGCCATCTCTTGTCACGCGTGCGAAACGGCGCAGTATTGTTCGAAGACCGGTGGCTTCGCTGCGCTTCCATAGGAGCTAAGCCTTTTTCTTTCTTTACTTTTCCCTCAAATAACTTGGCTTTTTGCAAATTTTACAAAAAAATGCACCATCTGTGGGCAACGCTGCACAAAGTCGTAGCGCGATGGGTTAAGAAAAAGAATTTTGCAGTCGATTTAAAGAGCCTGGCTGCTCCTTGGGACACCCAGTAGTAACACACACAACATAAAACTACCGTAAAACATTAAGCGTGCACCAGTGTCGGAGTAAGCGCTCAACCCCCACTTTTGAAACATTTGAACTAATCAAAAGAGATATTAAATGCATATTCCCCTATTTTAAGGAAGTTAAAAAATATATATGTAGGGAACACCATGGCGCCCTGTCCCCATGGGCGGTTATCTCCATGACTGCCAGAGAGCATGGAGATAGAACTGGTAGAGCGGCAAAGCAGGCGAGGATGGTAAGGGGTAGAGAATCGAAACGAGCTAGAAAGTGATAAATTCGGAAACAACTTTCCGTGGCAATGGAGCCAAAGCTAGTGAGCCGAAGCACGCAGTTTCACTGCACAGCTGGATATAGTGCAACCATAATAATTTCCTGGTTGTAACTTTACCAATAAGAAAATATATAAAATAGTTCCGTTTAGCTTTGATTTTAAAATGTTAGCATAACATTAGCCACGATGTACCCAACTTACAGCATTTCCTTTTTAGCTCTTTTGTGCTTTCTTGGTTTAAGTTTGACATAGGTTTTCTAGTTCTCTGCTAAAGAAAGATGGCGTCTTTATCATGTGCATCTTGGGCATCATCGGTGTTGTGTATTGTCGGTACACTCTGTGAGCTCGCCCTTTGTTTGCCGTGTAGGATGTTTACGAAGTTTGGCAACCAATAAATGTCAAAACAATTTGAGCACGTGGTGTGCAACACGTACGGCACGGGGGTCAGTGGAAACTGGGACTCCTAGTTGTTTCCGTATACCGGTTGATTAGCGAGCAGGAGTGGGGATAATGCCTTAGACCTCTGGTTTCTGCAGCGCAATCTTTCGCTACACGTGTTCTGAGCTGGGGTGCGCCACCAACCCCCCCCCCCCCTAGGGCCAGCCGTAACTGAATACAATCCAAATGAAATGTGACTTTGCGCCGTGGCGTGTGCGTGCTTCTATTTTTGTATATCATGCCCGCACGATAATTTTTCAGCACCAGAAGACGTATGAATGACCTCAAAACACTGCAGTGCTCATGAAATTCATTAATGTGGCAATTTGGGTCAGTCGGTTCATGATTGTGACAAGCGCCGAAAAAATAGACAGGGACAAAATGTTGTAAACACTGGCGCACTCTCAACTAACATTTACTAAAAAACAATATCTTAAATAGCCGTGAAAGACGTCAGGCATGACTCCAACCGGTGTAGCCCTCTATGATGAAATTCATATTCTTTTGCCGGTAAGGTTATGGATGTGTCAGATGTACATTTCGTGCCTTTGGCTTCCATCTCAAACGTCTCATGCAGCTTTCTAGATACATTATCTGGGTATCTGGCCAAAAATCAGGTGTCATCAAATAACGGGAGCAAGGGCAGTGGCTGCAGTGCATGGCTGCTGCAGCTGCTAACTTTGCTCTTGCAAAAGACAAATGCAAAACAAAACACCATAACAAATGCACAGAATGCACGACCGGAGTTGTGTACAAAATCCCAATGTCATATGGTTTCGTATTCATCGGTCAGACAGGCGATGTTTTAACGATTGCGCCCGCGAACATGACGCGGCAATACGAGCAACCCCCATCAGGACATCTGGCAAGGCACTGCAGCCGCTGCCTTTGCTCCCAGTCATTTGACGACACAAAATTTTTGGCCAGACAACCAAATAAAGTATCTAGAGAGCTACACGAGGCGTTTGAGATTAAAGCCAAAAGCACGAGTTGTACAAGTGACACATCCATAACCCTATCAGCAAAATAATATGAATTTCTTGATAGAGGGCTACACCGGATGTAGTAATGACTGACGTTTTTAGCAGCTTTATAAGAGATTGTTTTTTCATTAAATGTTAGTTGCGAGTTAGCCAGTGTTTACGTCAACTTCTTGTCCCTGTCTATTTTTTTCAGCGCTTGTCTACGAGGATGAAATTTGCAGCATTTCCTGAATCGACGCTGCCCCTGTGCTTCAGTTGCAGGACAACTAAAATACTAGGAGATTCACCATGGGGAAATTTACCTTGTAAGTCAGTCTGAGTGCTTCAGTGAAAGTGTAGGCTAATGTTCGAAAACATAGAACGTTGGCAGGTACCTAGAATGCGAGCAACCAATGTGGCTTTTATCTTATTCTGGGCTCGCTTTTGTTTACGAGTGTGTTTACCTGTGTGCTTGCGTTTCTTGTTTGTTTTGGTATATATGCACAAATGTATTTCTACCTTCACGACTGACTATATACTTCCCCCCCCCCCCCCCCCCCCCCGCAATAATGCCTTCGGGTGGTGCAGGGTAACCCGGAAATAAAGATATATGAATGTGCCTGCATGTTCGGCAACCACAATTCAACTCCCTCAACTGCGATCCTCGTACAAAAAAGATGCACTCTAGCAACTTCGTGGTTGACAAGCCAAACCTGAAACCGAGACCAAAAGAAGTTCAGAACTATGTGGTGCGCTAACACAGAGCCATTAGCACTGCCTGCCCTCCCTAGCTTTCTTTTCATTGCCACAAAAAGTTGTGCTGAAGAAAATATGAATTGATCTTTTGTTCTAACTCCGAAGAGTAAATTAAAGGCTTAAGTAACAAAGACAAGCTAATGCTAATCGAGCACTTTTTAGGATGCTTCTTTGTAAAAAATAAAAAAAAATTGACGCTTTGTTTTTTTTTGTTTTTTTTGTGTTTGCGCAATTAACTAGCTCCGCAAACGGCAGCTATTCGTAATTCCGTGGTCAGACCAAGCAAGGGACCACCTTACCATGGACACCTTCACTATCCTACCTACCCAGTGACCATCCCACAGCTCTTCATGATTATCTCCAATTTAAAGTACGCACCTGTACGGTAGTTTTCAGTGTGTAAAGGTGTTGTTTGTTTAGGAAAAACAAAATGTCAAATGAATCCAGCAGGGCCCTGCGGAAGCAGTGCATGGGCCCTGTTTCACCTTTTACAAAGCATCCCGTCTCGAATGGCAGTAGAGAAACGGGTGGGGCTGATACGCCTGCAGGCCCTTGCCGAGCTGATAGCTGCTATCCGGACTGGCAGCTCATCGGCAGCTTCTAGTCACCTGCAGTTGTTTTGTCATCATACAGACTTCCTGCAACATCATGAATAAGACTCCGACTGACATTCTGGAACAAAAAAGAAACCAGAAATTGCCTCACAGATCAACAAAATAACAAGTGCAACATTACGCTTCTCTTGTCGTCGACAGTGCAAAGAACATGATGACACCACCATTAAACTCAACCAAATAAGAAAAATGAACTTCTGCATGAAGTAATTGGTTTAAGAACACTGTGCATATGGAGCTTAGATAGCTACACTCTAAGAAAAAAGGGAGCGCGACTTAGTCCCTCGGGGGACCAAATGCGCTGACACTACCATTAGTCCCCTAGGGGAGCAACGGTGACGGGAGCAACTGTTGCGCCCCGTCCGTTAGTCCCTCGCACTAGCTCCGTTGGGACTAACTGTTACACCGTTTCAATTGCACCTCGAGGACCAACTGTTAGGCCCTTGCACTTGGTCCCCTGGGACCAACTGTTACACCGTTTCAATTGAACCCCGAGGACGAACTGTTAGGCCCTTGCGCTTGAACCCCTGGGACCAATTGTTACACCGTTTCAAATGAACCCCGAGGACCAACTGTTAGGCCCTTGCACTTGGACCCCTGGGTCTAAACGTTGCGCCCTTGGATTTAGACCCCTGGGACTAAAGGTTCATCCTTTACATTTGGACCTGAGCCACAAATCTCCGAAACCAAATGATGCAGTTCAGGTTAAACGTAGCTTTATTGCCTCGTAGATGCACATCACATTCAAGGATGACTGAAGTCGAAGTTCCTGGGCCGTAGAATCCACGATAAGGCCAAATTCCGAAGAGTGCACTTGCGTCGACGATGGCTTGGACACTGAGATGTCTGTCGAAACCGGTCGTGGTCCCAGCACCGTTTATTGGGGCACCGGCAGCTTCTTGCCTGTTTGCGAGAAATTTGAATTATTAGTAACAGGGCAGCGTGAAATACCCAATCGCTGGACAAAAGTATGAGATATAACACACGCATAATAAAATAACAAATAGGCTGCATAAGTGCTACAATGATTCACATCCAACATGCGATCTGTTGACAGCAGACCAGCGCAATATTCGATTTTTAGTAGACCGTTCGCTGCGAATTACCAACCCAGCGCGTGCGTGCTCAAACTATGCTTCAAAATGACGGCACGAGCTCCTGCCAGCAACGCGAAAGTCTAGTGCACATACGAATAAATGTCTCCATTAATGCCGGTTCTCACACACAGCGAAGCGCTGATGTAGCGCTGCTCACGTGTCGTGAGCTACTTTTCGTCTGCCCTGAGCAACAGTTTTGACGGTGCGATACAAAGCTGGTGACCGATCCCGTCAGCACGCGCTTAGCGCAAGGTCAGCGCTATGCTTGTAGCGCTCCGCGGCATGTGAGGACAGGCCTTTTTTTTTTTCAAGCAATCCTGCCAGGGCCTGAAAAACACACACACAAAAAAAGCCATCGGTAGAACTGTCGTTTCGCTCGATACGATTGAATATGAGGTCTCTGTGCTGCATAACAAAATCAGCAACCATGGTGCCAAAAAGAATAGAGCACGGCGTGCGCTTTGCAAGCTAGAGAACGCGCTCAAAATAAAACACTTTCTGAAGCCGCAGTTAATGAATATACCTTAATGAGAAGTGCTTCGACATACCTTAATCGAGTTCCCTTGTCTGGTGACTTCAGAACAGATCAAGTGCAGTGTTGCAGCACCGCGAATCCAAACCGGATCCCGCAATGAGACGACACAGGGAGAAAGAGGCGACCAGCTTCTAAGTTCTGACGACGGCTGTACTGAAAGCCGGTTCTTTTCATTTTCCCATTTTCCCGACGAACCCTCTCTGCCCCATCTGCCCCACCCGCCGCCAGAGAGGAGCGCAAGAAAGAATGCGGGGTAGGGCGTTGGTGGGAGAGGGAAGGGCGCGCTGAGGAAAATCTCTTTCACCCTCCCACTACACACGACACACGGACACACCAATGCCCCAAGGCCGGGACAAGGTCGAAGGTCGCCATTTTCAACACGCAAACACGTTTTGTTCTTGTTTTTTTTTTCTTTCTCTTTCTCTTTTCAGTTTTCTCGGGGGCCTTTTTTCTTAGTTTGCATTTGTTTTGTATCAGCAGGGTGTGGATATGGACGAAGTTCCGGGCGCGGTTCGTTCTTGGTTGTTCATCTGGAAAGTTATCTTAAACAGCGACGACGATGGCATGTCTGGATACTGCCCTGAATGTGCTTTTTGAGTGGAACGTGCCGTGCTTCAAGTGTGTCTTTGCGGATTTTGAGTTCGACATTGGACTACCCAGAAAGGTTGGTCACGGGGAGACGCAGAGACGAGGCTCGACTTGTTCTCAGTAACTCAGTTTTAGCGATTGAAGTGACCATTTGTTCTGACTGCGAGACTCCGGTGTTAAAAGCGCGGCTTCTACGAACTGTTAAGTTTCATTTAAGAGAGAAAAAAAAAAAAGTCTTAGTATTTGGAGGTGTTCCGTTTGGATAAATGCTATTTTTTTGCGCGAAGGCAAATTACGTGAATGGGACTTGTCAAATGTCAACAGATCATTTTTGACAAGATAGTTGGGTGAAGTAGAGTCAACACGTTCATTAACTCGCATTCGCACAACGCGCGAAGCTCTACCATGTAATGTCTGAACGTTCGTGGCAAATTAAACAAATTCGCCAGTTTCGTCCGAGTTTTGTCAACACTTTCAGCCGTGCTGGGCTGTGTCTCGCCGATCCCCAAGACAAGCGAAATATCATCCGTCCTCCTAGCGAACATTCCGTTCGCCTTCGGGGACTAAATCATACAGATGCATCCTGTCTGAGGGGGACTAATGGCTGCTTTTGCTCGCGCACGACTATCGGTTAGTCCCAGCCGAGCGCAGTTAGTCCCCAGGTTTTGCGCACGGTACCTAGCTTGAACCAGATGGTCCTTTCGGGGAGCAACTGCGAGTTCAGAGGACCAAATGCTGCCGTTAGTCCCTTGAGGCCAACTTTTTTCTTAGAGTGTACTGGTACCTTAAAAAATCCCGGGAACTTCAAAACAAATTAAACACCACCTAGAAATAGCACAGCTCGCTTGATAGGCACTTGCAGGCAATCAACAAGCCTCGTGACGTGTTCTGTAGTGCTGGTATACAAATCAAGAATTAACACCGGAGATGTGGTCAAAATACTTTGGGGTAGTACAATGCGCTAGTTCAGGGGTGGCCAGTCTGACCCGGCCTAAGAGTCGCAAACTAAACCACAAAACTTCCAAGAGCCGCGGGGGGAAGCGGGGGGAGCAAACTTATGTCCAGAGCGCAATAAACGAAACTCGAACTAATTTCAATCTATCTGAGTCAAAAGCAGTCCATCTGTACGTAAGGTAGCAGTAGCACAAGACTATCAAACAGCAACCTGTCTTTCGATTTAGAACGCGTTTCATTTCTCTTTGGGGGGAAGTGCTCGTGTGACCAGGAGGGGATACGAGGGGGGGCGGGGGGAAGGGGGGGGGGGGGAGGCGCGAGCCGCACTTCAAGGCTTCGGTACCACGGCGGCCATCTTGAACAAGACATTAGTTGAACCACCAGGGCGGCGTTGGCTGCCGCGTGAGCAAATGCTGCGGAACCGGCGAGCCAATTTCGAAACCCTTTTTCCCGTCGCTTGCGACCTTGAGTTTCCTTCTCCGCTCTTACGCCCCTCCTTTCACGTGTTCACCCTCTGGCACGTCGCGCGTACGTTCATTGTTCATAAGACAATGTACCGGATAATCCCGAACTGAAAGTCTTCTGCCCCAACTTGTCCGGCTGCCAAGTGATCTGAGCGAGATGGGGCTTTGAAGCGGTAAGGAAAAGTGGGACCGCCAATTTTGAACTATGCTTTTTCGATGTTGCATAAATTGTGTACAGGGCTGGCAAAGGCACGGGCGCGAGGACTGAACTGTATACAACGCTTGGGTTGCAGGAGCACTCGCGCGTAGAAATGGTAGGAAGCATTTTCTGAAATAACACGCCTGCATTCCCCAGCGTTCCAATCCTACGAGTAAAAAAGAGTACACCTTCGACACTGCGTCAACGTCTCATGAGTTCGTGAGCGCAACAGTTTACATCTGAGCGCGCCCTGGATGCCGGCCGTACGAAAGACACACCTGGCGCTTCATGTCCCCACTGCATCTGCTTGCACGCGCTGCCAATTGGTGGTTCTTTCTTTTTTAGATGCGGAGCATCTCTTGCTCGGGTCTATGTCCCGCGGCGTCGGCGTTGTAGTCTGCACTCACACTGCGCATGCGCAACTCTCCTCCTTCCCTCTCTGCAACAGCTGCGCGCAGAGCCGTATATGTAGAGAGTTTGGTCAATGGGAGGCGCGGGCAGAGTCAGGGCGTGCGGCAGACTCGGAAAGAGGGCTTGGCATGCTCTCTTGACCAACCAGAAGCCGAAAAGAATCCTCTAGCGGTGGTAGCGAGAAACAATTCTGATCGTTCTGATCGAAGGTCTATGTTCGTAAATGGTTTTAATAAGCGCGTGAGAGTGAAGTGTAGTAACTCCTCGTGGTTGAAAATAGGGTACGCGGGTTGTTTTGATCATGATCATGCAGAAAGATGTAAGAAGCGAATGCGCCGCTCAACTCTGTTTTGCTCGGACAGAGTGTGACCTCTCGGACGGCAGATTCCCGGCCCTCGGCGCTTGGCATACGGATTATGTCGATCGTTCCGTTAGTCGCACTCTTCCATCATCATTTCGGATGAGCGTGAGTGAAACATCACGTGTACCATATTTTCAGTCACCGAGAGTCACTCCAATGCAGTTATCAGGTTTGTTTTTCGCGACCACCGCCAGGGTATTATTTCCGGCTTCTGGTTCGTCACATTCGAATTTCTGAAGACGCCCTGGGACACGCCCAGCCCGCTTTTGGCCAATGGTGCCTCCTCATTTGTCTCCTATACTTTCCAACGAATGGCCAAACTCTCTACATATACGGCTCTGGCTGCGCGTTACTCTCCCCGCTCTCTCTCTCTACCAGCTGCGCGTGCACTTCGCGTGCGTTCGATTCTAATCACACCGCGCGCGCATGCGCAACTCTCCTCCTTCCCTCTCTCCAACAGCTGCGCGTTACTCTCTCCACTCTCTCTCTCTACCAGCTGTGCGTGCACTTCGCGTGCGTTCGATTCTAACCACACCGCGCGCGCATGCGCAACTCTCCTCCTCTAGTCTCCTCTCCTTCAACTGTGAGTATAAGCAGCGGTAGCTCCTTCTCTCTCTCTGCGCGCGTTCAGTTCAGCGCTGTTGACTCCACTTCAATCCGTTCTTCCGATGAAGTGTGATGGAAGGAGCAGTCCCGTCAGTTAGTGGGTTGGCGCAAGCAAGCGTCAGCACCACCCCACAAACTCACAGCAACGCTACGTCCACTGAGGACAAAGCTGCGCAGCGAAGGGCACGCGACGCTGAGCACAAACGCTTAAAGCGAGCGGCAGACCCTGAACTACGGCAACGAGAAGCGGCGTCCATTCGTTGTGCGGTAACCAACGCAAGTTAACAACGTAATAACACGCAAGTTAACAACGTTACTAACAATGTTACTAACACCGTTAATAACACCGTTAATTACGATCCGCGATGCTCCGCATCACCCCATGGTTCCCCTCGGGAAGATGGTGTTTTTTTTTATTTTGTTTCTTCAGTCTTTGAAAATACTGAAACTAATATTTTCTCAGACCCTGCTCATCGTACCTCTGCACTACAGTTGTGTAAACACATTGTGATGTAATTTGAGACAGGACGCAGTGTGTACATTCTTATTTCGTGTGTAATGGCGGCATAATATTCCTTTGCTGCGAGACGGTCAAAAGAATGGTAGGGTCGGCAGCAAAAACTATTCGATGCCTGAATTATGATAAAACACCAGTGAGAACATAAAAACGAAATCACGTGGGCACAATAAAAAGATTGCTACAACAGGATGGCACACGAGGCACAAACAATATTCGGGGTGACGTTGACGGAACGCGACAAGCCAGATCTTTCCTGATGGCAGCCGTCAAAGAAAGCGAGTTAAACGTTGATCTCGTGCCTTGTTTTGATCGGCGTTGCACGAAAACTCGCCGATTATCGACTATCTTGTCAGTGGTGAACATAGTGAACATGATCTTGATGATTTTTTGTTTCTGTAGCTAAATCACTGTATCGAAATATGAGACGTCCGCTGACACTTGCGTCGGCTAACAAAACCTCAATCGCCGATCGCGGCCGATGTCAAGCGTGTATACAAATACATCAAGTCGTCTGGGCGCCGCACTTTTTTTGCCGGTCAGTAGAGACTCCGCGAATTCTGACTCGAGCTACTCCGTGCGGAGCTGAGGGAGCTGCTACTGAACGCGACCAACCGGAAACCAAGAATGGCTGAAATTTCCTAATTGCCGTGTGATTTGCCAATTCGTTCTTCCAATCGTAGTAAATTCGTCCCAATCGCCATTTGATTTACTAATTGATTATTTGTATGAAAGGATATATTTTAAAATTCGTACGTGGCCCACCAAATGGTAATAAAAAGTAGAATATAGGATTTCAAAACTATAGTGTCACCCTAATTTACAAACTTGTTTTACTTGAAATTAGAGTGGACGCGCAAGCGAGGTGGTGGAACTTATACTAAAAAGGCCAGAAACGGGAGAAACAAAAAAACAAATAAATAAGGGCGGGATAAACACAACATTGTCTCGAATCACAGCTGAAAATGTTTACTTGGTGAGTGCAAATGTCCAGACTTTGTATTAGTAAAATCTATATATATATATATATATATATATATATATATATATATATATATATATATATATATAGAGAGAGAGAGAGAGAGAGAGAGAGAGAGAGAGAGAGAGAGATTTTTTTTTCACTATTTGGTGATGGCCGAAACTAAGCAACATAATTTTCGCTAAAGGCTACTCTTATTTACGAAATATGACGAGCGTAGTTATTTTATTTGCAATAATTGATAGCAGAAACGTAAATTCGATCAAGCATTGTAAAGCTACTTGATGAATTGGTGTTCACTGAAACGGCGTTCGATGAAATGTCCACTATTCGATGAAACGCCAATCAATAAAACAGAGTTTCATCGGACGACGATGCCAAGCTGTTGTGAGCCACGATATTTCGTGCAAAAAAAAGAAAGAAAACAGAATAAACAACAAGTAAAGCCACAGAACTGCCCTGCCTCATTTCACCCTCAGTTGAAGCTTGGCCGACACATTGCGCAGATCAAACGTCACCAACAGCTCAACACCTAAACGCCACGGCGTTCACTATCTTTCTTTGGGTGTTTCCGCCCACTAATATAACAACGCACCCAAGGTGCCGTGATAAAGCGCTTTTTGTCTTTCTGTGTGTGTTTCCGTGACATCTAGGCTTTTTTTGCGCTCAAAGAGTGAAACCAAGTAGTGTAAACGACTAATTTTTCGCGAGGACCTAATTTTCGTGAATTTCGCGAATTGCCTACAATTCGCGAAAAATACGTCCCGCGAACAATTGTGGCAATATGTGAATGCTACGGAAGCTACACTCGATTCGCGAAAATTAGAACCCGCGAATCATTTCTAATTTTCAGCTTTGGCCCGATTCGCGAAAATTTGAGCCCGCGAAAATTAAGTCGTTTACAGTATACTAAAACATCGATAATTGTCTCTCTTTTTAGCAACGCTCGCACACGTAAATGATGTGCTTGTCGTTGACGCTATGGCATTCTCCTCTCCCATACACGGACAATTGGACAAAATAGGTTGGTCGGCCTTCACTCATTAGCTGCGAAACGTTTTGACCGTTACGTTTGTATAATTCAAAGAAGCACCGACAGGCGGGCGCCCCTTTGAAAACAAATCATGCTCGCGTAGAGATAGCGGCTATAGAATTTTCCGTGGGCATTTATTTCCCGGCCAGCTTGTCGGCGTCAGTAGGTATACAGGCGCTGAAGCAGTGAGCAAAATGCTGGCTGATGTCGGCTTGACGAGCCCCACACTCCCCCTTTGTGGCAGATGGCAAATAAACCAAGAACAATATTTGTCGACGGGCATTTGATTGAATAGGCCAATCGGTAGTAGGATGACTCGTCGAAAAGTAATTCGTCAAAAATTCCAACTCGTTGACAATTGTCTGTGAGGCCATTCGGTTGCCCCATTGCACTCATCTTCTGTGTTAGATCACAGACACATGTTAGACATTTTCATATAAGTAAGTGTCGGGCACCAGATATTTTCTTGAAACGCTGTTTCACCGAATTTTACAGTCGCGATTCGTCGAATTTCGATATAAAAGCATAATATAATTACTATACTTGTCACTTCTTCAATTGTAATTGGTTACAGATAATTATAAAATAAAAGTAGGCTTTCGCGAAAATTATGTCGATTACAGGCTATGCCAACGTAACCGAACAGTGAAAAAATGTTATGAGGGTGTTTTGGTTAAGGGTTCAGGAATGACAAAGACGATTCTTCAAATGCGCACTGGTCACACAGGCCGACTGGTAACAGGATGTTTCGTGGCATAGGAATATTTGTCATAGGGTGACTGGTCCATCGGACTGTTCGTCACAGCGAGAGTGCAGGGAAGGATAATAATCCGTCCCCGATGTCGTGCAGACGAGGAAAATATTAAAAAAAAAGAAGAGAAGCAACTTTATACCGTCATTCAGTCACGACTCACGGCAATACTTGTAAAGTAGCGGAAATTCCGATCTCCCTTCTTGTGAACGGGACATTGTAGGTGAACGTGGCTTCCTGGTTTGGTTCAACAAAGTAGCAACAAAGCGGTATTTTACGATCGAGCGAGCACTACCGTCGGAAACACTGCTCAAATAATTTTATGTGAAGTTTCACGGCTTTCCACTGCAACATAAGCACGTGGATAGAAAAACAATATTGACAACACTAAATGTGGAATATTTTTGGCACGCTCACACCTGCTTTTTCTTCATCATTTCGATGACTCATATGCTTATTTCGGTTGCGCATGCGTACTTCTGACCGACAATTTTATTGCGTACGCGAAGCTTTTGCGTACGCTCCACTAAAACTCTTTATTTTGTGTGTCCAAGTTCAACCGGTGCGTGTTGTTTTTCGATCTCTGTCCGAATGAAACGAAGTTTCACGTTTGCATCCTGTGAGTGAAGTGAGTTGGTTAGTGCTAGCATCGAAGGCTTACTTCGAACTCTAATTTGAAATTAATGTATCTGTTACTGCATCGAGGACAAATATATATATGCTCTTATCATAGCAAAAGAATGTGACAGGATTTGTGCTCTTGTTATGATCGTGTACCATTGTTGTCGACGTCATCCCAGCACGGCGTATCGTTTTTGTATTCTGTTCAGCTCTGCGAACCACACCCAGGAAAAAAAAAGTTTGCGCCTTGTTTGTTCAATTTTTTGTTATGCTGCAGAAACACATCGCGCCCCGTGTTTTTGAAGGCACGGTAGACGGTGGTGAGGTTGCCGACCCCCATGTCCAAGGCGGCTCGCTCGACCTCCTCGGAGGACAGGTTGTTTTTCACTGGTGACTGATGTATACGTGAGCAACTCCGCGCGCATTGCGTTCTTCATCTCGGAGAACGCAATATATGACTCATCTCTATCCCGCCATTGCTTCAAAAGGACCAGTGGAATTCGCAACTAGTGACGAAATTAATCCCTGGAGAAGGGGAACATTGCATCATCAATCTTCGCCACAAGTAGAGAACTTTTCGCACCTTCTCTACTTTTTTTGTTTTTTTGTACGTTACGGCTTATTGCCAGCAATGAAGGCGCGCTAGGTTTGCCTGCTCAGTTTCGAATCCAGTTGCGGGGAGCGTTACGAGGAAACGGAAACAATCTATGAAGATACACTAATTATAGGTATAGGGTTGACTCTCGTTTCTATGCGACTTTCCGAACAATAAAATTTGAAGTTTGAGTAGGGACACCCGTCACTCGATTCCTCGAGACGCGCAGTGAAAGCTTACCGCGCTCGGCTGGCTCAGCGCTAACTGCCTCTGATCTACGATCCTAAATTCCTGCGGCGCGGTGTTTTTGCGAATGTTCTTCGGATCCCAACGGCAGCAGGTAACGCTTCCCCGAATTTTCTAAATAGTTTGCTTGATAAATGGCACTGACCTTTCCTAAGAGTGAAGGTCAATTAGCAAAAAATAAAAAAGACACTGGCGATAACAAATATGATTCCTACGGGATAACATCAGTTGCGGCGGACGCAAGGGTACACACTAAACATTGTAACACCCAAAAGCGTGTAAAAATGGTGTAAGAAGTGTGTAAATTGGAAAAAACACCAATTTTACACCATTTTTACACGATTTCTGAATATCAGTAGGTGTAAAAAGGGTGTGCTGACGTCTTACACCACTTACACGCCCTTTTTACGCCCAACTTGTAGCAATCGTGTCCAGAATCGTGTAAAAAAAGTGTATGGGCGAATTTTACGCCCTTCATTCACACGGTGTGAAAGGGGTGTAATGGTGATGCTGTCAAATACACCCATGATTTCAAAGCCGTTCATGTCTATTGCTTTGGTGAAGCTGTTGCTGATGTACGGCGGTACAAACATCGCGTATAATTAATCGCCACATGAAGTGGCGTATGGTTAGGACGTTCTAGAGAATAAATATGCAACTCCGATTGAACTCTGCGTCCGACACGTGCCGAAATTACGTGTCGCGCGTGCATCAGTTTTATCAGGTCAACTTTGATTTTAAATAAATAATCTCCGCTAGCAAAAAATGAACGAAGACGTGTAAATATAGTATATACAACCGAAGCAGCACACTAGTATTGCGCCGTTATGGAATTATATCGGAAAGATTGTGCCGATACCATTTTGGTCTAGCCAATATTTATGAAAAATGGGGATGGGTCGCGCCGACGCCATCCTGACATACCGTACGCAGCGCCTTTTTTGGTTGAGTGTCAAGGTATTTTATTTATTGTCTGCCTAAAATTCCGACGTTAAACACAAACAAAACAAGATTGCGCAAAACGGAATCTACTTACTTTTAAACCCGAGAAAGACCTCCTGCGTTAAAGCCTTGAACAAACTGTGGCGCCTTTATTTCGGGTGTTAAAAACTCACCTGACTGGGCTACGCCCTACTTATAGCACCTTCACCGAGATTTATTTTGTGTGCACTTTTGAAGAAACAATGTCGCAAGATTATCGAAAGTGCCGGATTCGTGACACCCCCGCTAGGGTTCACGACTCTCATCTCTGCGTAATGACACCAGAATATCTAGCGTCCCGACGTTTTTTTTGTTTGTTTTTTTGTTATACGTGAAGCCGCGTCTCTTTTTGTTTCATGCTCTCAGCGTCTTAGCTTTGTCCCGTGCTTCGACGGCTTTCAAATTTGTTTTTTTTTTGTATTTATTTTCTGATCTCGCGGTCCGCACCAGAGCATGCCCTTCTACATGAGGGACAGTTTCGTGCGCTCAAGGTTGTACTACGCAAAGCAATTCCAGACGAGTCCCATTTCGCGACCCTCCCCGAGCAGTGCAGGTGGTCATACAAAAAAGCAGAGGGAGATTAACTGCTTTGTCCAACCCCCTTTGACCTCATCTTCTGATAAGCTTCCACACCTTCTTCTGTGTCTTCGTGTGGCTGTGAGCGAGTGCGAAGGCCGCTTCTATCAAATCAGAGGTGCGGCGAAAAACACGTGACCGCTCTCTGTAGGACAAAAACGCTTGGACGAACATTTGTCACTTGACTCGCTCTTGCGCGTTGATGGGCTCACTGGGGCCGTAGTCCTTGCCGTATGCCAAGTTATGGTGAGTTGTAGGGGCCACTTACTAGGTCCGGTTTTCAAAAAGGGGCGCCCGTCAGTGCTTTCCTCTTCTTTGTGCGTTGCAGACGCGGCCGGGATTTGTCGTCGTGAACGGCCCGAATACATCCATGCCAACTTTTCGGTAATGGTCGTTTATTTCGTCGGAGTCCATGGAATTAATAGGGAGGTTTAGCGAGTCGTTTTTCAAGCCCACGGTTCCGAAATCACGAACGGTACAGCTGGTCCGTTCCGTGAAACCGTACGTGAAATTTGACATACTTTAGCGAATCGTGAAAGTTCCGCGACCGCGTAAACGATGATGATGATAGTGCTTAACGGTGGCGCCATCTTCTAGTGAACATGTGAAACATTCTGCAACGTGTAAATCTGTGGCGGACACCGTGGTGGGGGCTCGTGTTTCCGGCGTACGACTGATGTAAACAAGACGGCCGATGTAACATTTGCCGGTCGGAATTTCAAGAACTGCGAAGCTAGATGGAGTAAAAAGTATCTAAACGACCATAAAGGTATGTGTTGTGTCTCCGTCATCCTGAACTTGAACGATCGTTCACGTTGTGTGCCGTCGAACCAATTCATATCGTCTGCTCGCGGTCGCCACGGCAGCTAGTCTGCCCACAGATCGCAAAAATTTACTAGCATGCGTAGTTTACAGCATTCACGATCGCTTACCATTGTGAGCAGTCCTCGAAATGATTTGGTTCAACCTCTCAAATGAAGCAGACTAACACGACGGAAAATCTCCTCCCGCTGTCCTAAGCCTAACGCTCGGCTAGGTCGGCGAAGGCAGTCGTCGAACCGACCGCCATCTTTTTTCACCCGAGTCGTGAACGGTGCTGGCTGCGTTGCGGCGACGACTCCATCGGCCGGAAAGGGAGAAACGAACGAGAAGAGCCTCCCGACCTCCCGAACGACTCGCACGCGCATGCGCAGTGGCGTCGCCGATGCGTTGGAGGGCGAACCGTTCGTGTGGAAACGACCTGCTAAAACTCCCTATTGTGCTGTGTTTGTTGGACGCGTTTCGACAAAGAGCTGCTCATCGGCGGCCGTGAGACTTCCGCTGAATGTGATCGACCGCCTTCAACCTCGACATTGTTTTTCCGTTGTTTTGTGCTGCCCGAATCGGATTACGTATCTATCACGCCAGAGAGCTGTTCATCGGCGACCACGAAACTTCCGTTGAATGTGAGCGACCGCTTTCATCCTCGACATTGTGTTTGTGGATTGTTCTCTGCTGCCCGAATCGGATTATGCATCTCTCACGGATTACATGAGATCGCTCTTTTATTTGTAAGTACTCTGCAAGCATGCTTCTGATAGTAGTCCTGCTTCCGTCTCAATAGAGCATTTTACTTTTACAAACATGAACTGCCGCTTACGTCCCAAGCAACTCCAGGTCGTTCTGTCTTTGCAAGCCTGGCAGTTTTATCCACGCCACCAGTGCTAGAAAGCATAAATGTCGCAATAAAAGTAAAGTTGGAGATTGAACTAGGGCCTTCGGTTGTATAATTTAAAGGGGTTAATCCGGTTGGAATGTTCATAACCTTACACGCACGGACCACCACTGGTCAGAAGCGTCTTGGTCGTGGTGAATTGCGAGGATAAAGGGAAACTATTTCTTTCAGTCTTGCCCGCCATGTTTGATGACGTGCGCGTGAACGTAGCTTTGCCTTTTGCAAGCTTATAATTGTACGCACTTGCCCGCATAAGCAGAGGCATGGCTGCGGCCAGATGACCTGCTTGCAATCGTCTATAGAGAATTTAGTAGAACCTGGTAGAACCTTGATCGAAAAATAAAAAGTGAACCAGCCATGTTTCGACTCCTTTGCAGTCATCTTTTCGTGCACTCTTTTGGGTTATTACACCCTACTTTATGGGTGTTGGTCATCGCGTCTTTTTTATTTTCCTTTCTGGCGGTGGTACACCCAATTCAGAGGGCGTACTGCGCAGTCATAACACCCTAATAAAAGGTGTACAGTGGAATCACACCCTATTTTAAGGGTGTTCGGAATAACGCCGTACTTTAGGGGTGTTAGGAAAAACGCCCTTTCTTAGGGCGTTTTGCTACACCCATAAGGGTGTTAGTTATAGGACGAGCCATTTACACCCTAAAGGGTGTGATAATGTTTAGAGTGTACGAGCGTAAATACACAGGGGCCTCATGTTCAGAACATTTTTACTAATGGTCTTGAAAATCGCAACTGCAACATGGAGCGTAGAACCTATAATCAAAAAGTTAAATGACAAATTTTAGTTTATTAATCCACTAATTGTCAATTTACGCTCGCTCCCTTACGTCCTCCGCAGCCGATAATGTTATCCCGTAGAAATCATTTCTTTACCGAAAATGTCATTTCTTTCAGAAAAAAAAAAAAATAAATAAAACGCCCCGTATATCGCAGCTTTGACAACGCTTCACGTGTGTGAGGTTCGATGACCGACAGAGAATCTCTGCTGGCCGTGCTCCCGAAGCGGGGAAGTACAATTTATGGAAACCGACCGATTTTATCAGAAAGATGCACTCATTCCAGGAAAAGTATTCTTGCCACCATGAGGTTCCAGTTGTACTTACACATGCATTATCATCAAATTTGACAGAGTTCCTGCAAACACTAAAGAGTTGTCAAGAGTGAAGATTACAAAGGAGAATATCAGGCAAGAATTTATTGTTTATTTAAAACAAAACAAGCATCAGAAAAACGCATTTGGGCGGCCAGAAGCACGGACTGCGCGCACCCGGCGTGGAACCAGCGAAGGAGAGGGCACTCTTAGCAATTTGTTTTCAGGGCCACAGTATGCCGGCTGCCAGCCAAATATCCTCTTTCATTCTATTATGGCTTTCGACACGTAAGTACACGCTCGAGAATTTTCAACAATATCACGCGAGCGCCGACCGGCCTGTAGATCAGCGCATCATCACGGCGCGAAGTACCGATATCAACGACAGTACGCGCGTGCGCAGAAGAAACGCGCCAAAGTCGGCGTCGGCTGCTATGCTGTTTCCCAATCATGACCCACCCCTGGCGCGACGCCCACCGCTTGCTCCGCCCTATAAAAAGGCGACCTAAAGAGTAATCAAAGCGATACACACGATACGCAAACACGTACAGCATCCAGTAAGAAGGACACTAACATGAGCTTAGTCAGCGAACGAAAAGACAGACACAAACTTTACGCTACGCACACAGAGCAGGAATAGGTACAAGGACGAGAGGCATGCGCAGACGAAGGTAAGCAGTGCACAATAAATACGCGAAAACTCGCAGCAACCGAAGAACCACGCAGCAAACACGTACGTGCACACGCACCAGAAGCACGTGCGTCACGCTGCGTATCGACGCGGAACTAGCGATTTTGGCATTTTGGTGATTTGAAACTGGATGTCGATTGCGTGAAAGATTGTATTCAGCAGACTGTAAACCCGTGTAGCCTGGCGTAAAAAAAATTGTTTGACAAACTGAAATTGTCGTTTGACAATACGCGATTGAAAATCTTCCTAAAAGCTATATTAGCAGAAAGTACCGTGTTATAAAGGAGCACACGAGTTTCGACCAAGTTTTCATTTTGCAAGAAACGCAAGAAACCAAGTGTACAACCAGTTTCCAAAGCTGGCAGCCACAGCTGGAAGCGCCATCCTTGGCAGTTTCCTGAACCACGCGTAGTCACATTTCAGCCGCCACCACATAGAGGGCGCAGCAAGACATCCAATTTATATTTCTGTATTTTCATGATTTCTTTAATTATTAGGCACGATTAGCGAAAATATGGGCTAATAATCATGACCTGGGACAGTAAACTTTATTTCGTACTAAATATATCGGTCTAAATGTCTCCAAAAACGGGTCAAAATACTCGTTTTTGACTATCAACAAATTCGTGATTTCGCCTGTATTCAAACTTTTTTATGGAAAATCAAAGGTGAAATTTAGAAAAAGGGCCTCCGTTGACAAAGCAGAATATGTTTTTCTTTACGGGCCTACAATTTTATTCATCTGTGCCAATCCCTAAGCGCTGTACCACTGTACTACAAAATGAAGTTTGCCAAAGTTAACTATTTTTATCAATTTTCCCGTGAGCATTTCGAAAAACGTTTAGGTCATATTACAATGAAATTTAGCGTAGCTCTTTCGACTATATTGCAAACACCTGTAAGACGTTTCAAATAAATGACCGAGTAGGCGCCAAAACATTCGCGAGTGAATGTGCTTCCGCGAAATCAAATTTTCTAAAGCAAATATCTGTCAAATAAAATAAAAAACTAATAAGGGCGTTCGTTGACATTGAACGCACTATTCTTCTATAAAATTCTACAACTTGAAAGAAATTGCTCCAATAGTGCACCCTGCACCACTGTATTACGAAACCATGTTTTGCCGAAAAGGCCGATATTCGCGGGTACCCACTGAATTAGCTTTTTTTATTAGGAAAACAAATCTTACATCAGAGGAAAGATAATGTTGTACACTACAAGATGATATATAACACATAATTGTAGCAAGCTTGAACACAACGCCACAATCGCATTTCGAAAACGCGCGGAAAGCGTCATATGTCATGACCGCCGTGGGACCGAAGCCTTACACTCAAAGAGCCGAATGCGGCCCCCGAGCCGCAGCTTGGCCACCCTGCGCTAGTTTATCCTGAAGGCACCTATTGTTGACTATGACCGTGCACAAAAAGGTGTTTTAAAGCTGTATCACATGTTTGCAACCGACTATGACCAGTTGAACAAAACAGGTTTAAAAGTTCTTACGACGAACTTGCTGCTGCGCACCACGTCATAAACCCTGTCACAAGAGGCTTAAAGACTGGTTTT